>JAMXBB010000003.1:108703910-109015526 GCA_024138015.1 Lumnitzera littorea
TATGTATGTATGTGTGTGTGTGTGTGTGTGTGTGTGTATGTGTGTGTATAAATCGTAAATAATGAATAATGAGAAAATAAGAAATAATAAAAATAATAATGGCAATAATAATAATAATAATCATAATAAGGCTAAAATCTCAAAAATAGGAAAAGTATGCTCAAAGTAATAAAAATATCAAATATATGGTTTAAATAATTATTACATCATAAATATATTAAGAAAAAGAAAAAATTAATATTTTATAATTTTTAAACTTAAATAGTAAATTTTGTGATATTTTTATATCATAATTTAAACTGTGAGTTATAACATCCAAAACGGACTTCGTTAAGAGACAATACGCTTGAAAACGATTAAAATGGATTATAAGTTCATAATGATTTGAGCTAAAACGAAAAAGTTATATGCGATTCGATAAAAAGCTCAAATTAACAATTTCACATAATTAGGTGAAGTAGACCTTACAAATTATGATACTAGTTTAGCTTTAAATTTCCAAACTTACAAATTTCTATTATTCTCAGGTGATTTTGATATAGTCTCTAAGCTGCCACTAGATTACTACAACCCTTGAGTTGGCTATAATTGAGTGAGTTTTTTTCTAATGATTCCATACCTGTTTGTGTTTACAGTTAGTGAATATAAGTTGTGATTAATAAATGAATCTGTATGGAGTTAGGTTATGCTTGTGCATGATAATTGTTGTTAATGATGAATTTACTTTAAATTTCAATAATGTAATGATTGTTGCATGGTAGATTCACTAAGAATTGATTGTTTGTGACTTAGAATGATCACTGAATAAATAGGACCTAATTTTATACGACTAGAAAAGCTAACTTGGATCATGCATAATCATGCACTGCATAATTAATTCCGACAGTCACATTACATGGAGATAGTGAGAGGCCATACGTGGGTTGATTATTGATTGTTATAGATTTCATATGGTGCATATGTGCGATATGACCTTACCCTGGCCTGCGGGATGACTGGGCATCGGAGGCGCCAATCGCCTAGCTAAAGGTCGAGTTTAGAGGCCTTTATTTAGAGGTGAGTGAGGGCTGCGTGAACCTACTCACAATAATATGTAGAACTCATTTTGATAAAATTGATAATGAATATACCATTGCATTTTGAATACGAAACGTGGAGTTTCGTTATGGAATAAGTTTTAATATGATACTTAGATCTGATTGTACCGATGAATCCCTAACCCTGATTTCAGAGGGCATTAAATCTAAGTTGTATCCAGTACTTGGTCACTTGTATGTATTTGTTTGGCATACTGATTGTTATGCATTTATTTTGTTGAACTTAACTATTGTATAACTTGATTGCTATATAGTTGAGGAAAATTATCTCACTAACCTAGTTAGCTTATATTCTTGTAGTCTTCTTTTGCAGGTTGATCTTTTTGTGGAGTCAGGTCGTCGTATGCCCGAGGTTAGTGTTCTATATGAGGTCAATGTGAGAGCTGGATGTGATTAGAGAGTATTTTTGATAGTTTATAGAGTTGAGTATGTAATTGATATACTGGTTTAACTTAAGATATGTTTCAGACTTCTTATTTGTAAATTTTTATATAAATAGACCATATGCTATATTTTTATAATTTTATTATTTATCATGAAATGATATTGGTTAAGCTTGCGCACTCTTGATAGTTAGTAGTAGCTGTAGCTATGTGCATCGTATAAAAGTGTTGTCGATTGTAAGGGAATTCAATCTGTAATCCTTTGTATGATATACGGCGATTGTCACGATGTCACGACTAGCCTCCTCGGATCGTGACAGTGATCCTTAATTTTATTTTTTTAAAATTTTCCATCCTAAAAATTTTGTTTATTTTTTTTTGCTTAATCTTAATTTACGTTGAGCCTAATTCACTTATTATAAATTTCTCTAAGGGAAGTTCTATTTCTTTGAAAGTTCTTTTGAGAATATCTTTAAGAAAAACCTTTGGAGTTGCCTTTGACAGAGGTTGTAAATAAAATGTAAGGATCAAATTGGTGAAGTGATCCTAATTGAGCTACTAGTCAAAACGAAAATGGAATTCAAGGTCTAAGATATTAAACTTCAAAATAAAAATGGTTATTAAGCACAATCTTCCATTAAAAAGGGTTGATTTATTTTCAAAGAGTTTGCGTAACATGTACAAATGGATTATTTATAGACAATTTAAAAAAAAATCAAGGAAAATAGGAAGGTAAAGATAATAAGAAAAAAAATTCTATTTTATTTTTGGTAGCGCTTCGCTTTTAGATATATACATTCCCACTATTCGAGCATATCATAATTCCTTTTCCATAAACACCTCAATTTTAAATGGTGATTGTCATTTTAATTTTCAAAATATTGTCCATTTTTAGTAATTTTCACTTCTTTTTAAATTTATGAATAACTTACTTTTTCTAAGAAACCCAAAATTTATGGAGAATTCATTTATTAACCTAAACCTTAGTTTTTTAGAGAGGAAACCATTTATACACTAAAACCCTTGACTTTTTTTAAGAAAACCATTTATTCAATAAAGCTTTGATTGATTAAAAAGATATTTTTTATTGACTTAAAAATCCTATTTAAGGGGGCTTTGCTTGAATCCGAAATCAAAGTGCTCTAATAAAGTTCCATAATAACTCGAATTTTTTAAGCTAGTGGAATCTATTTGAATGGCCCTTAGAAGCATTGTATGAAGTGACTTCATTTGAACAACTCTTGGAGACATCAAAACAAAGTCCTCTCAATGGGCTTGCTCGACTTCCTAGTAAGAGTTTCAATGAGAATAATTCATCAAGGGTTGCTTTATCTTGATTCTTTACCTCTTCATTAATATCTTGGATTTTGATCTTAATCATAAATAATTTGTGAGCGTTGAACACTTAACTAGCAAGGCTAGTACCTAAAAGGTTGTTTGATAAGATAGTGAATTGTTAGGTTTTATTTGGTTCCCTTTTTATAAGATCTATTTGGTGAAACCCACTACTTTAAGAATCGAAATAAAACATGATTGTATATCATTAGTTTCCTTGTTTATTATTTATTTATTTTGCTATTAGTATAGCTTGATAAACTATTCATTTCATTTGATTGGATAGACTTATTTTCTACCTTTAACTTCACGACTTTCAACCTTCTTTCATATGGAAATCAATAATTCAGACTTGGTTCACTTGCTAACTTGTTGATCTATATGTTGTTGTTGATAGGGCATTCAATCTAGTTGTCATTAGGCTCCACACAAGATTTAGAATTAATCCCTTAAAAAGAAGCTTTCTAGACTTGCATTGACTATGGAATGAGGTTAGAAAAATGTAAACATCTTATAATAAATATAAAAAATTATTTTTTAATAGTTTTGCATTACTTATAATAATTTTTTAATAGTTTTGCATGTCATTTATAAAAATATAAAAGGCTGTTAGAACTTTCTTCCACGTGTATAGGCTTACCATTTACTTCTTCTTGTTAGACGTATTAAATTTAGTTGTGAGTTTCTCTCATTCCATTGCTGATTGTGAATATCTAAGTTTCTATATAAACCATTGATGATACCTTCTAGAGCCTACTGAATAATATTTAAAGAGATTTGTCAATTTCAATAACATGGACTAAATTACAAGGCAATGATTCTTGATCTTTTTGCCATTAGATTTTCCAATTAAATTCGCTGTTACGAGTGATGTGATTATAATGTGGTTAGTATATTACAAGTATATTAATAATATCCACATAGCAAAGCTATGATTTTGGACCCTCATTAGAAAATCGAAGGCATGCACTAGTGTCTTTCTCTTTACAATGAAATTGTAAATTATTATTTATCTTTTTACTTACACTGGTGAATAATATTGCATCACAACCTAATGTAGGTAATTGGATCACTCGAATAGGAGGAATCAAGAAATCAACACGACCCCAGGAAGCGGTATGTTTATATTAAGTGACATGTGATTTTGGAATGGGATTTTGATATATTTTGCCGTTAGTATTTAATTTAATTAATTCTTGATCAATAGTCATTATTATAGAATCTTAACATTTAATGGTCAACGAACATTATTATAGAATTATAAAATTTAATGATCAATGGTCATTATTGTAGCATATTTCCATTATTGTTGAAGACTCATTTGTATATAAAAAGGAGTTCATATTCTTGTAATAAAAACACAAAATATTCAGTATAGTCTTTTCATTTCTTTTTTATTTCTCTACTAGATACAAATCTTTAATTTCTTTTCTATTTCTATAATTATTTTATTTCTTTTCTATTTCCTCACTCTTGATATTATTTTGGACACTTTTTCTATTAATCCTTTTCTTTTACACAATAATATCATCAACTTGGTACTTCTTAACAACCATGAAATGTTGCTTATGGGTTCTATGCATCGTATGAATCTGGATTCCATATAACACTATTTTACCTCATTCTTATCTACGAAGAGATAACTAGATATCAATCTTTGAATTAATTCAATAGTCCCACGATACTAATCCCAGGTGAACTGAAAGATTATAGTGCTAAAAGTAAATAACATAACTAATACGATCTCGTCTGAAGTGGAGCACCAATTCAACTCTCATATATTAAATCCTTTATAAGGAATATCCTATCACATTCAGATATCAGCCGGTAAAAGATGACAAATATCTTATTAATCATGTGGCGGCTTGATGAGAAAATATGATGAATAGTACAAGCAAGACAGATTTCTCTAGCAATTAATGTTACTTTCTGGGAGGTCCACAACTAGAAAAATGATTCTAAATCTTACACGGACTCCACAGTTGATGCTCATATTGAAGCCTATAAATTGGGGTGGATGAGGGAAGCTTTTTCATTCACTCAAGAAGAGCATACCATTTCTTAAGTCTAGAGAGTCACCATGAAAATGAGTTCGAAAGTGTTCCTTCTTCTTGCTTTGGCAACCATTATTGTCTTCCTCTCTTCAGAGGTGGCTGCTAGGAACTTAGTCGAGACGACCACTCAGACAACTGATGGTGAGACTATTTTTAAATTCACTTTTAAAAGTATGTTGGACTGATAATCTTTGAGATATATCCAAACAAATAGATTCATTGGTCATATACGTAATACTATTATACTAAATTTTATAGGTCATCGCCATATCAAGATTTCCATCTAAATTAATTACAAGAAAACATGTATTTTTAATTAGATTCTCATGGTGTTCCACTCTTATTGAAACCTTAATGCTTTCTTGCATGAATTACGGATTTTTATATTTTTCTAAATCAAACTCCGAGTTTATTGTGACACGTCAATAGCATGTCCACATTAATCGAGGATTGACCAACGCAATTTGAAGAATGTCAATAAATTAAAAAAATATTCTTTAATTTATTCCAACATGAGGTGGGGGGATTTGCAATTTGTGAAGAATTTCCGTCTAAGCCAATTTCCAATAACGAAGTTCATTAAGAAGGCATATATATGAAGAATAATCATTGGTGGATATAATTCATATGATTCTCATTATATTTTTAGATAAATAGAGCTCTTACTTTTATAGGTTTATTTTGTTTCGTTTTTATTTTTTTTTTCCTTTTCCTTTTCATACTCTGATACGCATATACTCACTGTACACATATTGTAACTGAAGCTGCAACAACCGAGATCCATGGTGTTGAGGTTGCTAAGTACGGTGGATATGGCAGTGCTGATGCTGGCCTGGACATTGACGCTCGTCGGAGACGCTGCCGCTATGGACGTTGCTGCCGCCGTAGACGCTGTAGATGTTGCTCGTATGCTGGTGAAGCAACTGAGGCTGAGCCTGAAAACTAAGTGTGCACCAACGTGTCTTTAAGTCTATATAAGCATATCGCTGTCTAAGTAAAGGGTGCCAATTAGCGTCACGCATTCTGCTGATGCTTTAGCTTGTGTTGCTGATGAATAATAAATAAAATGGGTGTTTTCAATAAAAACCTCGATATCTTCAACTAACATTTAATATTGTTTTTACTACTTATACTGCCTTGGTAAAAAAAATTATCTCAATTATCATCTCCTGGCCCTAAATGGACACAATAAATTCATTCGCAGAAAATTATAAACCTGAAATTTCCATTCACAATTATACTTCCATTGCCACTATCATTAGCTCACACACAACTCTCATATGAGACAATAAGCATACCTTCATTCACAATCAATAGCGTAGACACATGTCCTTTTTTTTCTTTCTTTCTTTCTTTCTTTTCCCAATAAGAAAACTCTTATGGTTACTAAGGAGCCACATGTGGTATTCACAAATTTTGCTATGGGATGAAATAAAAAAAGTAAGAAAAATATATCATCAAGCTATTATCAAACTAAATCAAATTAACATAAATGAACAATCCAAAAAATGAAAAAGAAAAAACAAAAAGCGTCGGTTTCTATAGACCATTTGGGTTGCATTTTTGATAAGGTTACTTATTGATATTATGATATGTGCTTTCTAAGGCAATGCAAACTGAATTAAATTAAATCCAGTTGCAATTGATGCAACTCGATTTAAATTCTATAACCATTAAAAGCGATTATACTCTCTATAAGATAAATGAAGGCTCGACCATTTGGGTTTTATCTTGATAAGGTTAATTATTGATATTTCTTGCTGTTTCCACTTTTAGGTTAATCATAAAGGTGCTCATATTATGGGTTAGTTTAGGCTTATAGTGAGTATTATCACTTTTAATGGTTCTAGAATTTGAATTAAATTGTATTAATTGTAATTTGATTTAATTCAATTTACTTTGAATTGCTTTAGAAAGCACATATCATAATCTAATAAATTTTCAAAGGCATGGATAATTTGTCCTAGGCTCCTCATTTGTACTTAATTTGCTACTTTTGAATCTAGTGATGAGAATTGGCATAGAAGATGCGTGCTTGCCTAGCCAAATTACCCAGCTAAAGGTGTCAATTACTAACACCTGTATGTCTTAAAAAATATATTGATTAGATGGTGAATGGCCTCTAGCAAGTGCATCAATCATGTAGTATATCAATGACAACAAGATTGATATCCAAAGGGAACTTTGATTAAGTACTAGATTACAGTGGTTATTCTCAACGTTGAATGACGAAAAATTAGTTTTTGAAAAAACATTAAAAACTACTAAACTAAATAACATGATTCACCAAGAGTACTCTGTGTGATACAGTTATAGTATAGTAATTTATCTTTTATATCGTGATGTATTTTGTCAATAATATATAAATAAAATTAATTATATGGTTTAGGCTACCCTCTAGAGAGGTAAACTAACCATAGCATAAATATCCTTTTGTGATAGTTTATTTGTAATTATCTGATAAGTAGTAAACCACTCATAACGATTTTACTAACATCGATTGAATTTGTAATTTGCACATGTTCTCATTGTGTAAACTACAACTTCTTTAATGTCCTTAGAAAGGGCTTAGTAGAAATTACTTTAAGATTATTATATTATGTGTGCACCTGCATTATGATAACTATGATGCAAGCCAAAGTTCACAAGACTATATTTGAATAATCTCTCATAAAATTTCTTATAATACATATAATTAATAAGCATAATAATTTATTGTAGAAAACCAATAATACATGGTTGATCACAACAACCTATAAAACAATAAGATTAGGAAGTCAATTCCTGAAAGTCATAAGTTTTAGCAAAATTTTAGAAAGATATATGTTTTTATTTTAATAGAACATAAAAGTCCTAAGAGCGACATTTCACATTCTATTTTAAGCTAAATAAATTCTAAACCTAAAGGTATCCTTTTAAGATTTGATTTGAGGAAATGCTTAACAGTGATCGTAGCCCATTTCTTAATTTTGAGTCACCTACAAAAGAAATCGTTGGTGTGTAAGCCACCACTACTTAGAAAGATGATTCTTCATACTATACAATAAACAATAGCAAACAAATTATAATCATTACTATGTAATACCACACAACCATATGAATTCCGTAGTCATTTGGAAATTGTTTGCAGTGCGGACTTTTATACATCGATACTTAAGATTAGGGAATAATGTTCTAATTTGTTATCCTTAGGTGTCACCACTTTAAGCGAAATCACCTTCGACCTAATATTTTATTAGTTAGTTGCAATATATGAAAATATCGCAAGTGAAAAGCTTAAACGTATTTTCTTTTAAAATCATTCATAAGCAATGCCTGAAGGCATATTTCTAGAGAACATCATAAGTAGAGGTGTAAAACCCAATAAAAAAAAAAGGAAAAAGGAAAAGGGTTATATAATAATAATAATAATAATAATGTTAGAAATTTAAAATAAGAGAAGGAATGAGATAATAAAATAAAGATTTAGAGATATTGATATATAATGTAAATAGATATCAAGTGCTACGAGCAATATTGTCATGAGAAAAGATCTAAACACTAATATAACATGTAAATAGGCTTTAAGTATCATGAGCAAACCTGTCTAAAGAAAAAGTTCAAACCTATACTTTTTCCCTTACGTTATTTTTCCTTCTTTACTATTTTATATAGCTTCTTTTAGTGTGGCATGTTAGAAAACTCAAAGGAGAACCTTCAATAACACTTGTAGGTATGGATTCAAAAAGTTAAGGGGGTGGAAAAAAGGTAGACTCTTAGATTAATAGCAAAGCCAGAATTTATCCCAATTGTGTCAAAAGTTAAAAAACCAGGCATATAACATAAAATTTATACAAAATTTTATTGAATTAAAGAAAACCATTTCGTTCAATTCTAATACTTTTGTTTAGTTTCATCTAGCCTCACGCATAACAATATCGATTCCATTCATTCTATTCCAATCAAGCTAATATCCTCCAACAAAATTATCATTAGAATCTCAAAAATTAATATAAGGAGAGAAGTTTAAGTTACAAGAACTGGTAGTCTACATTAAACCCTAACTTCTTTGACCGATCTCCAGACCATTTCCCACGAATCGACAAATAGTCACTATAAAACGTGGTGTTTTGAGTCAATAAGGTGGGTCACGAGTTGATCGAGCTATATTTGTCTGGTTATGTTTACTTGTACGACTGGTCCCTCACTAACATGGTCAAGCTAGTTGATATGCATGGAGAGCCTTCTATATGTATCTGTTTTGTTTCTTCCATACCCATTGTTCACTATATTAACATTTCCGAGATGGCCGAGCATGTATCTTTAGCATATAAAACCTGGGTACGTCTTCTTCAAATTCTGAATATTGTCCTATTTAATTGTTGAAAAAAATGGCCTATAATGTAGTGATTAGCATATAGAACGATCTTCGATAATGAATCTTTTTGTCTTTGTTTCAAGTTTTTCCAAAAACTACTGCAAACCTGTCTCGATCAGCACAATGTACTCATGAGTACAACCAAAATTAGGGTAATAATATATTTAAGAATAAGTTATATTATTTAAAGCCAATACTTTGACTTTCGCTCATCTACTATCTTAATTAGGTTATCTAGTTCATGACTCTCGAAAGATCCAGCTATTATTCATAAGTATGATAAATACACATTTTATTTCAAGTTTAAATGCTTTTGTTTTTGTTTTGCTTTTTCAGGCAATTGCATGCCGTTCTTCGTTGAATGGAAATATGTATCTCCAAAAGTTGGAATCTGCATCCCACCATGACACAAGATGGGTTACGTAATATTCCATTTCCAAGCGGTTTATTTGCATATACCTATACATATTGTTAGCTAGGGTGTTTTCCTTCATTGTTTATATAAGAATGTGTAAGAGTGAAACATAATAAGCTGGTTCTATATATTAAACCAATAACTTATCTGATCTGCTCTAAAGTTTGGCAATTAAGAATGCATCTATTATATCGATTATCGAAGAACGATTATAGAATTTAATTGATCAATTTTAAGGCTTTTATTAAAAACCCAATCTTATATAAGTTCTCTACCATACAAAACTCTATAAGATAATCCTCATCCCAACATCTTGACTCAAACTCTTGGGATGAGAACCTGCTTAATGATCTTCATAAGGAATGGGGCTCAATCCTTAGCTAACGACCATTTTTTTTTTTTAATAAAAAAAGACTTGTATTGTAATAGCCTAGAACTTGTAACACTATAGCTATAAACTCCACAAATTTTGTATTTTTAGTACCAAATCAATTTAAATATTATAGGTAATTACCTTCAATCAATGAAGTTAATAAATTTAAAAATAGTTAAAATTTTAAACTCGAACATAATACAAAGAAAAAAAATCCTTAAATAAAAAAAATTTTGGTTGAAACCTTAATCGCTTATGATAACCCTCAACCCTATATACACGTAAATTCTAGAAAATGAACTTGAACTTAATAAAAAAACTCTAAAACTATAAACCAAAGCTTATGAAATGAATAATTATTCCCTAAAAAGTATTAAAAACCTAATCGAATATGATTATCGACCAATAAGTGTAATCGCATAAAATTATTAATGAGTACATTGAAATAATTTCTAAATATTATAAATGTAACAAATAATAATTTAATTAATAAATTTTATAAAACTCCAAAAATTATTTCATAATTATTGTTAAACATATAATTTTATAATTTTGCATTTGGAATTTTTATTTTTAATTATTTCTTTTTTTTTTCCTTTTTTCCTTTCTTATTTTCTTTTTCTTCTCCACGTATTTGCTTCATATGTCAGAAGTGAGCCACCCATGTGCAAAAATAATACATGGTCGAGATTTAAGCGATTAAGATAAGAGTCCAATAACTATCCTTACTTTTTACTTTTCACTTTTACATTTCTTCTTCTTCTCAACGTTTGCAGCATTCTTTTTCTTTTTCCAATTTCAATGTTAGTTTAGTTGAAAGCAAAACACACATATATTTTTCTTTTACTTCCAAACCGTGAGATCCCTTAGCCCTTTTTTTTTTCTTTTGGTTACTTCTTTTCATTTTAATTGCATCAAATGAAGTAAGAAGAAGAAGAATCTTGGGATTACTAATTCAAGGCATTTCAAAGGAGGAGTATTTAATATGTGTATTTTATTTATTTTGTAATAGTTATTCTTATGTACTCTTTCATATATATATATATATATATATATTGTAGAACCTTATGTATTATAGCGTTATGTAATGGAATTATATGTAAAGCTAGCATTTCTTTATGTTTATGTATTCATATATGTATAAATATTTAGGTATAATGATATGTACATATATATATTATATTTGATTATACAAGTAGTTAGTATAAAAAAGGAATTGTATATGTATATATATATATGTATATATTTGTATATGATAGTATGTATACTAAGTATTTTCAATAGATATATATATGTATAGACATGGCCGTATATGTATGTAAGTATAAAATATAAAATACAAGTATAATATGTAAATCTATATAAGTATCGTATATATATATGTATATATGGATAGCATATGCAATATATTTAGGGTATATTAATTAATTACATAAGTATATATGTCACGACCTGAGGGAGCTAGTCGTGGCAGTCGCTATTTATTGTACAAAGGATTGCAGATTGAATTCCCTTACAATCGATGACCCTTTTATATGATACATAAGGCTACAAATACAACTAATAACCAAGATTATGCAAGCATAAGTAATATCATTTCATAATAACAATAATAAAATATAGAAACATAACACATAATCTATTTATATAAAAATTTACAGATAAGGAATCTAAAGCATTTCTTAAGTCAAACTAGTATCACTCAATTACATAATCAACTCTATAAACTATCATAAGTGCACTCTGATCACATCCTGCTCCCACATTGACCATGTGATGAACACTAACTTCAAGCATACGACGGCTCGACTCCACGAATAACTTGACCTGTGAAAGAAGACTACAAGGGTATAAGCTAACTAGCTTAATAAGATAATCTCCTCAACCATACAGTAATTAAGTTATATAATAATTAAGTTCAATCAAATAAATGCATATCAATTAGCATGCCAAACAAATATATGCAGGTAATTAGGTACTACATGCAACTTAGATTTAATGCCCTTTGAAGTCAAGGTTAGACATATATCAGCACAGTCAGATCCAGGTATCATACTAGAACTTATTTCATAACGAAACTCCGCATTTCATATTTAAAATGTAATGGTATATTCATTATCAGTTTTATAAAAAACGAGTTCTACATATAATTGTGAGTAGGTTCATGCAACCATCACTCACCCTTAAACAGAGGTTTTTGAACTCGACCCTTAACTAGGCAATTAGCGCCTTTAACGCCTAATAATCCCACGGGTTAGGATAAGGTCATATCGCATGTGTGTACTATACGAAATCTATAATCATCAATAATCAACTCACGTATGGCCTCCCGCTACCTCTGTGTAATGTGATTGCCGAAATTAGTTATGTAGTTAATGATCATGCATGTTTCAAGTTAACTTTTCTAGTCGAGTAAAGTTAGGTCTTATTGTTCTGTGGTCATTCAAAGTCACAAATAATTAATTCCTAGTGAATCTACTATGCAACAATCAATACATTATTGTAATTTAAAGTAAATTCACTATTAACAACTAATTATCATATGCAAGCATAACCCAACCCTATATAACATTTATTTATTGATCATAACTTGTATTCACTAACTACAAATACAAACAAGTATGGAATCATCAAGAAAACTCACTCAAGCATAGTCGACTCAAGGATCGTTGTAATCTGGTGGTAGCTTAGGGTCAATGTCAAAATCACTTGAGAGTAATAAAAATTTATAAGTTTGAGGATTTAAAGCCAAACTAGTATCATAATTTGTAAGGTTTACTTCACCAAGTTACGCGAAGTTGTCGATTCGAGCTTTTTATCAAATCGCGTATAACTTTTTCGTTTTAACTCGGATTGTTATGAACTTATAATCCATTTTGATCATTTTCGAGCGTATTTTCTCGTAGCGAGATCCGTTTTTGATGTTGTGACTCGTAGTTTAAATTATAATATAAAAATATCACAAAATTTATTATTTTAATTTAAAAGTTATAAAATATTAATTTTAGCTTTTTCTTAATATATTTATGATTTAATAATTATTTAAATCAAATAATTGAAAATTTTATTATTTTAAGCATATTTTACCTTACTTACTCTTTTTTTTTTCCTATTTTTGAGATTTTAGTCTTATTACAGTTATTATTATTATTATTATTGCTATTATTTTTATTATTTATTATTTTCTTATTATTCATTTGTATTTTATGATTTACATATATATTTATGTACTTATACTATATTTGATTAATTTTATAATTTACTTTAATTATAAATCCCTAATTTACGGTAATATATATATTTATACCTATTCCTTACATATTTATGAATTTATTTTATTTAGTAAATATTGTTATATCATATGTATTACTTAATATTTGGTAAACTACATATATACTATATGTTATATAAATACTATATATTATACATATATTCACGCCACATACACGTATACCTATATGTGTATAAAATATAGCTTACATGTATATATATGAATATATAACTACAAAATACTTATACATACTATACGAATATATATTCTTATATATATATATATATACATATGAAAACAAAGCTTGTATACATAAATAAATACATAATCCTCTTCACGTGTACAACTACATATATATCTATATTTATTTTGTAAAAGAAAAATACTAAATACATACTATATATAGTCTTATGGATACATACACATGCCATATATTATACCTATATACATACATGTCTACATACATATCTTTATACATACATATATATATCTTAAATTATCTACTTATACATACATACATGTATAGGAAATGAAATATTTAATAAAATGCAATACAAATACTTAGTATATATATGTACATACTATATAATATACATATACATTACTAAAATAATTTTACTTACCTATTTATATTTGATTTTTCTTCTCTTTTCCTCCTCCTCCTTCTTTTTTCTTCTTATTCTTCTCCTTGTTCATTACGGTTTTGTTTTGATTTTGTTTTCTCTTCTTTTGTTTCTCACTTTGTGTTTTTGGTTGAGTTTTTTTTTTCCAAATTTCCCACGTGATCAACAAATTTTAGGGAGAAAAGAAGATAAAATAAAATATTATTCTAATCTTTACATTAATGAGGATGAGACAAGCTAATCATATCTAATTTATCTTCTTTCCTAAAGCCAACACTTGTCACTTGATTTTTCTCACGTGGGCCGCTAACTTTGATTTTTTTTCTTTGATTTCAAGATGTGGCAGCCAAGGAGAAAAGAAAGAAAAGAAAAAAGAAAGAAAGAAAAAGGAAGAAAATAAAAATTAAAAATAAATATATGTAATTTTTATAAACCGAAAAATCATAAAAATAATCATCATAAATTAATTTTGGAATTTTGTGAAAATTTATTAATTTAATTGGTATCCGTTACAATTATAATTTTATAAGTTATTTTAACAATTTTGTTAAAAATTTTACGCGATTACGTGATTTAGTCGATAATTACAATCGACTACAATTATATTACTATTAAGTAATATTTAACTATTTTATAGGTTTAAAGTTATAGTTTTAGGGTTTCGATCAAATTTGGGTTCAATTTTGGTTAATGATGCATAAATCAGATTTAGTACGCGATTTAGGGTTTTAGTACGCGATTTAGGGTTTCGATCGATTTGTAAGGCTTTTATTATCGATGTTATATTCGATTTATTAAGTTTCATAATCTTTTATTGTTACTAGCCTTACCAATTCATTACACAGTTTAGGACACTCGAACTTAAATTAGAGTTCAGACTATCGATTTTTTAGGGTTCACAATATATTTACGTGTAAAACTATGTATATTAATAGTATAATATATATATATATATATAGAAATACAGGTATACTTAAATAGTACATATATAAAATACTATAATACTAAATTAATAAATAAGATAAGACAGTATATATATAAGTGTACATGCTGTAGGTTTCAAAGGAAATAGGAAGATAATTAATTTGCAAAATTTAATAACATATAATAATAAATATAATTATGTACATATTAAGTAAAAATACGAAATGGGAAAAAGATTGAAAATATACAAATTTTAGAAATGATACGTGGCATTTATCCATGTTGCCACGTCAACATATAATAAATTTTAATTAAAAATCATAATTAAAAATAATAATAAAAAATTAATTAATTAGGAAATTTTAAAATAGCCAAAAATGAAATAAATAAGTTTTAAACCTTAAAAAATAGTGAAATAAAGAAATAGTAATAAAATGAACTCAAAAATAAGAAAATTATAAAATATAAGAATTAGATATTTATTAAATCATAAATATGTAAAGAAAAGCTTAAAATAATAATTTATAATTATTTAAGTGAAAATAATAAAATTGGTAATATTTAAATGAAAATAATAAAATGCAGGTTACAGCGTCTAAATTGGACCTCGTTACGAGTCCAAAAATAATAAAGGTGAACTATAAGTTCATAAAAATTAGAATTAGATTAAAAAAGTTATACACGACTGAAAATTTAAGATAAACCAAGAAAAATAAATAAAGGATTTAAGTTAAACTATATTTATATCATATGTGGGTTATAGTAGGAAACTAAATAAATAGTGATAGATATTTAGTTAACTAGAAAATCTAGTTTTTCAAAATACTCATAAACTTTATTATCTCTTAGGTACCAAATAATTAAGAATTGGAAATCCCAAAGGATTAAAGAGTGAACATTAACCTAAGTGAGAGAGTTCTTATGATCTGTTATCTACTTGCTTTTTGTTATTTGTATGTTACTTATTGGTTGATATTGATTATTTGTTGAATGATTGATTACTTCGTGTATTATCATTCGTGTGATCACCCTCTTAAATTGGTAAATATAACTATTCAATTAAAATAAATAATTATATTTATTGCATATTTATGATCCAATCGGTATACTGATGGAGGGTGCTAGCTTTGTAGATTTATGAGAAAAGTATTTTTGGAAAATGTTTTTTTTTTCCAACCTTAAAAATATTTTGTATGACTTCTATGAGGGCTTATAGTACCCGTGAATAATATTTTTATTGTTAAGGCAAAGTTAGCATAGCATCTCAAATTGACTATGAAAGGACTCGCAAAGTCATACCCATAGGGTCTTGGATATATTTTGATAGTGAGAGGACTTACTTGTGTGCCCGAAGGGCCTTGGATATGTTCGGTGGATGAGCCTGAGTTGGGGTCCACCTATATTGATTGTTATTCTCGACTAGGGTAATAGTCAGGCATCATTTGGAAGAGTGGTGCCCCCAAGCAACCTCATGTGGTTAAGGTGAGGTGCTTCGTGTGGGTAAGTACGGAGGATAGTTGACATATAGACGATATAAGTCTATACTTTCCATAGTTCTAGATTCTTATAGATGTATTGCCTGCATTCATTGCGTATATATTCATTTCACTTGTAAATAGATTACATATGTGCTAATAATGTTTGATAACTTGATTGAAACATAGTAGTGAGGAACGAATTCATTGAGCAGTGATTGCTCATTTCCCTATAGTTTCTTGTACAAGTTTGTTCAAACAAGAATTGGGATAATCTTGATAGTAGAGTACAAATAGGAGGTAGGTTTGATAATGTTATAGTTAATTGAAATGTGTTTTAGTTGGTACATAAACAATTTATATAGAAAATAATTATATGATAGGATTGTGCATAATTTAGTATTTCTTGTAAATTTTCAGGTGGTTTTACCTTATCTTAATTATTGGTAGGCAGTACCGATTCTCTGTAGTTCTGATGGATTATGAAATATCGGATATCTATAGTTATTTATATTTTATAGTAAGTTAATTAAATTAAAAATAAAAAACTTTAGTGACTAATTATTTAAAGTTTTATAATCTCTGACTTGTAAAGCAGTTTTCATATCATGGATACACACGTGATATGAAAAATTTAAGTAATTCTACTAAGCTCCCCTTAAGGTCATGACAATAGTCTCTTACGTATCCTTATATAAACCCTGTAAAAGTTATTAGTTTTAACCCTAATTTAGACTCGAGTACTCTAGATTATCTTATGAGTTAATGAGACTAAGTAAGATAAAAATTTTATTAAATTATAAAATTAAATATATTATCAATAATAAAAACCTTAGAAATTCGATTGAAACTTAAATTGTGCACGAAAAACTCTAAATCTTACGCATGCGTAAATACCCAGAATTAAACTTAAACTTGATAAAAACCCTAAAATTATAACTATTTAAACTTATAACATTGAATAAATTTACCTAATAGTAATAAAACTCTAGTTAAATATAATTATCGACTAATATATGTAATTGTGTAAAATTGTTAATGTACTCGTTGAGATAACTCGTAAATATATAAACATAACAAGTAACCATTTAATTAATGAATTTCAAATAATGTTTATTAAGTATTATTTTACAATTTATATTTAGAAATTCCTAATTTTTTTCCTTCTTATTTTTCTATTCTTTTTCTCTTCCTTCTTTCCGTTTTCTTTTTCCTTCTTTTTTTTTTCCTCCAATTTTTTTTCTTTCCTTGCTACGTGAGCTTCCAGATTTCGGTACCAGCTGACCATGTGTTTTATTGTTTTCTCATATGCTTAATTATATGGATGAGGATAATTCAAATGATAAGCTCAATCCCGTCCATTTAATGCTTTCCATTGTCTTTTCTTTTCTTTTTCTTATTTCCACCGTAAGCTTTCATTCTCGGTTCACTTTGTCCTTGGAAAATTCTTCCTTTTGTTTTCACAACACACTCAATTTCACACTATTAAAACTTCACCAAAAAATCCTTTACACTTTCCCCTTTTGCTAGTTCTTTTTTTTAACTTTCTTCTTGATTTTCAATCAATATAGGAGGAAGAAAAAGGAAGCACTTGGCATAACTATACATCAGGATATCAAAAGGATTAATTAAGTAGCCTTTTGTGTATATATTTTGTTAAATTTCATTTACCTTATGTATATATGTATTTTGTAGAAATATTTGTATTTAGGGATGTTGTATCTTATATTAAAACTAAATGTACATGAAATGGGATTTCATATGTTTATATATGTACAAATACAAATCTATTCATGTATATAAATACATATATATAGGTATAAGAAATTTTTGTATGTGTACATATGTACATGAGCATATAATAACATGTATATTATGTATTTTCATGACTTATATATATATATATATATATATATAAGTATGTCATCGAAAGTATATATATTTATGTATTTATAAAGTAAAAAATACTTGTATAGTATAGTATATGTAAAATAGGGTATATGTTCAGTATATATACATATGTGTGTATATAATAGTATTTTACTGTGTATTTTCAAAATATAAATATATATATCTATGGACATGATGGTATATGCATATGTATTTGTGTATAATATTATGTATATTAAGTATTTTTAATATATATATATGTAATTATGGCCGTATATGTATATATGTATAAAATACAAAAAAATACAATTATGTATATATATGTACCCATACATATAGCATTTGTAGTATATTTATAATTATATTATCATATTACATAAGTATATATGTACATATGAAATACATATATTAATAGTATAGTCTAAATAGAAATATGGTTATACTTGAATAATACATGCATAATATACTATAATAATAGATTAATAAATAAAATAAAATAATATATATATGAACATATGTCGTGAAATCCAAGAAAAAGGGAAAACAATTAATTTACCAAATTTAATAAAATATAATAATAAAAATAATTATGTACATATTACAAAAAAATACAAAATAGGAAAATATTGAAATATTGCAAATTTCGAAAATGGCATGTGGCACCTATCCATGCTGCTATGTCAGTATATAATTAATTTTTAAGCAAAACTCGTAATTAAAAATAATAATAAAATAACTAATTAATTAGAAAATTATGAAAATAGTAAAAATGAATTAAATAGGTTTTAACCCTCAAAAATGGAAAAATACATAAATTTTAATAAAATAAACTCAAAAATAATAAAATTGTTAAATATAAGAATTAGGTATTTATTAAATGGAAAATATGCAAAGAAAAGCCTAAAATAATATTTTATAATTATTTAAGTTGAAATAATGAATTCCATAACATTTTTACATGAAAATCAAAATTGCAGGTTATAATGTTCAAAACAGACCTCGCTATGAAAAAGTACTTCCGAAAACGATAAAAATGGACTATAAGTTTATAAAAATTGGAGTTAAATTGAAAAAATTATACGCGATTAATAAAAAAGCTGGAACTAAACATTTCATAAGAATAGATAACTACTTTAAGTAATTAGTATCAAATGTATGAATAGTTTAGTTATTTAACCCAAATACTTATTATTTTCTTATTCTCTAAATATCCAGTGATCTTAAGATTGAGATTGATTTGCCTATAAATTACTACGATCCCTAACATCGGCCATGATTGAGTTAGTACTTTTAATGATTCCATACATGTTTTTGTATGTAGTTAATGTGTTAATTGATATTAATAATTGGATGTGTATGGGGATAGGCTATGCATGTGTGTGATATTGTGTGTTGAATGTGAAATTATTATAAATTATGATAACGTATTATTCGCTGCATAGCAACTTTAATAGAAACTGATTTGTTTATGATTATGACTGATCACATAATAATTTGACTTAATGACGTTAAACTTGAATCACCTAAATCGAACATGCATAATCATACATTAGATGTCTAATTTCGGCTATCACATCATACGGAGGTAGTGAGAGACCATACGGAAGTTGATTATAAATTATGACTATAGTGTTTTAGTATGGTGCACACGTATGATGTGATATTACCTTAGCTCACGGGGTTACTAGGTATTGGAGGTGTCAACTACCTAGTTAAGGATCAAATCTAGAGGCCTTTGTTTAAGGATAAGTGTAGATTGTAGGGGCTCACTCACAATTATACCGAGAACTTAGTTTTTGATTAAAACAAGAAGATTGATTTATTTGAATATGAAACGTAGAGTTTCATAGTAAAGTAAGTTCTGGTATAATACCTAGATCTGGCTAGTGCCGTAAATACTCTAACCTTAATTTCGGAAGGTGTTAAATCTGAGTTACATGTAGTACGTGGTCACTTGCATGTATTTATTTAGCATTCTATACGAGTATGCATTCATATGTTTGAATATAATTATTGAATAACTTGGTTGTAGTATTGATGAGGGATATCTTACTAAGCTAGTTAGCTTATATCCCCATAGCTTACTAGTATAGGGAGACATTTGTTGATCTAAGTTGCAAGATGCTCGAGGTTAGTGAATTATCTACTGGGTAGTGTGAGTTTGAGATTTGAGATGAAAGTGTACTTCCACTACTATATTTAGATCTTGGAACTTATGATGTGATACAATGTATTATTAGTTCATTACCTAGTTTGTTACAGACTTAAATTATGTAATATACATCTATGTGAAATTTGTAGTTTAATAGTCATGTTGTTATAACTATGCGATAATATTACTTTTGCCTACATTAATCTTAGGTTAATAATTGTAGCTGTAGTCTTGTATGTCGCATGAAGGGTTGTTGATTGGAAGGGTAACCAATCTACAATCCTTTGTACGATATACGGTACCTACTACGACTAAGCCACTTTTCGAGTTGTAACACCTTAACTTCTATTGACACGTTAAGGGTCTAGGAACCTATATCCTATTTAAGATCCGTAAATTAATTTCATGAAATTTGCTGACTCATAATTCAATAACCTCAAATTTGAATTAAAGTAGAATGTCAACTATCCAATTTCCACATACCATAATAGTAAACGAACCTAATTGTTACAAGTGAATGTACTTGAATACAATATAATTCTTAGACAAACAACCTAAAGTAACATCATCTAAAGGAGTCACAAGAGAATTCAAACAATCAATAGTCTCTAAATATGTATAACATGAAATAATAACATATGACCCTTAATAGTTCACTCTTAAACCTAAACAACGTTGTCCTTGCGGTATCACCATAATAATAGAGATCACCCTCCTCATCGTAATACAGATAATCATAACCTGCATCCTCCATAGAATAACCATCATAAACTTCATACCTTGAACCTACAATTGAAAAACAATAACTTTCGTAGGGTGAGCTAATGCCCAGTACAGGATACTACATACATGCACATGAACAAACATGTAACAAGCTAAACACATACGAGTAATAGTCATAAATGCAACAAACAATCGATTAGATCTTGTTATTTAAGTCCACAAACAATACAGTTCTAGCGTCTTGAGACTTGGGGTTACTCATGACCCTTATATGTACAATATATAAATACTACATAGTTATTCATGTTAGGTCCTTCCCAATCACCTAAGTGCCAAAAACCATCTTAGATCTCCTTAGTTCTTTTCAGTACAAGACTCTACTGAGGACAATATTGTCAAAAGATCATTAGGTGCCTTATTAACACTATTAGACTCGATCAGTGTGCGGTTGAAGTCAAGCATAAGCAAAAAATAGTTAAGTTCGATTAATGTACACTAATCTAGTACATATAATCAACAAACATGTATCCCATAACTGATACTTCTATCTCAATAAGATCTGATTCCTCATAACTTCTAGCACCTATGCAAAAGTATTAAATATAGAGTTTAGCATTTATTAAATTCTTTACGATTCAACTCAACATTTCTTCCCCTTTAACTCAACCCCTTAACTTATCCTTTAAGCTTCCAAACTACCTTCTATATGTCCTTCCCTAATCTCTTATTTACTTTTTGACTTCTCATAATCTACACACATCAAAACTGACCTACACACACCTACAGTACACACGCTGACACTCCCACAATCACTTACACACCTATACCCAATACTGATACATACTTGTATAATACATGTAAAGACTTGATTATATAATACACATACAGTCTCACACTTATGAATGACGTGCACACACCATTGTACTACATACCCTGAGACCATACACTCTAACACTGGCTCAACATCGCCAACATTACGCAATTTACATCGTAACCATATCACTATTATTTTTATCTAACTCATCAACCGCCTTTGCTAAACCTATACCAAAACCACAAAACTAAGAATTCTTTAAAGAAAAAAAGCAAGAGCAATACTTACATGTAATTTATGATTAAAAAACACCCTAGACTTAAATTATTAACACATGAACTTGCAAAAACAAAAATCTTTATGGTTTTTATGACATCTCCTTAAAGAAAAATGAATTTCTATATTAGATAGGTGAATGGCTTACCCAATATTGTTGTATCCTTGCGTTTTCTTGAAGATTCATCAGTTTTCTTGTGCCCTAGCCCCCAAATCCGAATTTCTTCAAAGAACAAGTAGCAATTTACCTAATTTTGAGTATTCCTTTGCAAAAACCCATTTTTTGCTTTGATTTCTATCCTCTAACTCCTTGAATCTATATCTATAAGTGTTCTTTAGAGTTTTCCTTTAAGTTTTTTGATAAGGTACACAGTAGAAAGTGTATGGAATGGTGGTGGAAGAAAATAATGTATGGGAGAGATATGGGATTGAATATATCCCTTGGACAAGTTTGTTTTTGGTATTTAAAGTCTATTTATATGCCATACCAATATTTGGATCTTTTCCCATAATAGTATTGTCCCTAGTACTTGATATCTATTTACATGTCATACCAATGTTTGAATATTTTCCTTTAACAATATTGCCCTTAGCATTTCTACTTAATTATAAGCTATACTATGTCTTTAAGTCTTTATTATATTACTATATTACTTTCATTATTTTATATTGCTAAATTTTATTATTATTATTATTATTACTATATAACTTTCTTTTTTTTCTGAGTTTGGGTTTTACAACTTTTCCTCTCTCAACAAAACTTTTATCCTCAAAAGTTTACAACCCTGAATACTAAAACAACTCTGAATGCTTTCTCTTGATTTCCTCCTTAAGCGCTCATCTAAATCTATTCCCTTATACTCTAAGAATGCCAACTTCACTTTATTTCTTTCATCATGTTTAGCTACCATTCTAACCATTAACTACTCTTTCTATTATGAGTTAAGCATTCGTCATCATGTCACATTATCCTTTTGATCATAATAGTTCCTTGTGCAACTCTATGATTCCAAAGTAAGAGCACTTACTTCATAAATTTTTTCTACTTCCAATAGTTATCGAGTTGCTCCACATTTACTACTACTACATCTCACTCAATAACAACTTATTTTCTTTGCTTGTCCCCAAATCATTATTAGATTTTAAGTGAAAGCCTTACTACCATTAATATTATTGTTATTCTTACTTATATACCCTTTTTTGATTAGTTAAGCCATATTAATCCATTATTTCCTTCGTAGATTTTATTGTAGTTAGTTCATCCACTATTAATTATTTTTGTGTCCTTTAAGTATAATCTCACTTTTTAAATTGATTTAGTTAGGCTTTTGTAGGATTGTTGGATTTTTGTGTATTTCGTTATCCTTTGTAATCTCCTTAGTTACTATTCCTTATTATTACAACTATAATAATCAAAGTTATAGGTATTTATAAGTTATTCTCCTTGAGGCTTGCTATATACTATTAATTTGTTTGTTATTTATTATTAGGATACTTTATTACCTATGTTTGAATCTTTAATTCTTTAATTATCACTTTACTTATTTTCTTACTTTAGTCCTTTAGAATTGAGGAAATTTCCATATTATACATTTTAGTACAGATGCATATAATATGGGATTAATAAGTAACACAAACAACTAACTCTAAGAGACAAGACCAACAACTCAACTTGACTCATAGGACATGACTTGACATAACTTATCAACACAACTAACACATCAATACACTGGACATATGTAAACTCTATATAGTCAGTAGTATAAACCTTAATCTAAGCTGAGTGTTCTAGATGATATCAAGAGTTGATAAGGCTAAGTAAAATAAAATTTTTATTAAATTGTGAAACTAAATATAATATCGATAATAAAAATCCTAAAAACTTGATTGAAACCTAAATCGCGTATAAAAACTCTAAATCCGATATATGTATAAATACCTGAAATCAAACTCAAACTTGAAAAAAACTCTAAAACTATAAATTTAAGCTTATAAAATGAATAAATATAACTTAATAGTAATATAACTATAGTCGATTGTAATTATCGACTAAAATACGTAATCGCGTATAAATCTTAATGAAAACGTTGAAATAACTCAT
The DNA here is from genome assembly GCA_024138015.1 of Lumnitzera littorea. Lineage (NCBI taxonomy): Eukaryota > Viridiplantae > Streptophyta > Magnoliopsida > Myrtales > Combretaceae > Lumnitzera > Lumnitzera littorea. Next base: position 108,728,174 of record JAMXBB010000003.1, read on the forward strand.
AAATATTATAAACGTAACATGTATCAATTAAATTAATAAATTTTTCTAAAATATGAAAATTATTTTATAAATAATAAATATATAATTTTTGTATTTAGGAAAATTAAATATTTTTATTTTTATTTTTATTTTTTCTTCTATTTCCTTTCTTTTTCTTTTCCCTTTTTCTTCCTTCATTTTTTTTTTCATGCTTCCATGTTGGTTTCCTGAATTTTTTAGCAGCCCATGTGCAAAATTGAGTTGGACAAGTGTTGATTAGAAAAAAAGGAATAACAAACATAATGATTATAATTGTTTTATCTCATTAAATGCCAACCATCTCTTCTTTTGTTTTATATTTATCTTGTTATAGTGGAAGCCTTGTTTTTTTTTTTTTTTTTCTCTTTTACATCCTTCAGGACAGTAAAGCATACACAATATACATACAAAGTTCACTTACTTCTAATTGCAAACCGTATGCAATTCTTGTCTATCTTCTTCAATTTTTTTTTTTTTATTTCAAGCAAGGATAAGAGGAAAAAGAGGAAGAAGAAGCTAGGATTTCTACACACAAATATTATACAAGTAGGTATTATTATGTATAGTATATGTATTTTGTAATAATTAATTATTATATTCTTGTACGTACATGTATTTAAGTATTTATGTTCATATATGTGTCTAAATATTGGAGTATATTTTATATGTGTAGTGTACATGTTATAGTAACTTTCAAATAAATTTTACAAGAACTTATGTATTTATACATGTAAGTATACGTATGTGATATATATATGTACTCTGTATTTCTTTATTTATGTACATACATATGTATTTAGTATTTTCTTTATGAATGTATATATATATGTATGTAGGTGCAGATTTATATATATATTATACTTAATACTTTATTATACGGTATATATAAGTATGTACAAATAATAATATATATAGTATGTATTTTCTTACTCATGTATTTATGTACATATGTATATATTCAGTATTTCTTTATTTATGTTTATATTTATGCGTGAATATGTATATGTATATATATACTAAGTATTTTGATTTTATGATATATATATATATATATGTATGCGTAGAGCAGATATTTATATATACATATTTAGTATTTTCATTTTGTAAAAAATTCTATATGTATAAGTATATAAGTGTGTTGGATGTGTTGGGATATGCATGTACTTATGTATATTATTATTTACCTTACATATTTTAGTATATACGTGTAAATATGTAATATAACCATATATGTACATATGTATATAAAGTACAAATACATGCATATTTATACTCATATGTATAATATATATATTTAAGGTTAAGATATTTTCGTACATAAGTATATTATATGTATAAATATACCTATATGAATAGTATAGTATTTGTAGAAATACGAGTATATTTAAATAGTACATATATAATATACTATAATATTAATTTAATAAATAAAGTAATTTAATATATATATATATATATATTAGTGTGCCTTAAATTTAGGAAAATTTTTTAATAAATAATTAATTTAGAAAATTTAGTAAAATATAGTAATAAATATTAATATATGTATATATATGTATATATCGTAAAATAGAAAGAAATAAGAAAATATAGGAAAAAGTATAAAAAGGACACATGTCGCTCCCATATGCTGCCATGTCACCACTTAAGTATAAATTAATTAATTTCGTAATTAATAATAATAATAAAATAATTAATTAATTAGAAAAATAATAAAGTAGAAAAATTTTAATTGATAAATCTTAAATCTCAAAAATAAGTAAAAATGGGTAATTTTAGTAAAATAGACCCAAAATAAGAAAATTACAAATTATACGATTCAAATAATTATTAAATCATAATTATTTTAAGAAAAGCTTAAATTGATATTTTATAACTATTTAAGTCAAAATAATGAAATTTATAATATTTTTATATTACAATTGAAACTGTGAATTACAACGTCTAAAACGGATCTTACTACGAGAAAGTACGTTTGAAAATGCTCAGAATGTACTATAAGTTCATAAAAATCTAAGCTAAATTAAAAAAAGTTATACGTGATTAGGTAAAAAGTTCAAATCGACAATTTCACACAGACAAATAGCTAATTTAAGTAAACGGTACAAAATACAATACTAGTTTAATTATTTAATTCCTAAACTTACTACTTTTTGTATTCCTTATTGTCAAGTGATCACAACATCGACATCGACTTACCATTCGACTATTATAACCTTTAACTTTAAGTATGACTGAGTAAATACTCCTAATGATTCCGTACTTATTTGTGTATGTAGATAGTAAATATTAATTGTTATTAATAATCGAATATTGTGTAGGGCTGAGTTATACTTATGTATGAAACTGCTTGATAATAGTAAATTTACTTTAAAGTATGACAATACAATGTTTGATGTATAGTAAATTTAATAAGAATCGATCTATCTGTGACTTCGTTAATTACTGAATAAAATGACTTAACATTATCTGACTTGAGTGAACTAAATTGAAACATGCATAATCATGTATTAGATAACTAATTTCGGCCCTTACATCACATGGAGGTAGCGGAAGACCATATATGGGTTGATTATTTGTGATTATAGTATTTCGTACGGTGTATACGTACGATATAACCTTACCTTGGCCCACGGGAACACTAGGTGCTAGAGATACCAACTACCTAACTAAGGGTCGAGTCTAGAAGCCTTTGTTTAAGGGTAAGTGAGGATTGCGTGAATTTACTCATAATCATATATAGAATTGGTTTTTAACTAAAACTGAAAATGGATATACCATTATATTTTTTAATACAAAATGTAAAGTTTCGTTGCGATGTAAGTTTTAGTATGATACCTGGATCTAATTGATGTCGATGTATCTCTAATCCTGACTTCGGAAAACGTTAAATCTAAGTTGTATGTATATATTTGTATGGCATATTGATTGTTCATGCATTTATTGATTGAATTAAATTGTTGTAAAACTTGTTTGTTGTATGGTTAAGGGAAATATCTCACTAAACTAGTTAGCTTGTACTCTCATAGTTTGCTTTTGCAGGGCAATCTATTTGTGGAGTCGGACCACTGAATGCCCAAGTTTAGTAGTACCTCAATGGGTTGATGTAAGAGTAAGATTAGTGATGAGAGTGGACTTATGTTGTTGTATTTAGATTTTAGACCTTAATATGTAATGAAATTTTGCTAATTTGTAATATGAGATATTATCGATTTATGATCTGTAAATATTTATATATGTGTGTTAATTATATTTTTGCAGTTTATTATTATTATCATACAATGATATTACTTACACCTATCTAACTCTAGGCTGTTAATTGTAGTAGTAGTAGCCCTATATATCACATGAAGGGTTGTTTATTGATAAATGAAATTAATCTATAGTTCTTTGTATAGTATATGATAGTTGCCACGACTAGCCTCCTCAAGCTGTGATAACATAACTCTAACATACCATGAAAGAAGGACTCGATAACCCTTGGATAGAGAACCTCATGTGAATTTCATGTATTATTGTCCCTTCTTAGATGAAAGAGATTTTGTTAGTGATTGCCATATGTTCTTTAAAGGAGTTTCGTTTCTCATCTTTCATGTGTAGAATTCACATTAGGTATTTTCTACGTCTGCAACTACTAGAAGAAATGGAAAATTTTACATAGATAAAATATCAAGCCAACCAACAATAGATGAGTCATTAAGCTTTGCTAAACTCAAGGTAAACCAAAATTTTAATCATTTGAAATTTTATGCCCAATAAAACATGCAAATATAGAGATTTATAGATTTCTTCCATGTTTGACAATGAAACGTAACTTTAAAACGATCCCTAATTTTCCCAATTCTAGTTTAGTCTTCAAATCCTCCGCTTCATAGAACTTACTCTGAGTTTGAAAATTAAAAAATTACAAAAAGCACCAATTGGAGTTTTTGTTTTAGTTAAACATTCTAAAGGGTGACTTCTATTGATTTTTTCAAAGGGAAAATTGTTAGGTGACCTCGTGTGAAGAATTTTCTTTTCAACGTTAACATCGTTTCATGCCTTTCTAAAATGACATAAAACAAGGGATTAAGAATGTGGATCGAATCATAGAACAGAATGTGTATTAGCCTGACTTTTATTCGTGTATACTTTTTCAAAAGTGTGAACAACTCTTGAAAAGCACGTTGTACAAATTTGAAAATTATGATTAGAAAGAATAGCAAATAGTGACAAGAAAAGGTAAAATGGTTATCCCAAAGTTAATAAAGAGTATCAAGTCCTTGTATTTACTCCTCCTTTTTTGACATTTACCTCCTTTTCTTGTTGGTGGAGGATTTACTTTTCATAACCTTCATTTTGTTCTAGTCTGACTCTTTTTTTTTGTTTTTTGGTTATAGGTATGTGTTGAGAGTAATAGAAACCTTTCTTAAAGTTGTGCCAGCTGTTGGAATTTTTCGAGGTAATGTTATTGATTTAGAATTGGCCACTTAGTGCCCATTTCCTTTCTTTATGTACATTTCCTTTCTTTATATACTCAGATGGTTGAAGCCATAAAACTGTAGCAGTTATGCAATTCAAAATTTTATTTCAATTGTAGAAGAAAGATGCATCATATAGATTGCGTATTGGCTTCTGTGCACACATGCATAATTAGTACTCTATATATTATCTCTACATACATATACCATGAATATCTTCTTTTGAAGCCTGTATTTGGTGAAAGTTAATGGGGGTTTAATGTCATATGACAAGGAGTATTAAGTGTAAATTTTAAAAATCTGGGTGTTGATATAATGTTAAAAGTATTCAAGACCGGCTTGTGTATTTTATGGGGTAGGCTTTACCTTGCACTTAGTGGCCTCGAGGGTTCAATGAGCAATGACGGTTCCAACAATAAAGCTCTTGGGTAATTTTGAACAAGTAGTTCATCATTCAACTTGGTGTACTCGGTGCCCTTCCAATGATAGTTGAGAACTCCCTTGAGTACGGTTTCCTTCAAGCTATTTGGGACTTCATCTTGATGCAACTACAATTGAGTTCTTGTTTCTGTACATTTTCAATCAGAACCCGCGCACACTACTTTGGCCACACAATTCTGCATGGTGGTGCAAAGTACCTTGCAACAGGTCGTGGGTTTGTCGTGCAGCACATTAGTTTTGCTGACATTTTCAAGCTCCATGCTCAAAGCCATTTTGTGAAGGCGGTCGAACTTGGTCCAATACTCGTAGTTTATGCATCTTACAGCCCTGTAGCTAAAAGTACGTTTGTATACATAGCCCTGACAATCTCAAGTTGGATTCTGGTTGTATCCTAGATGTTGGTTGCCTTCATGTTTAATCCTTTTGGTCTTGATTGGTTGAAGACAGTACATGACTTTAAAGATTTCATTAACCGGATATTTTACAAGGGGAGTGTTTTGGCTGAACCTCATGTGAGCTGGGAAAAATGGTGCTATGGAGAACAGGATCATTTGAGAACAACAAGTCTTTCAGGAAAGGTAATGGAGATTGTCTTGGACATTCGATTCTTCTTCATCCACTATGTGATTGTCTACCATCTAGGAATCGCTGCTGGGAGTATCGAGTTTTACATTTACTTGCTATCTTGGATATGTGTGCTTGTGACCATTGGTGTTTTTACGACATTATCTTGTATGCGAGACAAGTATGCTGCAAAAGCTCATATCTACTACCGGCTTGTGCCAGTCATCATTATAACAACAGCAATCTTGATAATTGTTTTACTGAAGTTTACACATTTTACAATCATGGATATCTTCACGAGCTTGTTGGCATTCATTCCGACCGGATGGGGTCATCTATTGATAGCACAAGTTTTCAGGTCATTCCTACAGAAAACTATCCTGTAGGAGTTCATTGTTTCGGAGGCATGGCTTTACGACATTACGCTTTGGTGTTGATGAACTGTAGATGCATAAATTGGACACATCACATAAGGAAATACACCGAAATGTTATTACTATGGCATTTATGGATAGGGATGCATAAAACAAAAAGGCTTTGGACATCATTTGGCCCTTTCTAGTTTCAGGATAGAATGCAACATTATTTCGGGAATTGTAAGAATAGAAAGAAAAGGTCGGAGTGATATAACGACTCAAATAACCAGACATTCGATTTGATTCACCTTAAAATAAAATTTTCAATCATTTACTTTAGGCACAGTAAATTAAAAAAGGCTTCACTCAATGTGAAATGGGGCAATAAAAGTGTGAAAACATTGAAAGTTATAAAATCTTCTATCATGAAGTGGGGTACTTAAGTATGATATTGGTAAGCACTTTGTTCAAAGGGCAATATGACAGTGTTGGCACTTCCCCTAAATTTTATATGATGCCAAATATATTATTTTTCCTCTATATGGTGCTTTGTTTTTTTATTTCACCCTACTAATTCCTTCCTTGTTTCTTTTTCTCGCAGACACTTTCTTTAATTGCTTATCAGGCCAAGCCATAGTAGTAAGAGACTCCATGAATTGGACACAATAGTGATTATCTCTATTTATGGTAGAAATACACTTCACACAATCATTAGCTTTGGAATTCTCTTATATTATATCATATGATGTTGTTTTATGATGATTCGATAAATGTGCTAGTCCTGTAATTAGGATGAATTATATATAATCAATTGAGTGTTGAATTATGAACAACTACATAGTAATGCTGCGGTTTTAGAAGTTCATGAACTCTAGCTCTTTGTGTGGCTGATATAATGCCAGTTCCAATAGCTGCCTGGGGAAGGAAACTAGTTATTTGGAATTTCTCTACATACATTGTATTGATGCTCAAGGCATTACGATCGATTGGTGACATAATTTTGTGGTTGAACCTTGTCCTTTTGCGCCAACTGTACCAGATCTTCTGTGCTTCCTAAGTGTTGTTAGAATTGTGGGAATATTTGGAATTATTAGCCTATTATATTGATCAAATATAATTGTCCTTATCAACTTAAATTGAGTGGGATGTTAGCTTCAACCTGTCGGGATAAGTCTATAAAATTGTAATAGCTCTATGTTAGTATTTGTGAATATTAAAATTAATATAATCAATTATCTTTTTTTTTTTTTTTTTGCATGTTTTCCTAGTAAGCATTCTTCAAGAATGAATAATAAATAGGAGTTATGGAAGATGAATTCAAATTTATCGTTATAAATTTTCTAAATAAGATATGTAGAGGAAATGAGTTAATTGATAAGCCTTATATATTGGCAACACAAGCACAACAAGCTTTTTATGTGGATACATACAAAAAAGGTGTTAATTGATAAGCCTTATATATTAGCATTATAAGCATAACACGCCTTTTATATGAAAGATCCTTGGCATCTAAATTAGAGAATTGTGGTAAAAACAAGATCAAAGGACATGTATGACATGGGAGGACAACTTTTAGGCAATGATGAAGATGCATACTATGAGAATGAACAATATGAGTTGCAAACGCTTGAATATATTATTGGGAATGATAGTAATAATTTTCATTAGAAGAGAGAAGATGTTGATGGTAGAGTCATTGAGTTAAATACATTATAATTTATGATCTTAATAGATGTATTTTCCTCTTAAAATAGAATTCCTCCTCTTTATTTTTGAGTTAAAAACAACTATTTTCTTATTATTAGAAACTCATATACTTTAGGATCTACATAGCTTGTTAATGATACTATAAAATAAATGCTATTACGCATGTGAACCACTTATAATTCTAGTTTCTTTAGTTTGATTTCAAATATCTAGCTCTTTTATGATCGATTCTTTTGCAACTACATAACTGTATTAGTTTTTGTGCTATGTAGTCGTTAATCTAGATGTGAGTTGTTACTAATAAGAGTTTTGTTAATTAATCTACTAATGCTGGTTATAGCAATTGTGTCTTTGTATAATTTTTTGGAGTTGTTCTTCAAGGAATAGGTTATCATAGGATGATATTGTAAGATGCATAAAGTTTTTATTAAAAAAGGTCAAGATGATACGAATATAATGGAAGAAGATATTGATGGTGCATGTTTTCAAGGTATTAAAATATTTAGGTTATTATGTTAACTTAATATATTTGCATTTTAACTTTAAATTTAATTTCTCAAATAATTCTAGAAAGAAAAGACAAGGTTGCATACACTTAAATGATATTTGTGTCGTGTAATTGTATTTCTTATTATGTTGTGTTCATTTTTTAATACTAGATCGATTTTCATGCTTATACTTCATTGTTGGTAAAATCAACAACAATTTCAATCTATTTCTAATCTTTTGGTAGACACAAGGTTACTTATCGGAAGGGACAATGATATGTGTACTCTTCATCAATACACTAATTATATTGCTTGTCATTCTCTTTTGCATCAACTTTTCTTCAAGAAAAAAAAAAGGAGAAATTTCAGTAGGGGGTACATTCCCTTTATTCAAAATTTTTGTAAAAATGGGTACATAGACCTTATACTCATACAATAGAATTCCTTAGATCATTATCTAATAATACGTGACAAGTCACATCGATTAGATTGAACCTCAAAACCCATGTGCACAAGGGCTTTTCCTATCTCGTATCAAAAATACATGCATACCTCACTTGTTCTTTAGATAGAACTTCTTGCAAAAGATCAATATGAACCTGCAGCGGCTTCTTATATTCTTACCCATGCTAACTAAAAGTTGTATGGGATTGTCTAGGCCTTTCAACATTTGTGACTAGATATTTACCTTCATTTTTATCAAAATTACAAGTCTAAGATGTGGATTATTGATATTGTTGTTCCTATTATTTAGCAGGTGCTATTGATTACTCGATTTCTTCAGCACGAGCATCATCTCAACCGATCAATAAACTAAGTTAATTTAATTTCTTAACATGACATTTTCTTGCTCTTTACTGCTGGTTGTATTTTTTTTCAGTTAGTGTTTGTCTTGCTGATGTTAGTAGACTTATTTGTTTAAGACTTATAGCAATCCTCATTTTTAAACTTTTACATGGTTCATAAGAATTTTTATTTTGAAGATATCAGGGAGGAAAAAACATACCACTAAAAAAATTTTTCTCAAAATTTCTTTTAGTGGTATGTTTTTTCCTTCTTGATATCTTGAAGGTCTTCACAAGAAATAGAATTGCTAAGCCATGCAGTGGCCTCTTTTCTCCAAGAATTTTATTTCCATTTTATTCCTTTTTGAGCTCTTATAAGTTTTTAACCTTATTGGTGCATACCTGTAAGGCCATATTATGACTACTTAACTAGACAAAAAGATTAAATGTATGTAGTTTGTATGCCTTGTTTGTGTACTTATTTCGCTTATCTATTTTGCATGATGGATGGTGAAACACCCCAATTAGACTAGTAATTTAAATTGTAAACTCACTTAGGTTAGTATTGCTAGAAATTGAAATTAAGGTTCTGATTTGATTGTTTTAAAATCTTTATTTTTACATATACATTAAGCATATTAAATTTTATTTCACATAGATTTTAAGTACATTAAATTTTATATTTTACATATAGGATTGAATAATTTTTATTAGTACCTTACATTATGACCTTTATATAAAAATTTATCTTCATATTCTTATGTAGTATATAAATTCTCTTATTATAATTCTTATTTTCTTTTTCTACATATATATACTACCTTACTTTCTAAAAGGTTCTAGACTCTACCCTAAACCCTATTTTTTTTCCCTCAACCGTAACACTCTTTCTCTTTCTCGGCATTCTTACAGACATCCTCTCTCCCTCCCGTTCCCTATATCTTCTCTCTCGTTATCCCTAAAAACAAAGGAAAACCCACACATACAATCGCCATCCTCCATTTATTTCCTCGACCCCACTCTCTTCCTATCTCGTTGATCTCTTGCCCATAGTTTCTCGTCAACTCACGTTCTTTCCCTCTCCCTTATTGATATGGATCAATGGTAGCGGATCTCAAAAAGACAGAATGGGTTAAATGGGTATGATGGATAAGGAGTGAGATGGTTAATTTGGACCATGAATGTGAATGGATATTGCTCACTAGGATACAAACACTATCAGGGGTGTAAGCTTGAAATAGGGTTCGATAAAACTTATGAACACTAAATGTTGCTTAGGATACAAATGAAGGTTAGATGCAACTCACTAATCGATTCAAATAAAGAGTTTCACCATAATCTTAAGGTCAAGATCAATAAGAACGTAAGAGAGATTAAAAAGCTTGATCTATACTCAATAATCTGGCAATTGCTAGCTCAAGAGCAGCTTTGCTCAAAAAGGGAAAGATTCTAAAATGCAAGAATATACTTTTCTGTCTAATTTTGCATATTTTCATATATCTCTCTCTGATGTTTACAGATGTTGCTATTTATAACGAGTTTTAAACCCTAGTGGCATAAATATAAATAACGTACAAGCCTTTAAACCCTAAAGAATTAGACCCATAAATAAAATAAAGGAAAACATGTACAAGAATACAAAATTGTACGTTTTACAAGGAAAGTCGGTATGAAGTTACTTGGCATGTCTTGGAAGGAGTAGTATTTGAATTGGATGGGGTGGATAGTTAGATGTACCGGTTTAGGAAGGAGTCCTCGAAGTCTTGCAGTGTTTAGCCGAAACACCAAAAAGGTCTGCCCATAATTGCCAAGTTCTAGAATCAATTGGCACAAGTCTCTTGGTGCTATGCCAAGTAGTTCTTTGGTCTTGAGTACTCAGCTTTATGGTATCTTTTCTTCTTGGCAAATGATAGACTTGTTGTCGAGTGGCTCCTTTTCATCCCCTTAGTCTTCTATCATTTGATTGGCTTCAATGAAAGCTGTCAGCCTTAGCCTTGAATTATTTGGCCTCGGGTTAAAATAGGTTGGCATCTTCTTCTGGAGGGTTTCATTGGCTTTAGATAGGTCAGACTTGACTTAGACGTAGTTGGAGGCTAATTCCTGTCATTACTACGGGTTTGAAAGGAGTCCTCCTTGACGTTAAGCGTTGAGCACAGGCTGGGATACCGAATAAGCTCCTTCCCCCTTTTCGTTTTACCATAGGTGTCGAGTGTCTCTGGATTTCTTCAATACTCATAGGGGTAAAGAGATAGCTCTTCCCATCCTTTTGAACAGTGCAAGTGTTAAGGAATCCATCATGGATCACTTTCCCATCAAATTCCCATGTTTAGCCAAGAAGTAGATTCTTGGCATTCATAGGCACCATGTCAAAGTCGATCTCATCCTCATATTGCCCTACCTTAAATGCGATGCGTGCTCTTTTATGCACATGGATCATATTCTTGTCATTAAGCCATTTCAACCTATAAGGTCGGGAGTACGGGTAGGTCGACAATTTCATCTTTTCTACTAACTCAGTAGAAATGATATTGGTGTAACTACCTCCATTGATAACTAGGGAACAAGTCCTCCCATTCACTAAGCATTGCATGTGAAATAAATTTTCCCTTTATCTAGGATCTGCCTTTAGGTCAGCTCGTGTGGCCGCAGCTAAGAGTTTATCTAGGTCTTTGGGCTAGACATCTTCTTCTATCATTTGGTCTTCCGAACTTTTGTTACTTTGACTTTTTACTTGGGCATTGGGTCCTTTGCCTTTCAAGACCATGACCCTCTTATTTGGACATTGAGAAGCAATGTGTCTACAGCCTAAGCATTTAAAGCACCTCACTTCTCAGGCCTTGTTATCAGGTGCCTTTTATTTCTTGGTAATCTTTTCGAAGCACGGATAGGTTGGCTAAGCTCTCTTTTTTCCATCTTCCTCTTTAGCCCTTTTCTCTCGACATACATCTTAGGCTCGAGGTTGTCTTGTTAAGATTAGTTACTCCGCCTCTGATGCCTCCTCCTCATCTGTCTTTCTACTCATAATGCCAAATTGATTAGCTTGTCCAAAGAATTGAATGATTGCAATTCAACTATGTTGGCAATATCATCTTAGAGTCTACTTAGGAACCTAGCAATGGTGTGGTTCTGTAGATCAGCAATCTCACATCTCATCATCAAAATCTAAAACTCTTGCAAATACTCTTTAACAATATTTCGACTTTGTTTCAAGTGTTGGAATGCATGGAGCATCTCTTACTTGAAGTAGGTTGGAACAAAGTGCCGATTCATCAATCACTTCATAAGCCTCCAAGTTCTTATCAGCTCTTCTCCTTTAGCATCTTGCTTGGCAACTAACTTATCCCACCAAAGGCTTGCATATTCAATAAGAGATAATGAAGCTAGCTTAACCTTTGCTTATTCATCACACTCATAGCACTTAAACAACTTCTCGACTCGAGGAACCCAATTAAGGAATTCTTCAAGTCAGCTACTTCCACTAAGGGTCGGTAGTTTCAACTTAACATTATCAAGTCCTTAACCAGGTGCTTAGGCTTCATCCCTTGCATTCCAAGTTAGTCGATTCACCTTGGTTTGGCCACTTCTATTAGAGCTTTGCTTAGCCATGTTCCTTTTCGGCCTTGACTCTCTTCTCTGAGCTTCTTGATTTGTTTCGGAGTAAATACTCCTTTCATTTCTTCTTCTCGGCTCGAGTCGGTTTTCTCTCCTTCTTGACTCGACAGCCCTTCTTGACTCAACAGCTCTTCTTGGCTATCGCTCATCATGATTAAGTTCATTAGAGCCACTCTTACTAGTGGATGTTCGTTCCCTTCTTTCTTCTTGGTCATTATGCTTATAGCCTTTGACTAATCCGATGAATTCTTAGATAGAGTCAGTGAGATTCTGAATTTGATATTCTAAGTTATCAACACGTTGTCTCAAACTTCTGCGAGGACTATCACCAATATTGTTGACACTATCCTCCGACATTCTTGTCTGTATAGTAATTTTCCAAAAGATTTAGCAAACAACAAAACATAATTATAGTAGGCCAAAAACAACCACTACTTAGCTTCTGTAGCTATCACTACTAACAATGACTTTTACAACAACTAGAATCAACTACTGAAACTAATATTATTGGACTCAATTGTAGCACAATACCATAATTACTAAAAACACAAACAACGTAGTAATTATGGAATGATGATTATCAGAAATGTTCAATCCATGAATCAACTTTGAAGAACACTTGTACGTGTGTTTCCTCAATACTCTGATACCAATATGATACAAATAAAAGATAGCGCATCTCGAAGAGGTAGAATGGGTCATATGGGTATAACGGACAGGGAGTGAGATGGTTAATTTTGACAGTGAATGTGAATGGATATAGCTCACTAGGATACAAACACTATCAGGAGTTTGAGCTCAAAATAGGGTTTGATCTCAAAATAGGGTTTGATACAACTCACGAACACTAAATATTGCTCAGGATACAAATGAAGATTAGATACAACTCACTACCTGGCTCAAATGAAGGGGTTCATCACAATCATAAGGTTAAGATTGATAAGAATGTGGGAGAGATTAAAGAACTTGATTTATACTCGATAATCTGGAAAATGCTAGCTCAAGAGTAGCCTTCTTCAAAAAGGGAACCGGTTATTGGCCTATGTATGTAGACATAGATTACGTATGGCAGGGTTATAAGTACTCCTTTGATGATTATTAGCTTAAATTAAAGATAATTGAACTATTGTTTATTTATACGTTATTACAGTTGCATTATATGCATATGTATGTTCTAGGCTTGATATCCGTATGTGTTTGTGCACCCATATTGGGCTTTGCCTCACTCTTTTATTCCTACAGCTACAGGTCAAATAGATAAATTCGCAATAAGTATGGAAATAGCTATTCTCAGCTTAGGAATGAGAGGTGGTTAGCTTAATAAGTTGTAGAAGTTTAAGGTCTAATTATTTAGTAAGTTTAGGGCTAAAATGGCTTGCTTGTGAATCACTTGAATTGATGTATTTGGAGAATTTTTATTTTATACTTGATAAGTAGATATTAAAGGTGAGTAAGGATACTATAATTGGTTTTAAAGTCTTAACGTGTTCCCGATTGGCGAGTACATGTGGCGAGTTGTAGCGCCCTTAGATTCTAGGGCGTTATAGATGGTTTAATTTGTTCAGAAATCTTAGCTATCTCAAATAAGAAGATTAGGCCAACATAGTTGAGGTATGTGTATCTAAGAATAGCATAATTTTTGGAATCCAATGATAAATTCTTTTAATGAAAAAAAAAGTTTCAATAAATCTTGTCGTTGAATAAATGGTCAATAATATTTTGTTGAGAAGGGGAGCCTTAGAGTTGAGCATATGATTTAATTTCAAGAGGAAAAATAAAGGAAAACAAAAAGCTAAAAGAAATAGACATTAATTTGTATAACTTAAAATACGAAGTTGAAGTTTTTAAGATATTATTCAATTATTAGGATGATATGGTAAAAAAAAAAAAAACAAAAGAAATTGAATAAGGGATAGAAGACAAAAAAAAAATAGAATGACATAGGATAAAGAATATAATGATCCTCTCATGTCACATTGGTACATGTTCCTTTAAAGTGTAGGAGGGCAAACCTAAAAATATGTAGAAAATGTTTATTTTGTCTATGGACAAAATTTTTGTGCCATATGAGTCTTTTCTAGTCGAATTCCACTTATTAGATGGTGTAATTTTTGAAATTTTTATTTAGTACCTTGAGGTGCTTTTTATACAATATCATACCCATTTTGCTAATAAGAAATGTACTAGATATTTTGTCTAACATGCTCATTTTTCAACCAAATGCCAGTAATTGCTTATAGTTTCAGCATGGATCAATAAGACTAATCCTATTTTTTATGAGAGACCTAATGAATGATTCCTATCTTTTGGAAGTGTCATCGAGTACAAATCTTGCCTTTTAGTCCATTTTTTATCAATAATTTTTTTAATATGACATTTGACATAATAAGTCTAAGAAATGGACAAAATTGCATCGAACTTTAAGTTTTCAAGAGGTTTACTACTTCAATTGACACTGATGGATGATTTAGGATTAAAGTGTAAAATTTGCTGAAAGTTTAGGAGTTTGAACACAATTTTCCTTATTTAAGGATAGAAATCATACATCTCCAATCATGTCTTACTAACTAAATTATTTTCACATTTAACAACTAATTTTTGACTTTTTAGATTAGATATTTGATCCATTTTTTTCTATAGTTAGTTACATCTAGTTGCACTCTAAATATACCAAATAATGATTTAATATGCCTTGTTATTATAGAATATATTGAATAGTAATTTGTAACCCACTCTCATAAATTGCCTTTTAGCGACTCATTCATTATCATATTTTTTAATTCCTTTTAATACTTATATGAATTGTCATTGCTTATCCTTCAAATTTCAAGAGAGCAAAAAAAAAAAATCCAATGTTATTTATGTAGCATAATTCTTAGATTTCAATGATATTGTAAAGTGCAATCCTTAGATTTGAATATTATAGAAAAAATATATAGAAAAATTTATAATATGGCAATAACGATTCGAAACGCGAACCAAATTAGATCGAACCATTTTTCTTTTTTCTTTTTTTATTTTGAGGATTAGATACATGTTGTATCCTATTAGCATGCTTGCTTGATCATGCTTTTTAAAAATCTCTCTATGTGTTGTATTGAAGGTTTAGACAATTTTTTTTTTTGAAATAGGAACCTTGTCTTGCAAAGTAGATTATTGAATGAATAATATTTCAAGATCAAAATAATTATAATGAGAATTAAAATGCATGAGTCTAGCTATGCAATTCTTTAATGACTTGTTTTATGGGTTATTTCAGGAGTTTTGAGTAACATGGTGTAATCAATAAGAAAGGCTATGACATGTACTGTTATTTATTTTGGTAAATCTTTTACAATTTAGAGTATAAATAAATATATTTAAGAGTTTTTCGATATATATAAATATCTTTTAGAGTTTTGGGAAGTTTATAATGTGGTTTTTAGAGTTCAATGGTAAATGTTTCCATAACAATATATTAGTTGTCACAATCCAAGGGGGCTAGTCATAGCAGTCACCGTATATCATACAAAGGACTATAGATGGATTTCCTTTTCAATCGACAACCCTTCATGTGATATATAAGGCTATTGCTATAACTAACAACCTAGAGTTAGGCAAATACAAGTAATATCATTACATGATTATAATCATAATACTATTAAATTATAAATCATACACATTTAAGATAATTACAGACAATAAGTATGTAATACTTTAGATTACAAACTAGTAAGACCTTACATTACATATTAACGTTTAGAACCTAAATACAATAGTATAAGTTCACTCACATCACTAATCTTACTTTCACATTAACCCATTGATAAACTATTAATCTCGAGCATCTTACAGCCCAAATCTATGAATAAATCGACTTACACAAGCAAACTACGAAGGTATAAACTAATTAGCTTAGTGAGATATTTTCTCAATCATATAACAAACAAGTTATATAACAATTTAATTTAATCAAATGAATGCATGAACAACCAATATGCCCAAATATATATAGGTGACCAGGTACTGCATGTAACTTAAATTTAATTTCCTTTGAAGTCAGGGTTAGAGATACATTAGCACTAATCAGATCTGGATATCATACTAGAATTTACATAACAATGAAACTTCACATTTCGTATTAAAAAATATAATGGTATATCCATTTTTTAGTTTTAGTCAAAACTCAATTGTACGTATGATTGTAAGTAGGTTCATATAGCCCTCACTTACCCCTAAATAGAGGTCTTTGGACTAGACCCTTAGCTAGGCGGTTAGTGTCCCTAACGCTTAGTATTCCTACGGGGTAGGGTAAGGTCATGTTACACGCGTGCACCGTACGAAACACTATAATCATAAATAATCAACCCATGTATAGCCTCTCGCTACCTCCGTATGATGTGACAGTTGAAATTAGTTATGTAGTACATGATTATGTATGTTTCAATTTAGTTATATCAAATTGGATAATATTAAGTCTTTTTATCAAGTGATCAACAAAATTGTAGATAGACTAATTCCTATTGAATTTACTATGTAGCAAACAATACATTATTATATTTTAAAGTAAATTCACTATTATCAATTAGTTTCATACATAAGTATAACTTAGCCCCACACAATGTTCAATTATTAATAACAGTTAATATTCACTATCAACATACACAAGTAAGTACGAAATCATTAGGAATACTCACTTAGTCATCCTCAGAATCAAGGGTTGTAATAATTGACTGGTAAGTTGGTGTTGATATTGTGATCACTTGACATTAAGAGAATACAAAAAGTAATAAGTGTAGGAATTAAATAACTAAACTGGTATTGTATTTTGTACTGTTTACTTAAATTATCTATTGGTTTGTATGAGATGAATGATTCAAGCTTTTCAACTAATCATATATAACTTTATCGATTTAACTTGAATTTTTATGAACTTATAATCCATTTTAATCATTTTTTAACATACTTTCTCGTAGTAAGGTCTGTTTTAGACATTATAACCAGCAGTTTTAACTATGATGTAAAAATATTACGAAATTAATTATTTTGACTTAAATAATTATAAAATATTATTTTAACCTTTTCTTAGTATAATTATGATTTAATAATTATTTGAGTCGTATAATTTGTAATTTTCTTATTTTAGGTCTATTTACAATAATTACCCATTTTTACTTATTTTTGAGGTTTAAAATTTATTAATTCAAATTTATATACTTTATTACCTTTTTAATTAATTAATTATTTTATTATTTTTTAATTACGAAAATTAATTAATTTATGTTAAGTGGTGATGTGGCAACATATGAGAGTGCCATGTGTTACCTTTTGTACTTTTTCCTATTTTTCTTAATTTTTTTTGTATTTTACATTATATTAATAGTTATTACTATATTACTAAATTTTGTAAATTAATTATTTATTATAATTTCCCTAAAGTTACAGTACATACATATATATATATATACCTATTTATTAAATTAAGATTATAGTATATTATATACGTATTATTCAAATATACTCATATTTCTACATATACGATACTATTCATATATGTATAATATAATTTTGTATTAAATTATTCTAATCTTAAATATATATATACTGTACGTAAGACTAGAAATATATACGTAATCGTACTTCATATACCTATGTACGTATATGATTATATTACATGTATATATATATATACTAAATTACCTAATATATATAATATTATACATAAAAACATATATATATTTCGATCACGTTTAGCATACATGTATACATTCAGAATTTATAAAATGAAAATACCAAGTATATATACATGCATACACACATATATCATATAATAAAAATACTAGGTATATATATACATATATACATATATACATATATATATACATATTCATGCGTACATAAGGATACACGTAAATAAATAAAAAAATACTTAGTATATACATATGTATATAAATAAAGGAAATACATAATACATACATATGTACATAAGTAAAGAAACACATAGTACATATATATATGTTATAGACGTATACGTACATATACACATGCCTAAGTTTTTACACAAATTATTTGTATAAATTACTATATCATGTACACTACACATATAAATATACTTTAATACTTATACACATATATGAACATAAATACTCAAATACATGTATGTACAAGAATATAAATAAATAATTATTACAAAATACATAATAAAACATACTTATATAGTATTTGTGGGTATAGTTCGTAGCTTCTTCTTCTTCTTGTGTGCCATCGAATTCTCCAACAATTTATAAGATAGAAAAGAGGGAAAACTTGCAGTTCAATTGGGAAAGAAATTTGGAGACTTTTGTGTTTGGTTACGTAATTTCCAAATGTGGAGAGTTCACCATAGGAGTTCACTAATTGCCTAAATAAAGAGAACAAAATGAAAAAAAAAAAAAAATCTAAGGCAGTATATAGCATTAATGGTGATAAGACAAGAGTAATAATTTCTTTGATTTTTTTTTGCTCTTAAAGAACACATAGGTTATGGCAATTTGCTGGAAACCAACGTGAAAGTAGAAAAAAAATAGGAGAAAGAAATAAAGGAGGAAAAAGAAAATAAAAATAAAAATATTTAATTTTTCCAAATACAAAAAAATATATAATTAGTATTTACAAAATAATTATTGAGATTTTATCAAAATTTATTAATTTAATTATTACCAGTTACATTTATAATATTTATAAGTTATTTCAATGTATTCGCTAAAATTTATACGTAATTATGTGTAATAGTCGATAATTACAATTGATTACGATTTTATTATTATTAAGTTTAGGGTTTTTATTAAGTTCAAGTTTGATTTCGGATATTTGTGCATACATCGGATTTAGGTTTTTTTGTACGTGATTTAAGTTTTAATCAAGTTTCTAGGGTTTTTACTACCGATACTCTATTCGGTTTTACAATTTAGTAAAAATTTTATTTAACCTAGCCTTATCAACCCATAATATCATCTATAATTTAGTAAAAATTTTATTTTACTTAGCCTTATCAACCCATAATATCATCTAGAATACTCGGACCTAGATTAGGGCTTATACTATTGACTATGTGAGGTTTACATTAGTTTCTCTTATTATTGTTTATTTAATCACCATCATATCTTATTTCATGATTTCTTTGTACATTGAAATTATTAACTCAATGCATGATTAGGACATCAAAACGAACTTGGCATAAGACATATGATTGGCTTTCAAGAGAGTATATTGAGGGTGTACAAGGTTTCTTAGAGGTTATACGACACTTTAGTTGAGAAGTAGACGGTTTTGTTTGCTATCCTTATCAAGATTGGCTTAATGCGTATTGGTATCCCATCAACATAATTGAGATCCATCTACTAGTAAAGTAAATGGCTTGGTCTTACTCATCATGGATGTACCATGGGGAAATTCCTAGGCAAACTAATGTTTCAGCTTTAGAGGTTATCATGATTATAGATAATAACAACGTAAATGCAAATTTAGCATTTGATGATGAAGTAAATAATGATATATTGCAAGATATGGCATACAATGGCATTGATTTGGAGGTTGACGATATGGATAGAGATATAGAAGTTGATGTCAAGACGAATCAATGGATTAGTGCATTTGAAGATGCAAAATGTGAAGTGTATCCTAGGTGCACTAGGTTTTCAATCTTGTCTACTGTAATACAAATGATGTATCTAAAGGTTGACGGTTGGCAATTCATGAGAAGCTTTAACAATTGATTGGCATTTGTGAAGAGCTTATTACCAAATGGTGAAAGATTTCCATCATCTTACTATGATGCACAAAAAATGCTAAGAGGGTTAAGAATGGACTCGAACTTAATCCACGCGTACAAGAATGATTGTGTGCTATTTAGGAAGGAATATCAAAACTTAGAATCTTATCTTATATGTAATGAATCAAAGTGGATGGTTGAAACTAACCAAAAGAAGAGGATTCCAAAGAAGGTGTTGCAATATTTTCCACTAATTTTGCGACTCCAAAGAATGTTCATGTGTAGAAAGATGGCTCTAAATTTAAGATGGCATAAGGAGAGTTATGTACCCAAAGAGGGATTTTTGAAACATCCATTTGACTTAAAGGCATGGAAGACAATGGATAGTAAATATCCTACATTTACATTTGAGCCTTGAAACATTAGATTAGGTCTTGCAACAGATGGATTTAACCCCTATGGAAATCTTAGCATAAGGTATAGTATGTGGCCGATGATTCTTTTCATTTATAATGTACCACCTTGAAGTTGCATGAAAGACCCATATTTGTTGATGTCGTCATTGATTCCAAGACCAGAATCACTTGGAAAAAACATTGATGTTTACCTAGAGCATCTTATTGAAGAGCTGCAAGAATTATAGATAAATAGTGTAAGAACATTTGACATGGTTACTAAGCGGTCATTTAACATGTACACAGCTTTGTTGTGGACAATTCATGATTTTCTAGCATAGGGTGATGTGTTAAGATGGAGTACAAAACGACATAAGGCCTGCCCCACATGGAACGTGGATACAACTAGTAAATATGTGAATAATAAGATCCATTATATAGGTCATGGACAATTCCCTCTTGTGGGCCATTCAATGCAATATGATAAAGAAAGGTTTGATGGGATAGTAGAAATGAGATCAACTCTAAGGAACATTAGTGATAATGAAATTCTAATGTAGTTAAGTTAATACGAGAACGTAATTTTACGCAAGTAATCTGGTACATCAAGGTGTCAGTGAAATGTTAATGGTACGAATTGGTCTAAGAAAGGCATATTGTTCAAATTGCAATATTGGCAAGATTTGGATATTAGGCATAATCTTGATGTCATGCACATTGAGAGGAACATATGTGATAACTTGGTTAGTACAATCTTGAATATTAAGAGAAAATCAAAGGATACTAAGAAGGCAAAACTTACACTTCAAGAGATGGGGATTTGTTCTGAATTGCATTTAACATCTTAAGATGGTTGGATTATAAAGCCTCCGGCCTTATATAAACTTACTTTATATCAAATAAAGGAGGTTTGTAGCCTTATTAAAGATTTGAAAATGCCAGATGGTTATGCATCAAACATATCATCTTGTTTAGGTCGGTCTAAAGTAAATCTCAAAGGACTAAAGAGTCATGACTGTCATATCTTTCTATAGAGACTTCTTCCAGTTGTTCTTTGTGGATTCCTAAGTGATGAAATATACGAAGTAATATTCGAGTTATCGCACTTCTTTAGGGAATTGACAACAAAAGAGGTAAGGGTTGATGTAATGAAATCTATGGAGAAGACAATTGTTCAATATAGGTGGATGTATCTAGTAGAAAGGTACTTAGCTATTCTCAAAGGTGATGTAAGGAATAGGATTAAACCTGAATGTTCTATTACAGAGGCATATATGGTAAGGGAGAGCATCTTATTTTGCTCGATGTACTTTAAGAACATGGAGTCTAGGATTAATAGGCCCCATTGACAACGGGACAAGCCTGACCCCATCCAAAGCAATAGTTTTTGGTTGTTTGCAATGCTAGTGTGTCCTATTGGTGCATCTGAATATGTTTCTGCTGGTGATGAAATAAACAAGATGCACTGGACCATACTAAATAACTATGAAGATGTGAGACCATATATCATGTATGTGCCTTTCAATTATTAATATCCAAAGGTAAATCTTTACCTATGTTTACATTAGACAATTACTTTCTTAATTAGGGAATTTGAGCAAGACTTATATGCACGTGGTTTTCAAAATGCAAGCTTGTTAGCACCAACACATTTTCTTTTGTGGTTTAGAAATAAGGTAAGCAAATGAGTTAATATACCAGTCTTAACAAAATAAATCATTATAAATATCTAATGTTTTGTGCAGATGTTAGAGCTTAGGGCAAGATCTGTTGTACAAATATCTGATGACTTGGTGGCCTTAGCATAGGGTCTAGAAACTAATGTCCACCTCTATAATAGTTGCGTAGTGAACAAAGTTAGATTTATGACTAAGTCTAAAGAGGCAATACTTAAAACACAAAATAGTGGTGTAAGTGTCTTGGCTATTCATAATGGGCTGATTACATTTTATGGGATATTATCTACCATAGTACATGTGAACTATTATGGGAATTGATGCGTATTCTTGTTCAAATGCAAATGGTATGATAAATAGCGCAATAAACTTGAGAGTATTGATGGGGATATGTTGTCCATTAACACGCACTATACATGGTACGATAATGATCCGTACATACTTATCGACTATTATCAACAAGTTTTCTATTTAAGAGATCCTAAGAAGCATTTAAGGGATTGGAGAGTGGTCCAAAAGGTTCAACATCAACATTTATTTGATCGAGCCCTATTTGATAAGGAAGAGTCCAAAAATGATGAGATTGATGACCAAACTATAAATGATGAGCCACTCAAATAAGAAATAAGTGGACCTTGGTCGATTTTAGTAAAAGGAATCTTCATAGACCTTAGGACATTAGCATGCATACCTTCTCTAAAGGAAAACGTGGATAGGAATGTAGGACTTAATGAGTCCAATTCTAATTGCAATGATAGTGAACAAGTAACAACTTAATGTTTGTTAGTATATTTAATAGTTTTGGTTTGAGACTAAAATCTTACTTTATTTATATTGCTAATAATTTAACATTTTCTTTTTTGCAACATAAATAGCAACTTCTTAGAGGTTGCTATAAGAGACCTTTAACATCAAAAGCCATCAAGTAGAGGTAAAGTTTATATTTTAAGGCATTATCCTTCCTATATATTTTCAATGATTTTTTTTCTTTTTTATCTAATTCGTCCTAATTATATTTTTGGAAATAGTAGGTAGATTTTATACTTCTCTCCTTACAAATCCTCAGCATACGTATGTTGAACAGAGTTAGGGTATAGAGGGGGGAAGATAATATTGGAGGTGATGATGATAATATTGAAGAGGAGAATAATACTAAACAAGGGGAAGATGGTGTTAATGAGAGAAGTATAGGAGATAACAATGCTATAAATTAGGAAATTAATAAAAAAATGCTAATATATATACATATCATTGGTGAACTAAATTCACCAAAGGGAAGATTTGATAAATCTATAGTGGAAAACTCAATTGCAAAGGCAGTTCACCAGTAACTTTTTTAGCAACGAACTAAATTCACTAGTTAAGGAATTTGCAAACATTTATTCGACGAACATAGCGGCGAACTTAGTTTGCCAAACCACTTTTTCTAGGGAAAAAAGCTTGCCAGTAGCCTCTAACGAGTATACCTTTAGTAGTGACTATTTATAAAGACATAATTTCGTCGGTAGAGCTTTCATTAGCGAAAAAATAGCTATTCTTGCAAAATTTTTTTTTTGCAAGAGTAGGAACTTATTTTTGTAGTGACTTTTTTATATGTTATCTCTAGGTGTGAATATCGATAAAATGTTATTCTCAATATATATTTAATTAAATAGTTTGATAAAAAAATAATTAAAAATGCTTAATCTTAAAGAAAAAAACTAAAAAAGAAGAAAGATTTGAGGAAAAAGAAAACCAAACCACTAGAGCTTGATCTTCATGATGAAGTCTAAGTAGGTAAAGATCGATGGTAAGGGGGATAAGAGATGGGATAAAAATTAAAAAAAAAACTCTCTTCTTTAACAAGCTTACAACATTATCTCTAATTCATTTATAAAAATTTCTTAACATTTTTTTTAAAGTTTTTGTTTGCCTTGATAATACATTCTAACCAATCATAACTTAAAAAGAAAAAAGTAAAATAGAAAAATTTGTTATCCAAAGTTCTATTTCAAAGGAACTATCCTTGCTTGAGAGACTTGGGACATTAGTGATGGAACTCTTAACTTTGCTAATGCTCTTTAGGGATTAGGGTATAGGCTATGCAATGCCTGTTGAACATGGTCGTATAGATTTCTAATTGTAATCATAAGAAATGTATAAAAAGGGCTATGCTAAGCCATTAGGATACTTAATTTCAAACTATTTAAAGAACTTTTGAAAGAGCAAATCATCCTAGTTGCCCAAAATTTGGCAAACCTTTTTTCTTCATCCTTTTTTCTTTTTTTTTTAAATAATTTCTCCTTAAACGTATTTTCCTAGATACCAATTTTGAGATTGAAAATAAGCAATAAAGCTAGTTTATTACTCCATAGTCACTCATTCTTTTTTGTTTTTGATTGAATGGTTGTCTTTTCCCTTGGAAACCCATGTCATGTTCTAAAAATTAAAGATAAGCCCATGTCATGTTCTAAAAATTAAAGATAAGCAACCTATTCTATTACTCTATAGTCACTCATTCTCTTTTGTTTTTGTTTAAAGGTTTGTTTCTTCTTAGTACCCCATTTCATGAAGGATTTTTTTTTTTTTTTTTGGGTGGGTGGTGTTATTAGGGGTGGTGGGGTAAACATAATTTCTATCTTTTTTGCTTTCAACCAAATTATACTCCATCTTCAAATATTGAAGTTAACCATTTTACGTACCATTGGGAAATATCCTTTTGCTTGATGATCCTTAATTTTACATTTTTAAAATTGTCCATCCTAAATTTTTTTTTCCTTAATCTTAATTAATGTTGAGTGTAATTCACCTATTATAAAAAATTTAAGAAAACTAAGGGAAGTTCTATTTCTTTGAAAGTTCTTTCGAGAATATCTTTAAGAAAAACCTTTGTAGTTACCTTAGACAAAGGTTATGAACAAAATGTACGGATCAAATTGGTGAAGTGATCTTTAATTGAGCTAGTAGTCAAAACAAAAATGAGATTCAAGGTTTGAGACATTAAACTTCAAAATAAAAATGGTTATTAACTAGAATCTTCCATTAAAAAGGGTTGATTTATTTTCAAAGAGTTTGTGTAAAATCTACAAATGGATTATTTATATATAATTTACCAAAAATGAGAATACCTTCTGTTCGCTTAGCTCCTTGTACAAACCGTGGACAGTATCTGGAGAAGTGGCCCTTTCTACCACACTTATTACACTTTACCAATTTCATCTTAGGGCATGCCTTTAGCACATGGTTCGGATCTCCACATATAAAACATTTCCCCTTAAGCTGAGTACAATTCCTCGGAAAATGATTTGCACCACACTTCCAGCATTTGACATTTCCATCCTTGTCATAAAAACTCACACTCGGTATTGACTGCGCTGGGTTACTAGCCAGAGTTACTGGTCTCCTTCTCTTCAGTCCAGAATTGCTACTAGAGGCACCAAGATATGATCTCTTGAATGATGGACCTGGTCGATATCCTCTATTGATCTTTTGACTCCACATTGCTTGTATTCTCACACAATTATCTTCTAATTGTCTTGCCTTATCGACCACTTCATTATAAGTGGTAAAACCGTAATCTAACAGCTTGCATCACATTGTGGGGTCAAATCCAGTAAGGAATAAGTCTTTCTTCAACTCAACATTATCCCGGTATGAGCCAGGCACATATTGTAACAGTCTATTGAACTCAGTCTTATACTGGGTTACACTCATACCTCCCTTCTTCAGTTCAAACAGGTCTCGCACCATTCTATTTTGGACACTATGAGGAAAATACTCCTTCTTGAATTCCTCCTTAAATTGTTGCCAATCAATGTTATTTCCAAGTTGCCTTGCTCTCGAGTCCCACCATACTCTTGCAACTAACTTTAACATGAATGTACCATAGGACAACTTTTGAGATTCTGGGACTCTGAAAGCCTCAAAACTTCGTTTAATTTGGGCTAGCCAATCATCAGCTAGATCTGGCTTACCCATCTCCCCTTCAAAATAACAGTTGGCTTTTATAAATTCAGGAAGTTTATTTACCTCTTGAGGTCGCTCCATTCGGTGTTCAACTTCTTGAGGTCTCTTGTTTCCCCCATTACCACCAGTCAGAAGATGTTAAATCAACATTCCTTGCTGCCTCATCAGTGTATTCATACTGGCAAGTATTTGTCCAATAGGCACATTCTCTTGGAAAGGAGGTGGAGGTAAATCTTGTCTATTCTGTTCCCTTGGTGGCGATGGTGCTCGTAGTGGAGGGTTTTGATTTCCTTCAGTTTCCTCTTGACTACTTCCGTTTCCAGCTTCAACCATGATCGCTTAATAATTTAACTTATAACCTTGCATTCATACATATCTATAAGTTATCCCTACTTTTGTTTAAAGAATATTAATAATTGTTGGCAATGAGTACTCATATCAAATAGTGAGGACAATATCATTGAAGTCAACATACTTAGTAGTCTAACTTCCATTATATATTTCATTCAACCTTACATCATCACTATTACAACTTAAAAACAAAAGATACAACTCGATAATCTTTCAAATACATACATCAAATTTACAACTCGATTACATCATTACTTACATCATCTAATACAGACTCGATCTTTACAACTGAGACAAAAGGTTACATCAAACTTAATTACAACATACATCTAACTTCATCCAGAAGCTAAAAAGTACATCAAAAGTCAAAAAGATACATCAAAAGTCAAATACATCCAAAAATCCTAAAATACATCAGTTTCCATCAAAATCGCTACTGGATCATAACTAAAATCTAGACATCTAACTAAGCTAATCCTCCTCTGAGTCTGTGGTAGCTACTCCATCAAATGAGTCGTGACCCATATAGCCTCCTATAGAATGATCCTTAGGCTCGCTGTCTGATGCGGAGTCTATAAACACGATCTCTGGAGTCTCAGGAATCACAATCACCTCTTGCGCATCATCATCATCTAACTCAGCTGTAGCACCAGCTCCATCTCCAGCTATCACGGTGTCTGCGATCACCTGCATGACTACCGTATGTATATCTATGTCGGGCTCACTCTCATTCTCTTGCACTTCGTCAGGGTCTTCTTCTGGGTCCTCTTCAGGGTCCTCCTCTGGATCTTCCTCTGGATCCTCCTCGGGGTCTTCCTCAACATAGACTCCATCCACGTGGGGTTCAACTGGAGGTGGGTTTTCCGGTGGTGGTTCTGGTATGTCCAACTCAGGTTCAGGGTTAGGATTCAATGGTATCTCTATACCATCCCCAGCAGGCTCTAGAAACTGTGGAAACCAATCAATGATCCCTGGTGGGTACTGTCTAGGAATGTATGGAATGTCAGCAGGGATGTGTGCAATACTAGCAGGGTATGGTCTCCCATCCTCTAACCTAGCAGGAAAATATCGTAAGGGCATCATTAGGGTTATAATTCCCTCTTTCTCCAACCATCTCTGCTCAAAAGCTGCTATAGTGGTGTATCTATTATACTGGGGGCCTAAACTCATCTCCATCCATGCCCACTCATCCTTCCAACTGTAGCACATTTTATCATGAAACTTATTGATAATCTCATCAACCGTCCTAAATATATTCCAATCAGCTAGTTCCATCAGTAGCCATTGTAATTTCACCCTATAGTCTATAGGAGATACTTCTCCATTCCATCCGAACCGTATCCAACTATGAATTAGTTCTCCCCTTCGGCCTTGTAATTATAATTAAACCAATTAATATTAAGATTTAGGTTACTTATGTTATACAATCTTTTATCGCCTACTTAATATTACCCACTCTCATTATTCCTATAATGTCTATTTCTTTTAAGGTATGACGCTTCAAAGCGAGTTTACTAAAACTACGCTCTGATACCAACCGAGAACTGTTACGCCCCGAAGTCGCGAAGTTGCAACAGTCCCGCCGTGTAAACTATTCTATGATAGAAACTGGCCTCACAGTTCCTACCATAGAGATAATCTACACAAGGCGTCGACGATCACTCGCTTTGAAGTAAACAGTTCGATTATTAATTATACTACAATCATGATAAATATCACAAATTTCTCTTAAACATAGATAATTATAAATAAGTCCACAGAGCTTCCCAGAAAAATTTACATAATCACCACAGTCTACTAATTTACAGAATAACTATCAGTCTTTAACCTTTAACTATAAGGTCAGTTCAGTTACACATTTTACTAAATATCTTGGACCTCACTCCCCTGGCTTCAAAAAGACTAACCTTTGGGTAATTGTAGGGCGGCATAATACTTGTAGTGATCACAAATTGGAACCTGCAAAAGGATCTATAAGGGTATGAGCAACTACAGCTCAGTAAGTTGAATTGGAGACTCATGAATACATACAAGCACAAACAAGGTTATCAAACAATTATTTTCATGCAATGCAACAATCAAGTGTCATCGCACAACGTAATCCGATCCGTTGTGAAATCAGAGAAATTTCATCCGCTCTGATCCGGGTTGAGGAGTTCCATGTTATGCAGCAGCTCGCAACCAAACCCAGGCTTGTGTAATAGAGACCT
This sequence comes from Lumnitzera littorea, assembly GCA_024138015.1. NCBI lineage: Eukaryota > Viridiplantae > Streptophyta > Magnoliopsida > Myrtales > Combretaceae > Lumnitzera > Lumnitzera littorea. The sequence continues at coordinate 108,756,911 of JAMXBB010000003.1, forward strand.
TGCTCCTCCCGCGACTACCTTCGAACCATTGACTTCACTCCCGCCGCGACCTCCTCTCCTGTCACTTAGTTCGACTGAGGATGAAGAAGGGACCATTTTGCAATCTTGCGCTATCCCTTTCGAAGGGGTCGGTATTTGGTTGGAGAGTCTTATGATCCCCTAACGGATTGCAATGCATGACATTTTCGGTTATTAAGGTCGATTAAGATTAAATTCCGGTTAGGGTGTTCAAACAAGTTCATACCAATTCAATCAGTCACAAATTCATTAACGGTACAAATTCCAGCACGTATTCAGATACATCAAACACATGCGCAAACTATTTGCAATCACAAGCATATACAAGCCTAAGTATCCGAGCACTACAAAACTAGTACTCTATTACAATAAGCAATAACCCAACTTACATGAATTTGCTCGATCGCTCGATCCTCAAGTTGCGAGCTGATTTGTTTCTGGGTGTCCTATAATGCAAATAGGTCCTTTTAGTACTTATATTTTATGGATTCTTATTCTAATTCATAATGTAACTTATTTTCCTCCTGTATACCTATAATGTATTAATAATTCGTTGTATTGTATTTCGGGGTTCGGTTCCTAAACTAGATTCTAGTTTTAATTCCTAAGTCGTAATTAAGCTAGAATCCCAATGTGACATTAATCACATTATGCTCGGGTATTCAAATATCCTATTGGGTCGTAATTTTGGTATTCCAAACTATTCGGTACACACTAACCCTAATTGTGGTATCGGATTTATTCCCGATGTGTAAAAATCTTACATTTTGAGATATTTACTTAAAATTGAATATTATTTCAGATTTATTATTTTTCTGATTTCAATTATAATATTATCTAAATAATCTTATTTTTTTAGATTTATTAATTTACACTTTTACATATTACTAATTTATTATATTACTTACCTAATTTTCCTAATTAACCATACTTAGTACCTAACGGATAGGATTAGGGTTCCACTGCAGAAATTAACTTCCCTAAACATCTAATTAAGATCCAAATCAGTAATTAACATCTTAATCACCTAATTAACCCTAAATCACCCAATTTTACCCTCATTTTAAGGCTAAAAATTAACTTAAAAATTTTTGAAAATTAATTTTATAAAAATGGCTTCATAGCACTGTTATACATCATATGAGCATCCTATAGAAAAATTTTGAACTCCAAACTACATCCTTAAGACTATTTATTTTCCGGTTTAATCATGCTCGATTTTGAACAATTTGTTAAGAACCTTATATTTTCAGATATAATTAAACTAAATCAATATTTTCCCCTAAATCTACATACAATAAAACCTCAGAATAACAAGTTTCATAATTTTCTGGACAAAATAACTAATTTTACAAAATTATACAAAAATCGGGGTGAATAAATGACTAACCTGTTCAAAGCTTTCTGGTCGTCCAAACCCGGTCCAAGGCTGTCGGTCGGTCCAGGTGGTGGTTCTAGTATAGGGTGGTGGTGGTGGTTCGGTCCCATGTGGTGGTGGTGGTGGTTCGGTCCCATGTAGTGGTGGATGGTAGTTTTAGTTCACCTTGTTAAACTGCACAGTTTTTTTTTTTTCTGGATTTTCTCTCGATTTTTTAGTGTTTCGATTTTTCTCAGATCTCAAACTGGCCAAATGACTTCTGAGAATTTTTTCCTTATTTATAGACAAATGTAATAATTAATGTGCATTAATTTGATGGGATTTTGCCCAATTTCCTTGATTTTTGGCTTTTTGTTTGTCAAATTCTCATTGGTTATTTTTTTTCTTTTCTGTCCACGACCTAATCTTATTGCAGTTATCCTCTTCTGATTTTTTTCTGATTTTTCTATAATTATTTTGTATTTTTCTTTAATTATTTACTTAGTTTTCGGCCAATTTTAGTAATTACGCGTATTTTTATCTACACGTAAATACATGTAGGGTATACGTGAACATTCCTAAATATTATTTTGGTCATTCTAAAATTTTTAGTATACATATAATCTATCTCTAATAATTTATTAGTTATTATATTACACTTTTTGCCTTTTCGGTAATTAGCAGTTATTATGCTTAAAATTTAAAAATTTTATAGTCTCCTATTTTACTACTTATTTTCTTAAATTTAAGTTTACAGGGTCATTTTTACTGGTATTTTGCTAAATAGTTTATAATTTGGGTTTGAGCGGATCCCTTAGCCGATTGTCCTAAACCTTGGGTTTTAAGCTCAAACCTACGGTTACTTGGCTTGGCTTGGCTTTAGGGCTTACATAAGTATCTTAAACTGTCGATAAGGCTAGTAACCATAAAAGATTATGAAATTTAAGAAATCAAATATAATACCGATAACAAAACCCTAGGAATTAATCGAAACCCTAAATTGTATATTAAAACCCTAAAACCGATTTATACACCATTAATTAAAATTGAACTCGAATTTGTTTGAAACCCTAAAATTATAAATATAATCTTATAAAATAGTTAAATATTACTCAATAGTGATATATTTATAGTCGATTGTAATTTTCGACAAAATCGCCTATTCGCGTAAAATTTTAATGAAATCATTTTAATAAATTGTAAAAATTATAATTGTAACGGGTACCAATTAAATTGATAAATTTTCACAAAAATAAAAAAATTAATTTATGATGAGAATTTTTATAATTTTTATGTTTCAAAAAATTACATATATTTATTATTAATTTTTATTTTCCTTCTCTTTCTTTTTCTTTTTTTCTCTTTTCTTTCTTTTCTTCTTTTTCTCCTTGCTACATGTCCTGGAACCAAAACAAAAATCAACAAAATCAGCAGCCCATGTGACTAAATTAAAGTGCCAAGTGTTGATTAAACAAAAGAAATAAAAATCTTGAAATGATTACTTTTGTTTTCTCCCTATTAATGCAAAAGATTAGATCATATCTTAGCTTATATTCTAAGCTTACTAATCACGTGAACAAGAGGACATAAAAATCTAGAAAACAATAATTATGCACACAATCGAAAATCTGGAAGCAAAACCATGAGGGAAAGAAGGAAAAGAAGAAGAAAGAATTAAAATAAATAGTTAAGTAAATTATGTTTCTAGTATAGATGTATGCTATATAGTATATACATGTATAAATATAGTATTGTATGGTATTTTTTCTACATATAACATTACTAATACATGTCTATGTGCATAAATACTTAGATTTAATTAAATATGTATGTATAAGGTTATGTAGGTATACATGTATATACATAAGTATATTATACGGAAAGAGTATGTATTATGTATTTTTTTTAAGAATACATATAATTAATATTACCTAATTTCATTAAATAACTATAGTATATATATATATATGTATCTATGTATAATTATTTTCGTATATATATACATATGTAATCGTATAGTATATATATAGTAGTATACTTTCATAAGTGGTAATATATGACATATATATATAATATAGAATGTATGTATTGTGGTATACGGCATAATATATGTATAATATATAGTATACATATTTTATAACAAATACTATGTAAATATATATATACCGAATATATAATACAAGAATAGGTATTTGTAGATTATTTATATATATCTATATATTCGGAATTATATAAGTATATTTATATATATAAATACAAATACATGAATATATATATATGTACATAAGAGTATGTTTGTTTTCATAAAATAAGTATATACATATATATAGCGTATAATATATATTATATATAAGTAGTATACCGAAAATATATATGTAATATAATGATATCTATAAACTAAAATAAATTCATAATTAAATAAGGGGTAAGTACATATATATATATTACCATAATTAAGGATTTTTCAATAAAATAAATTATAAAATATATTATAAGTATATGAATATATATGTATAATTGTGAAATATATAAATAATAAGAAAATAAGAATAATAAAGATAATAAAGGCAATAATAATAATAATAATCATAATAAAGCTAAAAATCTCAAAAATAGGAAAAGTATGCTCAAAACAATAAAAATATCGAATATATGATTTAAATAATTATTAAATCAGAAATATGTTAAGAAAAAGCGAAAATTAATATTTTATAATTTTTAAACTTCAATAGTAATTTTTGTGATATTTTTATAATACAATTTAAACTACGAGTCACAACGTCTAAAACGGACCTTATTTTGAGAAAATACCCTCGAAAATGATTAAAATGGATTATAAGTTTATAATGATCCAAGTTAAAACGAAAATGTTACACGCGATTCGATAAAAAGCTTGAATCGGCAATTTCACGTAACTAAGTGAAATAAACCTTACAAATTATAACACTAGTTAGCTTTAAATTCTCAAACTTGTAAAATTTTCATTATTCTCAAGTGGTTTCGATATAGACTCTGAGCTGCCACCAAACTACTACGACTCCTGAGTTAGCCATGACTGAGTGAGTTTTTCCTAATGATTCCATACTTATTTGTGTTTGTAGTTAGTGAATATAAATTATGGTTTATAAATGAATGTGTATGGGGTTGGGTTATGCTTGTGCATGATAATTGTTGTTGATGGTGAATTTACTTTAAACTTCAATAATATAATGATTGTTGTATAGTAGATTCACTAGAATTGATTGTTTGTGACTTGGAATAATCACTGAATAAATAAGACTTAATTTTATTCGACAAGAAACAGTTAACTTGGATCATGCATAAATCATGCATTGCATAACTAATTCCGACAGTTACATTACACGGAGGTAACGGGAGGCCATACGTAGGTTGATTATTAATTATTATTGATTTCGTACGGTGCATACGTACGATATGACCATACCTTGGCCCGCGAGATGACTAAGCGTTGGAGGCGCTAACCGCCTGGTTATGGGTCGAGTATAGAGGCCTTTGTTTAGGGGTGAGTGAGAGTTGCGTGAACCTACTCACAATCATATGTAGAACTCGTTTTGATAAAGCTGGTAATGGATGTACTATTACATTTTAAATATGAAACGCGGAGTTTCGTTATGAAATAAGTTCTAATATGATACCCGGATCTAACTATAGCAATGAATTTCCAACCTTGACTTCGGAGGGTATTAAATTTGAGTTGCATGCAGTACCTGGTCACCTGCATGTATTTGTTTTGCATACTATTTGTCATGCATTCATTTGGTTGAATTTAATTGTTGTATAACTTAGTTGTTGTATGGTTAAGAGAAATTATCTCACTAAGCTAGTTAGCTTATACCCTTGTAGTCTTCTCTCGTAGGCCAATCTTTTTGTGGAGTCAGGCCATTGCATGCCTGAGGTTAGTTTTTTACATGAGGTCAGTGTGGAAGCTGGATGAGATCAGAGAGTACTTCTGATAGCTCATAGATCTGAATATGTAATTGTTATACTAGTTGAACTTAAGATATGCTTTAGACTTTGTATTTGTAAGCTTTTATACAAATAGACCATGTGTTATGTTTTTATAATATTATTATTTATCATGAAATAATATTACTTAAGTTTACATACTCTTGGTAGTTAGTAATAGTTGTAACCTTGTGTATCGTATAAAAGGGTCGTCGATTATAAGGGAATTCAATTTGCAATCTTTTGTATGGTATACGGCGACTGCCACGACTAGCTCCCTTAGGTCATAACAGGCTTACTAGACGAATAGGCTTGCTAGACATCCTAATTAGAGTTTTAATGAGAATAATTTATCAAGGGTTGCTTTCTCTTGATTCTTTACCTCTTCAATAATGTCTTGGATTTTGATCCTAATCATAAATAATTTATGAGTACTGAACACTTAACTAGCTAAGCTAGTACCTAAGAGGTTATTTGATAGGATGGTAAATCGTTAGGTTTTATTTGGTTCCCTTTTTATAAGATCTATTTGGTGAAATCCACTATTATAAGAATTGAAACAAAACATGATTGTATATCATTAGTTTCCTTATTTATTATTTATTTATTTTGTTATTAGTGTAGCTTGATAAACTATTCATTTCATCTGATTGGATAGACTTATTTGCTGCCTTTAACTTCAGAACTTTCAACCTTCTTCCATATGGGAATCGATAATCTAGACTTAGTTCACTTGCTAACTTGTTGATCTATATGTTATTGTCGATAGGGTATTCAATCTAGTTGTCATTAGGCTCTACACAAAATTTAGAATTAATCCCTTAAAAAGAAGCTTCTTAGACTTTCATTGACTATGGAATGAGGTTAGAAAAATATAAACATCTATTCCAAATCCTAAAAGCTCTACATACAATCTTCTATACAGCATTACTTAGAATAATTTTTTTAAATAGTTTTGCATGTCATATATGAAAATATGAAAGGCTATTAGAACTTTCTTCCATATGTATAGGCTTACCATTCATTTTTTCTTGTTAGACTTATTAAATTTAGTTGTAAGTTTCTCTCATTCCATTGTTGATTTTGAATATCTAAGTTTCCCTATAAACCATTGATAATACCTTCTAGAACCTGTTGAATAATATTTAAAGAGATTTGTCAATTTCAATAACATGGACTAAATTACGAGCCAATAATTCTTACTCTTTTTGCCATTAGATCTTCCAATCAAATTCACTGTTACAAGTGACAGGATTATAATGTGGTTACAATAACATGCACTAGTGTCCTTATCTTTACAATGAAATTGTAAGTTTTTTATTTATCTTTTTACTTACTTACTTATACTGGTGAATAATATTGCATCACAACCTAATGTAGGTGATTGGATCACCTGAATAAGAGGAATCAAGAAATCAACATAACCCTAAGACGCGATACGTTTATATTAATTGATGTGTGATTTTCGAATGGCATTTTCATATATCTTGATGTTAGCATTTAATTTAATTAATTTATATTTTGATTACAAGATTGATATCCAAAGGGAACTTTCATTAAGTACTAGATTATAATGGTTTTGGTAGAAGTTAAATGATGAAAAATTAGTTTTTGAAAAAAAAAATTAAAAACTACCCGACTAAACAACATGATTCACTTAGAGTACTTTGTGTGATTTAGTTGTGGTATAGTAATTTATCTTTTAAATCGTGATGTATCTTGTCAATAATATATAAATAAAATTGACTAAATGGTTTAGGTTACCCTCTGGAGAGGTAAGCTAATCATAGCATAAATATCCTTTTGTGGTAGTTTATTTATAATTATTTGATAAACTACTCACATCGATTTTACTACCATTGATTGAATTTGTAATTTCCACACCTTCTCATGGCGTAAACTACAACTTCTTTAATGACCTTAGAAAGGGCCTACTAGAAATTACCTGAAGTTTGTTATATTACTTGTGCACCTACACTATGATAACTATGTTGCATGCCAAAGCTCACAAGATTGTAATAACCGATTATGAATATATGATTGGAGTTATATTCTATGAAAATTTAAAATTTTGAATCTTATATTTCATAAATAATTAATCAAATAAATTTTAGAGAGGGATCAAGTTTGTTAGAAATAAAATAAAACAATTGAAAACTTGAGAAAAATAATAATAAATAAACGAATAAAGAATTTTCTTTTTTCTAATAAGTTTTAGTGTTCAAATATAATACATAGTCTAGCGTAAAATTCAGAGCTTAAAAATATTGCTTTGTATGCATATGATAAATTGAAATCGACAAAAATTTTGAAATTCTAACCTCTATGCAATAGCATAAATTTTGAAGTACTATAGCCCCAATATATTGATGCAGGGATAATGGATCTATTACCATCTACTCCTTAGTTTCTTCTTCTTCGAATACATACCTAGTCAATAATTAATGTTACTTAGCTCATATATATAAAAGTCTTGTGCATCTAACAGAAGTATGTAGGACTCCATCCTTTTCTTCCATTCACTCTTACAAACCCAACACAGTGATGTACTTATTAACACTTAGAAAAAAATTTTCTAAGTGTTAACAATACCTCTCCAACCCGATTACTTTGAGCTTTAATTTCTTCCGTCAATGGTCACTACTTGGAGAACCACCACCACCACTCCTCTTTAGGCACATGAGACTTCCGATAATGTCTTTTGGAAGCACTTGAAAATAATTTCACAGTAAGAAATTTAAGGTAGAAAATTAGAATTCCTCACTTATGCAAATATTCTAATACTTAGTAATCAGAATTCCTTACCTAAACATCATCAATTCAAGGTAGAAAATAAGAATTTACGTATATAAGATTGTAAACGTGGGATGACAATATTAACGGAATTGATAGAGAGATGAGGAAGCTTAAATAGAATTTAGTTAAACGATTTATTTCTAAAATCCCACTCCATTACTTAAAATATATATATACATCCTGATGACATTGTAGATACGATGGACTATCTCAAGAACAATAACGGAGAACGCTAAGAGTATACTATGAGCACTCCTTTCTTATTTGTTATAATGCGAAGTGGCCGTAAAATTTTATGACAATTCGTTCCTTAAATAAGATATTTTGATTTTACTAAAGTGAATCATATAACTTGATGAATTTATAAATGTTGTTGTAAGTGAAAGTCATGTGATTGTTAATAAGAGTACATAATAGACATAATTCAAATATAATGACTTGAACTTAGAATTATCTATCTCGCTGTGAGCGGTATTATATGAATTGTAAAAGGAGGTGAAGTTATTATAAATTGATGATTAGTGTTTCCATTGGTACATACTTGGAATTGCAGACGTTGCTTATGGATAGTTATTGCTCGGCTATTATTGAAATTGACTTGCGTATACTTGAAAATTGTTGCTTGATTATTATTATATGATTTACATCACATGCATTCATGGCATGACATGGCATGAAAACGGCCTAAGAGCCATATTTTATAAGGCTCAGTATTGATTTAAGGGCCTAAGAGTCATGTTTAAAAGCTCAATTCAAGAAAAGATGACCTAAGAGTCATGTTGAAAGCTTGGTTTGCATAAAGGAACCTACGAATCGCAAATTATATAAAGCTTAGTTATTTTCAGTATATAGAATTGCTTGCTCGGTTTTGAACTGCCATGTGCTGCTCAAATATTTTGCTTGGGAGCAACTAAGTGCCACTCAAATAATTTGCTCGAGAGAAGTGCCACTCAAATATTATGCTTGGGAGTTACTATGTGTCGCTTATTGTCGCTCAGTTAGGATACTGGTTAGTGCATGTCATGTGCATTGGCATGTCATATCATTGTAAGTATAAGCATCTATTGATTCTTAAATCATGTTAAGCTCAATTATGATTGATACAACTGTTTGCTATAATTGTTGTAATAATAGTAGTAAATTATATTTGGATATACTCATATTGTTGTTTATTATTTATTGTATACTTTTGCTCACTTTGCTTAATGTTGAAGGGTTAGTTTTGTTCTAACCTTAGGACTTAAAGATGAAAATAATGCTGGAGCCTAGGTTGGGATGGGATCATTGAGAGCAAGGATCAAATATTATTATATTATAAAAATATTGTTGAATGACTTATTTAGTTTATGTTGGACTTGTGAGACCTTAATGGTCATGGGCACTATGATGCCCTTATATCATGTATCTTAAAAGACATTTCTATGATTCTCTATAATTACATGTTAAAAATTATAAACGGTGCTTGGTTTCTAATTAGCTTTATCATTAACTTGAGGATGGCATAGCAATTTGTCTCCTGAGCACTAGGATACCAAACAAATAGGCCTTAAGAGGTGGGGTGCTACAATTAAAGTTGGAATGAATAGGTTTTCTTTTGTTTGATAAAATTTTGGGTAAATGTAATTTTCCATTCATGTATTTTCATCTTTAGTATTTGTATATTTGTTTTTCTTTAGACACTTTATGTAACTATATTTTATTTTATGTGTCATTATTAATTAATAATTACATGTTAACTTCTAATTGGTTCACAATAATTATTTAATAATATAACATCATTAATTTAGTCGAGTAGTTTAATAAAAACTAATAATTAATAATGCATAAATTTTAGCAAATAAAAATAAGATAGTTCTTTAGACACTTTCATTTAACTCTTATTCTAACTCTTAAGTAAGGCTAGGTAGTGAGTAACTTCACTGATCCAATTCGTATATCATATCAAGTTGTCTTGTAAGTCCTTGGAAGTTCTCTTGGTGCACTATATCCATCGGAGCTGTTTGCAAGTTTGCTTACTTTTCATTCGCTTTTGTTCTTTTGTACATTTCTCATCACCCTTTTTCAGGCTTTTGGTAAGGTTGGACACATTCAGCGACCAGCCTTGTTTGTTCTTGGTTACGGTTCACTTCATTTGACCTCTTTCTCCTCATGGTATAAACTAAAGCCTTCTTCATTTATCTACTTTTGGATAGTAGAAAGCATAGAGAAAACTAGTGGAGAGCTAAAAGCAGTGCGAGAAGAATTATGAGAAAACTTGTAAATATTTGAGTAAATCGAAGTATGCATGCGAACGGGTGTATACGAGTGACTTGACTTGTGAAACTTCATGGTTAAGTATCTATATGGATTGTAGGAGGTTATGGTATTAATTTATAAGACCATGGTTATGAATGTCTTAACAACACAAGTTAAAAACTTTTAGACTAAGTGGTTGAAATGGGCTTATTAGTGTTTGTTGGCTTTACTGTTTGCTACTTTTGGCTTAAGGCATTACAAATGGTATTAGAATGAACTCTTAGCCAGTAGGTAGATGAGGTTTGGCTCCAATTTAGAGAAGAGGTTTGTGGAAGGTGGGGAGTATTACTAGGGTATGACTCTTTATAGGTTTTGAGGATGACCTATAGGTTGTGGGTGACCCAAATCGTACATAAAAAAAATAGGGAAGATTTAGGCTTAATTGTAAGATCTCGCGACGAGGACATCGTGTGTTTAAGAAGAGGAGATTGTAAAACCTCATGGTTAAGTGTTCCATATAGATTGCGGTAGGTTGTGGTATTAGTTTATAAGGTCATGGTTGTGAATACCTTTTAGGTTAAGTGATTAAAATGGGCTCATTAATGTTTATTGGCTTGGCTATTCACTTTTTTTCACTAGGGACATTACATGACTTGTGACCATCACCAAAACTAAGTGGAACACCACCCATATGGTGGTTCTAATAAGACCTCTCCACCAGACAATGATTGGAGGCCGATATGGTGGTGAATGTTCAATTTTTCCTAAATCTTTCAGTAAAATTCTAAAAATAGCAAATGTTTTCCAAAAATTATAAAACTTGGTTTTTCTTAGTAGTTTTGCATGTAAATTCTAGATATTAAACCAAGTTTTCAAGATTTAATGCGGAAATATTGGTTCCTTAAGAAACTAAGTTTGAAAATGAATTTTCCAATAAATTTTAAATATAGTAAATTATGTTGTTTCTACATAAATTTTTGTGTATACATTCCTCAAAGGGTCAATTTTAATGTTGTGTAAATACCTTTGAAAAACTATGAAGTTGGATCTTTTGTATTTTAGGTTTAACATGGATGTAATGTGCTAGAAATGCTTTAAATGGAAGATTTATCAATTAGTTTAATTTGGATGTCTAATATCTTGTTTGTAAATGGTTTAGGATAATGAATTATTCTAGTAGAGTGTATAAATAAGGGAGTTGGAGTTGGAATCGGGTGATTTGATGATTTAAAAAGTGTTATATGCAAGTCAAAATGTAAGTTAAAATGTCAATTAGATGAAAATATGAAATAAGGCCATATATAGAACCTAGATCAAGACGTACTAGGGGGTTGGATGATTTTGTATACATATATGTATTTTCAAAATAATTATTTTTATCCTTCATATGAATTGTGCCATAAAGTAAACCTAAGTGATATATTAATGGTGTTATAGCAAATAAACATTTAACAAATGCAATGTTCTAAGTTAAAAGCAGTGAATAGCCAAGCCAACAAATACTAATGGACCCATTTCAACTACTTAATGACCATATTATCCTTAATTTTATATATTTTTATTTAATTCTATTAGCTTTTATTGTTTTAAGGAAAAATAGTGAAATAGGGTATAAATTCATTTTTTAAAGATTTGAGGATTTAAATACACATTTTCAAAGATAAGGGGAGTATGTGCATATGAAATAGACATAAGGAATGAATTTAATTTTAACTTAAATTTTCTAATCTTACCGAAGCTTCATATCTATATCATTCAAATTCGCTCAAATTGTTTAGACCTACTCAAGTCCTTATTTTTCCAACTCAAAAGATTGTGATATGTCTAGCCTTATATATAGGATAATTATCGCCAAGCCAACTGTTTTTTCTCTATTTAATAATTTCGTTAGGATGGGCACTACTTATGACTACTCATCTTCCTAATACCTCTATCTTCTTCTTTTTTTTCTCTTTTATTTTTATTTTTTGCTAACATCTTCTTAATGCTTGGACATATAGTTATCCTTATGTAATCTTCAATAAGCTACTTCAATTCATCATGAGAGTAAAAGGTAGATAATTTTTATAACTACCCATCTATAAGACCTGATACGAGGTAAGTATATCTATCAAATTCTAATATAGTTGATATAAGCCAGAGTAGATACCTCAAAGATCTCAAGTGCTAATAATAACATTAACTCTATTATCTAACCGAAAGATTATGATGAGTTGAGTAAATTAAAAATATTAAAATTAACAACTAATCTAATTATGAGACTTGACTAAGTAATTAGGAAGTAATAAAATTAAGAACGACTTCAAGAAAGCAAATAACGTATTTAGAAATTATTTTTCCTAATGTTTAACATGTGATCACTAAAAATTTATCAAATTACATCTCTATTATTCTTGACCAGAGTGGTTTACAATTAAAGTCAATACCTTTCTTAAGCATATGAACCATAACCCTAAATTATTTATTGAATTTTTTTTACTTAGTGATATAATTTAGAATTGTATTAATATATAATGAATTTACACACAAAAGTAATAACTTTCTAGAAGAATTATGCATCTTATCTATAAAGTATATTTGTAACTCTCTTCAATTATGTAGAGATCTCATTACCCATGTGATTTCTTAATCATTACACATAATATCATAAATTGATATCCTAGAAATATTAATTAACAATAAAAATACATAATTGAATCAAGAAAAATAGAAACTTTTTTTAAAATTATCAATAAATCCAATAGTCACATGAAACTCTAGGTTCTACAATCCTAAATACAATACTCTTAAGCTATCATGATAAAATTATAAGAAAATTGCGACAAAATCAAGAAGTAAAACACAAAAATCCCTTTTTATTAAAGAAAAATCTCTTTAATTTTGAAATTGGTTAATGCTTCTACTTTTTTCTCCTTCTTCCCTTTAAGTCTCTTCTACTTTGAATGTGAAAAGTTATGTCCAAATCCTTACAAGTCCTTATATAATATATTAGTAAATTTCCTTTTTTTGTCACCAAATATAGCCTATGACACAGTTATGTCTCTAAGTCGTGTAACTCATTAACTTTGGGCGCAAAAATCATCTTCGGTGGGATATAGCCTAGGGATACGGTTATATCCCCAAGTTGTGTAACTTTTTGACAAAAAAATTCCACTTTCACTTATTTTACGGACATGGCTTGGGGATACGGTTGTGTCCTAAGTTATGTAATTTTAAAATTTCATAACTTATTCATTTGAACTTCAAATTGTGTGAAACTTGATTCATTTTTCTTATTTTCAATCCAAGATCGTGTTCAAACCTTGAAAGCAATATTTTACTTAATTAAGTATTAATTTCTTTAAAAACAACAAAAATATGAGGGAAATGCTACAAAATCACAATGTAAAGTGTATTTAAAATAAGAGTTATCAAAACCCTATTTTTAAGTATTCTACATGGATTGTGGAAGGCTGTAGTACTGGTTTATAAGGTCATAGTTATGAATACCTTATCAAAATAAGCTTGAAACTTTTGGGCTAACTAGTTGAAATGGGCTTATTAGTATTTGTTTGCTTGGCTTTTCATTGCTTTTGGCTTGGAATTAAGCAAACCCTTATTAGTATGTAAATGATTTGGGTCTGGCTCTAATTTAGAGAAGAGGTTTGAGGAAGTTGGGTAGTGTCATCAAAGTGTAACTCCTTACATACGTTTACGATGACCTATATGTAGTGAGTGACCCGAATTGTATACTGAAGAGGGGGAGGGGGGAAGATCTGGGTTTAATTATAAAGTCTTACGACGAGTACATCGCATGTTTAAGTAGAGGAGATTGTGAGAGCCTATTGTTAAGTGTTCCACATAGATTATGAGAGATTGTAGTACTAGTTTATAAATCCATAATTATAAACTATTTATAAACATAAACTTAAAACTTTTGGACCAAATGATTAAAATAAACTTATTAATATTTATTGACTTGACTTTTCACTGCTTTTAGCTTAGGGTATTACACCATTTTATATAGTTTCATATCAGGCATATAACAAATTCATCGCAAACATACAAGGATCCTAGATTTTCTTCATTGTGTATATTGAATGGACATTTTCAATGTTTTAGAAAGCTTTGTAAATAAATGGCATTTATGGTGAAGTGAGAAGGGCTATATAAATAAAACTTCTTTGCTTCCCAAACAAACGCTCTACTTTATTGAGTAAATTAGGATACTAACTTGAGTATTTATTTAGTTATCGTTTTAAACTTTAAAATTTTGCAAAATCCAAAAAAGATTAAAGCCATTCTTTTTTAATTTTATTATGTTTATCTCACATGCATGCAAGACCTTCACTTTTTGAAATTGTGCATTTATGCTTCTAGATGTTTTCAAAAAGTAGATATGCGTTTCTAAATGATTATTTTACTCTTAATTTTTCTTTTATTTTTCTTTAATCTTGTTATCTTTTATTATTCTAGGAAAAATAGTAAAATAAGATTTAAATGCATTTTCTCTTTTCTTTTCTTTTTTTTTTTCTTCTTCTTCTTCTTATTCTCTTCTTAAAGATTTGAGTCTAAATACGTATTTTCAAAGATAAAGATAAGGGGTATATATGCATATGAAATAGACACAAGGGGTTGAATGTTGAATTTGCAATTTATCCTTAAACTTTCTAATCATACCTAAGCTTCATATGAGTATTATTCTAATTCTTTGCTTTTCCAACTCAAAGGACCTTGATATCTTCGGCCATATAGACAGGATATCTTTCTCTTTTTAATATTTTATCCTGGAGGTATACTTTTGACTGCCCATCTTCCTATTGGTATGACACAATGAAATCCCTTGGATCCTTATGGATTCCTAAACAGGCTACTTCGATTAATCAAGATAGTACATAACTTAAGTAAAAGGTAGATAGTTTTTAGGACTATCTATCTTCACTACTCTTTTATTGAAATAAAAATGTAATCTAAATCTCTATGGAATGCTACTCTCTTATGTCGTGGAGAGAGTTGTTGAGATAACTAGTTGGAGAACCCACCTAATTTTTGTTTATAATTATGTTATGCATTACAGGATATGGAGTTTTTGCTTTTATCAACACATGATACCCCGAAATTAACCTTTGCGTGATGTAAAGCGTGACAAATAATGAATGAAAACTTATACAGCTCAAATTATTGCAATTGATAATCAACTAATTTGAATATATTTTGAAATATATTCCCTAACGTCATTATTGTTGGTCGATTTCATGAAGTATGTTACTATTTCGATATGTGGGTAAAGGAGATGGGCCAACGAGACGTCGACTTCCGGTTCTTGTAACTTCAACTTCTCTCTTTATATTAATTTTTGAGATTCTGTTGATAATTTTGTTGGAGGAAATCACCTTCAATGGAATAGAACGAATGGAATGATATTGCTATGCTTTAGGGTAGATTAAACTAAATTAAAGTATTAGAACAGAATGAAATACTTTTTTTTTTATTTGATAAAAGTTTGGATAAGAATCACTTAATATACTTGTTTTCTCAATCCTTGACACTTTATATACAGTTTTTTGACATCTTTCTGATCATGTTTTATCTCTAGGTGTTACTATTAATGAAATAATATTATCAATATATATTTAACTAAATAGTTTAATAGAAAAATAATTTTCCATGCTATGTGGGGGATTTCGAAAATTAATGAGTGAGGCATCGTATGAAGGTGAAGCCTCCATTTTCGTGAGCTATATTTCAACCTTTGTTTTTTTTTTTTTCTTTTAACCTTTCATCATTTGCAATTCCACATGGATAAATGTAATATTACCATGTATATAATTATTTGACATAGTTATTGACCTTTTTCTTTTAAAATTTCTTTTGTATCTTTGGATGTTTACTCTTATAGAGTTTGGTATAGTTGAGAGAAGACTATGTTTCTAGGGAAAACCTCATAATTAATCAATTGAATTTCAATATGGTTTTTGACAATAGATATAATAGATGGGTTTTCGATTACAAAAATTTGGAGTAGGTGTTTGTAGGTTTAATACTTAGAATTGGCTTCTTATGTTTTCCCTCCAACATATTCTTATATAAACAATGAAAGAAAGCACCCTAGTTAATACCAATACAGGTATATGCAAATAAACTATATAGAAATGGCTCCTTACGTAATCCATCCTTCCCGAGGTGGGATGCTGATTCCAACTTTTGGACATATATATTCTCATCCAATGAAGGGCAGTCTGCAATGGCCTAAAAAGCAAAACAAAAACAAAAACATTTAAATTTAAAATGTGCTTGAAATAAAATGTGTATTTATTATACGTATGATAACAGTTGGATCTCTCAAGAGTCACGAGGGCCTTGATTACCTAATTAAGATAGTAGATGAGCAAAAGTCAAAGTATTGGATTTAAATAATATAACTTATTCTTAAATAAATTATTGTTGTATACATGAGCACATTGTGCTAATATAGACAGATCTGTGGTTGTTTTTGGATAAACTTGAAATCAAAGACAAAGGTTTCACTGTCGAGTATCTTTCTAAATGCTAACCACTAAATCATCCGTCCTTTTTTTCAACAATTAATTAAGAAAAAATTCAAAATTGGAAAGAAGGTGTACACGGTTTTAGGGTTTTTATTATTTCTTAGATGCTATAGATAAATGTCCGGCCATCTCAAAAATGCTAATATAGTGAACAATGGGTACGGAAGGAACAAATTGACAGTATATATATGTGTGTGTGTGTGAGAGAGGCCACCCATGCATATCAACAGAGCTTGACCATATTAGGAGGGGCCATTAATAGACAAATATAGCTCGATCAATCCATGACCCACCTCATTGACTCAAAACACCACGTTTTATTCGCCTAGGACATTTCTGCTTAGTTTGGACGCATAGAGGTTGATTCACTCTAACCAATCAGAATATAAAACATAAAACGAAAAAAGAAAAATCAATCATCCCAAGTTCCTTGTCAGAGGAACGATCTTTACACAAGAAACTAATGACATTGGTAAAAGAAACCTGCTGGCGCTCCTTATAGAATGATTCTCATTTTAATTTTCAAAAAATTTTCCATTCTCCATAAGTTCTATTTTCTTTTTCAACTTCTTAGAAAAAGTAGAAGCCCTAACTTCACCGAAACTTCATTTATCAACCAAAACTTGAGTTTTATAAGAAGGAAACTATTCACTAAAAACCTTCATTATATAGAAAAAACTTTTTACTCACCAAAACCTTGATTGGTTAAGAAAATATTTTTTATTGACTAAAACTAAAAAACATTAGGACTTCTCTTGAATCCCAAATTGAAGAGCAATAGCTAGGTAGGCAAGCGGTCTATCTTAGTAACTCATCTTTTATTGAGGGTGTGATACACAAAATAAATGGTACTCTATGTTCTCTATGTAATGCCCCAAAACTTGAAATACTATAACCCGTTACGTGTTCTTAACTTCTATTAACATGTTAAGCATTTAGAAACTTGTAACCTACTTAAATTCAATAATTAAATATAAATTTGCCAACTCCCATAACAAATAATCTTCTCAATTTACAACTATGAGTAGCATAATAAACAATTCAATTCTCTAAGTATAATAAATATCCAACATAATCTGTACAACTAAATAAAGAGCTCATGACTTAATATAACTTAGACTTAGTATTTTCGCGCATCTCAACCTACTATTAAGGTAACAATAGTCCTCATATTCGATTAGTAATTGTACCTTATGTCATCATAATGCTCTACATCATTAATAATACCTAAACCTGCAATTAAAAAACAGTAACTCTTGTAAGGTGAGTTAATACTCAATATATGTAACAAGATAAGCACATACATAAGTATTAATATAAATGCGATAAATAACCAATTTTAAACCTTGTCATTTAAGTTCGTAAATAGTACAGTCTCAACATCTTGAGACTAGGGGTTACTCATGACTCTTATACACTATAAAAAAATACTACATAAGTATTGGTGTTGGGTCCTCTCTAATTACCTAGGTGCCAAAAACCATCATAGATCTACTTGGGTCATTTCAGTATAGGATTTCATTGGTGACAGTGTTGTGCAAAGATTATCAAGTACTTCACTAATACCATTAGACCCTATCGATGGGTGGTCGAAGCCAAGCATAGGTAGCAAATAATTAAGTTCGAATTTTATTTAAGTCTGGTTAATGTACATTAATCTAGTACACAAACCAACAAACATGTATCTTATACTTGGTACTCTTATCTCAACGAGGCCTAGCACCACATGACTCTTAAAACCTGGTCATAAATGTAATATCAGATTTAAAACTCAATTCATTAATCCTTAACTTGACTCAACACTTTTCTACTTTTGTTCAACCTTTTACCTCATTGTTTGAGTTTAACTGCACTCTACATATCTTTTCGTATTCTTCTATACACTTTTCAACATCTCATAATATTTACACACCAATCCTTGTTCGTATACACACACACACATTTCATGCACACACACATACATCCCCCTTTTCCTTCATCTCACATCTACATATACAGTCACACACACCAAGACACCCATGTTCACTTACATGTTGACACCTAACACAAACACATACACTTGTACAACATACACATGCACATCCTCATGCTTGCTGCATACACATACACACGCAATTCCCACTACAAGCCATCGCACGATTACAATTGCACACACTACATGGTGTACAGAATTCCATACATACAAAAATCAAAGTGACTGTAATATGCTAAATTTTTCTTAAACAGTACCTAACGCATCACATATATGTGTATGCTACACTTATAATATAACACTTTTGCAACCTAATCACACAATAATTATCTACCAGTATTACGTCGATAAATACATCACCTTATCTTAAAACTCAAAGAAAACCTTAAAAGATATAAATTCACAAAATAAAACAAAGATAAAAAGGAAAACTTACTTAAGAAATGCATAAAGATTGATTCTTTATTGAACCTCGTACTCAATTATTGTATATCTTGATTAAGGTTTTGGTATTTAGTTGAGGACTAGAAATTTTCTATTTGTAGAGAAAAACTAATGTGATGTTTTTAGTAGGAGAAAGATATGGGGTTGAGTTGTATTTTTTATTTAGGATAAGGGATAGTAGGAAGTCTAAATCTTTTCTCATATCCTGGTATCCCTTATAAATTGTAAGTCATATTATGTTTTTAAACCTTTATTATATTTTTATATTCATTCCATTATTTTATATTTCTAAAATTTATTATTATTATTACTATTATTATATAACCCTTTACTTTTTTTCTTTTTTATCGTGTCACACTCTTAATGAAGAGTGTTGTTAAAAGTGGATACATCAATGATCTGCCATTTGTTTTCAAATCTTGGTGCTCTAACAAATTAAAGTCCAACAATAACTAAAAATTTTGGGAGCTGGAGCACTAATCATCAATCAAATGTTTACACCGGTGAATATTGCATCACAACCTGGTGTAGGTGATTGGATCCACTTAATAGAGGAGTCAAGAAATCAACTACTCTTTCAATGTAAGGACGACTTCTTCTCTGACTTCAACACAACTCCACGAAGCAGTACGTTTATATTGAGCAGAAGAAGCACCAGTATTCTACACGACTAAAGTACTTTTTGATATCTATTTGTTATGGTCTAGAGGATTGGACATTTAGTGTAGTGTAATTTTTCGAATAGTATTTTTAATCTATTTTATATAATTTTAACACTTTATTTCGATTAATGTTTTTTAACGCAATATTATCATCAACTTGGTAATTCTGAACAAACATGAGATGTTGTTTATGGGTTCTATGCATCGTATGAATCTTGACTTCATGTATACAATTTAAATTCCATAATACTATTATCCTTTTTTCTAGGTAGGCAACACTATTACACTTACTTCATTCTTATCTTCAAAGAGATAACTAGATATGAATCTTTAGAATTATCCAATGGTCCCATGATACTAATCCCAAGTGAACTAAAAGAATATAGTGCTAAAAGTAAGTAATATAACTAATATGATCTCGTCTGAAGTGGAGCACCATTTCAACTCTCACATGTTAAAACCTTTATTAATCATGTGGCAACTTGATGAGAAAATAAGATGAATCATACAAGCAAGACAAATTTCTCTAGCAATCAACGTTACTTTCTGTGAGGTCCACAACTACATGCACCTAAATCTTACACGGACTGCATAGTTGACACTCGATACTCATGAAGCCTATAAATAAGGATGGATGAGGGAGGCATTTTCATTCACTCAAGAAGAACATACCATTTCTTAAGTCTAGAAAGTCATCATGAAAATGAGTTCAAAGGTGTTCCTTCTTTTTGCTTTGGCGGCCATTATTGTCTTCCTCTCTTCGGAGGTGGCAGCCAGGGACTTGATTGAGACCACCGCCCAAACAACTGAAGGTGAGACTCTTATTTGTTTTCAAATTCACTTTTAAGATTATGTCCGATTGGCAATTTTTAAGTAATATCAAAAGAAATAGATTCATTGGCCATTTACATAATAATATTTTACTAAATTTTTATAGGTTATGGCCATATTAGGATTTTTGTCATAATTACAAGAAAACATCAATGTATTTACGTATTTTTACTATTAAGTGATTCTGGTATTCCACTCTTATTGAAACCTTTATACTTTTCTATATGAATCACATATCTTTGTACTTTTCTAAATGAATCACTTATGTTGCTCCTAGTTTACTGTGATATGTCAATAGCATGTCGACATAAATCGAGAACTGACCAACCCAATTTGAAGATTGTCAATAAATTAAACAATATCCTTCAGTTTATTCTAAGAAGAGGAGGGGGAATTTGCAGTTTGTAAAGAATTCCCGTTTAAGCCAATTTCCAATAACCAAGTTCATTAAGAAGGGATATATATGAAGAGTTATCATCAGTGGATATAATTGATACATTTCTCATTACATAGACAAATTAAGCTCTTTTTTTTTTATAGGTTTATTATTTTCCGTACTCTTGTATGCATATATTCATTATACACATATAGTGACCGAAGCTGCTACAACTAAGATCGGTGGTGTTGATGTTGCTAAGTACGGTGGATATGGCGGTGCTAATGCTGGCCTGGATGTTGTCGCTCGTCAAAGACGCTGCCGCTTTGGACTTTGCTGCCGCCGTGGACGCTGTAGATGTTGCGCTTATGCTGGTGAAGCTACTGAGACTGAGCCTGAAAACTAAGTCCACACCAATATGTGTCTCTAAGTCAATATAAGCATAATAAGTGAAAGGTGTCAATTAGCATCATGCACTATGCTGATGCTTTAGCTTGTGTTGCTGATGCATAATAAATAAAATGGGCGTTTTCAATAACAATCTCAATATCTTCCACTAACATTTAATTTTTTCAATAACAAAATTATCTCAACTTCAATCTCCTGGCCCAAATTGACACAATAAATGCATTCACAAAAAAATTATTAACCTGAAATTTCCATTTGCAATTATACTTCCATTGCCACTATCATTAGCTCGCACACAACTCTGATATGAGACATTAAGCATACCTTCATTCATAATCAATAGGTTAGACACGTCTTTTCCCTTTTTTTCTTTTCCCATAAGAAAACTCTTATGGTTACTAAGGAGCAAACGATAAATATTTCAGTTCATTATATGATGTGGTATTCACTATAAAAAAGTATGAAAAATATATCATTGAACTATTATCAAACTAAATCAAATTAAGATAAATGAAAAATTCAAAAAGAAAAAGAAAAAGAAAAAGAAAAAACAAAAGCACCAGCCTTTATAGACCCATGGAAAAGCATAATAAAGGCCTGACCATCTGAACTCCATTTTAGATTGGGTTACTTATTGACATTTGTTGATATTGGCTCAGTCTTATTAATATTGTTTCCAATTCTATATTAATCATAAAGGTGCTCATATTTTGGGTCAATACAAACCCGGTTCTAGAGTTTGAATCAAATCGCATCAACTTTAGTTTGTTTTAATTTGATGAATTGCTTTAGAAAGCACATATCATAATCTAATAGTTCTTCAAATGTATGGATAATTTCTCCTATGCTACTCATTAGGTACTTAACTCGCTAGTTTTGAATCTAGTAATGAGAATTGGCATGGAAGATGGGTGCTTGCTTACTGAAATCACCCTACTAAAGGTGTCAATTACCCAAACTTGTACGTCTTCTAAGATTAGACAGTGAATGGCTTCTATGCATCAGTCGTACAAGTGTAGTATATTGGTGACTGTAAGATTGATATCCGAAGGGAACTTTGATTAAGCATTAGATTAAGTGATTTCGCTCTAAGTTAAACCATGAAAAATTAGTGTTCCAAAATAAATAAATAAATAAATAAAACTACCAAACTAAATAACACAATTCACCAATAGTATTCTGTGTGATTTAATTGTGGGATCCTAATTTATTTATCCTTTAGAACATGACACTTATATTTTGTTAATATTATATAAATAAAATTGATTACATGGTTTGGTCACCCCTCTAGACAAGTAAAAGTTCTACTCATAGCATAAATATCCTATTGTGGTAGTTTATTTGTAATTATCCAATAAGTATAAACCACTCACACCAATTTTACTACCATTAATTGAATTTGTAATTTACACACATTTCCATCATGTAAGCTACAACTTCTTTAATGACCTTAGACATGGCTTAGTGGAAATTCCACTAAGGTTGTTATATCACTTGTGCACCTAATTATGATGACTATGTTGCAAGCCAAGGTTCACAAGACTATACTTGAATAATCTCTCATAAAATTTCTTCTAATAAATATAATGGGTAAATAATAATTTAACATAGAAAATCAATAATTCACGGTTTACCATGACAGTAGAGAATCCAAATCCCATATAAAACGATTAGCTTAGGTGGTCAAATTCTTAAAATTCATAAGTTTTAGCAAAATTTAAGAAAAATATATGTTTTTATTTTAAAAGAACATGGAAGTCCTAAAAACTACGTTTCACATTCTATTATAGGCTACATAAATTTTAATCCTAAACGTATCCTTTAAGATTTGGTTTGAGGAAATGCTTTTAACTCTTATCCTAGCCCATTTCTTGATTTTAAGTGACTTGCCAAAAATAAGTTGTTGGTGTGTAAGCTAGAGAGATCATTCCTCATGAGCAATGGTAAACAAATTATAGTCATTATACAGTCATTTGGAAATTATGTACAGTACGGATTTTTGTCCACCAATACTTAAGTTCAGGAATAATGTTCTAACTAGTCAGCTTTAGGTGAAACCACTTTAAGCGAAATTGCCTTCCGCCTAAATATTTTATTAGTTAATTGCAATGTATCAAGATACTGTAAGAGAAAAGCTTAAACAAATTTTTAGAAATCATTCACAAGCAGCATCTCAAGCATATTCTTAGAAAATATTCTTGAGGAATGGCTAAGCATATTTCTAGAGAACATCGCAAGTAGAGGCTTGAGCATAATTTAGAAAACATCACGAGTAGAGACTCAATATTATTTTTAGAAAAAGCAGAAAGCTTGGCTTAAGTGGGATTTTTATATAAGTATTAAAATAATGATCTACTAATATACATGTAGGTTTAAGAGTATGTTTAACCCTACCAAAGGAAGCCCTCTCATTGAGACATTATTTGCTTTAATTAATAAATCTTTTAATTTTATTCTTAATACAACAGCTTTCTAAGAAATCACCTATTAAAGAAGTACTTTGCATTGATCATTTTTAACCATTATACTTTTTATAAAAATCATGGCCATTAGACTAAGGCACCTCAATAATTTTGAATTCCATCCAACTTTATTTGAGGAGTACAATAATATTCTCCACATATAGGATGTCCATGATCACAAAGTAGAAAGACACCATGGATAACACCCATGATTAACTCTTTGCCCTAAACTCATTAAATAGGTGACTCCTGTAGTGCAACACTTTGTCATGTGTGGTGGAGTGCGTAGAAAAACCATCTAAACTTACTCAAACCACATGTTGAATCAAATCGAATTAAATTAAATTAAACTAAAATGTGGTTTTGTTTCTTCTTTTTCTTTTTGCAAGCAATTGAAATTGGCAATTCCTAAACAATTATTGTTTAGTTTACATAACGCCCCATAACTTGGAACACTATAGTCCACTACATGTCTCATCCTCTATTAATACGTCAGGCGTATAGGAGTTTATAACATGTTTAAATTTTACAATTTAATAGAAATTTGCCAATTCGTATAATAAATAATCTCCTTAATTTATAACAACGAGTGATATAATAAACTACTTAATCCACTAAATACAATAAATACCTAACATAACCTGTACAACTAAAATAAAGAGATCATAACTCAATATAACCTAAGCTTAGCATTTACATGTATCTCGACCCACCACTAAAGTAGTAATAGTTCTCATCTTCAATTAATAGTAGTATTCTACATCATCATATGCTCTACATCATCAATAATATCTAAACCTATAGTCAAAAAACAACAATTCTCGTAGAGTGAGCCAATATCTAGTATAGGATACCATATACATGCATGCAAAATAAAAGTGACAAGTTAAGCACACATGCAAGTATCATCATAAATGCAACAAACGACCGATTTTAAATCTTATCATTTAAGTCTATAAATAGCACAATCTTAGCATCATAAGACTTCAAGTTACTCATAACCTTACACATACAATATATAAATACTACATTGATAATGGTGTTAGGTTCTCCCCAATCACTCGAGTGCCAAAAATCATCTTAAATTTACTTAAGTCCTTTTAATATAGAACTCTATCAAGGATAGTGTCGCACAAAGATCACTGGGTACCTCACCAATACCACTGAATCCGATTGGTGGGTAGTTAAAGCTAAACACAAGCAGCACTATCAATTAAGTCTGATTTATATACTAACTTAGGACACATAATCATCTAACATATATTCTGTATCTAGAACTTCTATTCTAATATGATCCGATTCCTCTTAACTCCTAACACCTTTGTAAAAGTATAAAATGTTAAGTTTAGCATTTTATTTAATACTTTCCAATCATTACTCTTCTATGTTAACTTAACCGTTTGTCTCATTCTCTAAACTTCCAAACCACTCTCTATGTATCTTTTCGTATCTTTTTATATACTTTTCGACATCCCATAATATACACACATCAACACTTATGCACATGCGAACCTTATGTTATATGTGCATATATATATATATATACCTATATGTAATTTAACCAGGCATAATATTATATTATAAAATATAATATGATATATATTATATTTAATATACACATTATTTAATATTATTCAATTAATATATAAACATTACATATGCCCTTTGTTTCTCTTTCTCCCTCTTGCCCCTTTCTATTTCTCTCACCTACCCCTTTCTTTGTTTCTTTCTCCATTTCCCCCCTCATCCTTTTCTTTTTACGCTTGACATCCCACACAGCACACACATACTCTCATCTCTTCCTTTCTCACTTTCGCCCCCTACACTACACAACACATACTTCACTCTCTCTCCTATCTTTTCCTTTCTCCCTCTTGCCTCTTTTTCTCTCTCCAACACACATACATGGCAAACATATACACACACCATCAATTACACCCCTATATAAGAACTTTATATACACACACACAAATCAAAGGTACCATAATGCACCAAATTTACTACAAACAACACCTAACATGTCATACGCATACGTATGTAATACTAGTAATACAACACCTCTGCAAATCGAACACATAATAATTATCCACCACCACCACATCAACAAATACACCACCTTCTCCAAAAACTCAAAAGAAACCCTTAAAGACATAAATTGAAAAAATAAAACGAAGATAAAAGGGAAACTTACTTGAATACAAAGAAAGATTAATTCTCGCTAAATTTCTCCTTCAATAATGTTAATCTTTATTAGGGTTTTAGGGTTGGGTTAAGAACCAGAAGTTTCTTATTCCTAGAGAATAGTAACATAATGTTTTGGAAAGTAAAAGATATGAGGTCGGGTTATCTTTTTTTTTTTTAAATAAGAAATAATAGGAAGTTTGAATCTTTTTCGTGACAATAATGTGCCTACTATCCTAAGTTAATTACAAGCTATACTATATCTCCAAACTTTTATTATATTATTATATTTCTTCCCTTATTTTATATTTCTAACATTATTATTATTATTATTATCGTTATTATTATTATATAACATCTTCTTTTTTTTATTGGATTTTACAACTTTTCTCTCCTCAACAAAACTTTTGTCTTCGAAAGTTTACAACCTTGAATCCCGAAACAACTTTGGATAGTTTCTCCTAATTTATTCCTCAAGCTCCCTTTTAACTTCAATTCCCTTATACTCTAAAAATGCCAACTTCTCTTTACTTTATTTCTTTCATCAAGATTGGTTACTATTCTAATCATTACCTACCCTTTATCTTATGAGTCAAGCATTCATCATCATGTCACATTATCCTTTTGATTATAATAGTTCCTTGAGCAGCTCTACGATCCCAAAGTAAGAGCGCTTACATCTCAAATTTTCTTTACTTCCAATAGTTGTTGAGTTGCCTTACGTTTACTATTACCGTACCTCACTCAACGACAACTTATTTCCTTTACTTGTCCCTACTTCATTATTAGATTGCAAAAGAAAGTTTTACTACTACCATTAAAATTATTGTTAATCTTACTTATATACCCTTTTTTGATTGGTTAAGCTTTATTAATTAATTATTTCCTTTGTAGATTTTAATGTAGTTAGTTCATCTACTATTAATGCTTTTTGTTTTCTTTAAGATTAATCTCACTTTTTAATTGATTTAGTTAGGCTTTTGTAGGTTTGCTGGATTTTTTCTTTCTTTTTTTTTTTTGTATTTCATTACTCCCTATAATCTCTTTAATTACTATTCCTTATTATTACTATTTTAGCAATTCAGGTTGTAGTTATTTATAATTTACTCTCCTTGAAACTTGCTATATACTATTGATTTGATCATTATTTATTATTAGTATACTTTATTATTTGTGTTCTAGTTTTTAGTTCTTTAATTATCACTCTACTTATTTTCTCGCTTTAATCCTTTAATATTAAAGAATTTTCCATATTATATATTTTGGTACAGATACACATAATATGGGTTTAATAAGTAACATAGATGACTAACTTGAAGAGATAAGACTAACAACTTCACTTGACTCGCATGATACAACATGATACGACCCATCAACATAACTAACATATCGACACACTAAATGTAACTCTAACACACCATGAAATAAGAATGACTCGATAACCTCATTTTACATGCACAAAAGCCTATGTCTATGTCACACTACAAACAGGAAAAATCGTAATAGTCTTGTTATGTAAATTAATCTTAGATAGAAACTGACCTTACAGCTACTATCGTAGATATAGTCTACACAAGACGTACATGACTCGACTGGCTTAAAGCATCTAATTTGATAGTTATTAATTATTAAACCTATAGTACAACTTTTCAAAATACCTGTTCAGTATGGCCTATTGCTCAATAACACAACAGTATTTATATAAACGTTTCATATCTAGAGTTATAATTTATAATTAGAGTTCACCAAAAGCTGCATGTCTTAAAGTCACTTTTTATAATAAGATAGGAAACTAGTGGCCGTCTTAAAAGAAAAATCAAAAGTTCAGGTTCAATGGATTCTCTGTTCCTCACTTTTCCAGCCAATTGCACACTAACCTAGGAATGGTGATATTTGAATATTTTGACCTCTACTCCTCACCTACAAAAGAACTTATAGAAATATGAGCACAACTAATTCAATAAATAGAATAGAGTTCAAAGAGTATCATACAATCATAAACAAAGTTAATATTTATTATGAAACGTAATGTAATCAATCACTTGAAACATTGCATAATGTTATCCAATCCATTATGAGGTCAGAGAAATTGCATCCGCTCTAACTTAGATTAAGGAGTTTTTTGCGAATTAAAATCAAGCCAAACCTAAGCTTATATAATGGAGAACACCCTTCTCTCATGACTATCTTCGAACCATAGCCTCTATTTTTACTGCGACCTCCTTTCCTAT
The DNA here is from genome assembly GCA_024138015.1 of Lumnitzera littorea. NCBI lineage: Eukaryota > Viridiplantae > Streptophyta > Magnoliopsida > Myrtales > Combretaceae > Lumnitzera > Lumnitzera littorea. The sequence continues at coordinate 108,785,377 of JAMXBB010000003.1, forward strand.
CACTTAATTTAACTAAGGATAAGGAAAGGATCATTTCAGCTATTCTCATAGAAAGGAGTCGATATTTATTCTAACACTCCTAATTGTTCCCCTAATGATTGCTATGCATATTCAGTTAAGTTAGCGATCATATCACCCTTAAATCCATTTAAGGATGGCCAAACAAGTTTACACAATACAAGGTTATGAAATCATGCAGAGTAGCACACTAAAGAGTTTAACTCTTATCGCAAATAGAGTACCTACCACATACATGGCATGTGAACAAATAGTTAATTTATAATCACAATCAAAAGTACTCTTAAACCTTCAAATACTTTAAAACAGTATCTTGATAAAGTAGTAAAGCTATGATTATAACTTACTTATCCTAACACTCACTATGGGGGACTCGTATCGTCAATGCTATGTTCACTGGTAGGCCCTATATATATATACAAAACCCAGATTTAGTTTTCGTAAGAATTACAAAAATATTAGTTCTATTTATCTGTATTTCACTAACAAGTTATATATATAAATATATATTTATATATCTAAAGTATCTTATTATTTTCCTTATATAATGAAATATAGTTTTATTATATAAGTTAAGTTAAGTTATTAAGTATCGATAATATATGCAATTATACTATTACGTATAATATATCGTTTTGATTGGATCGAAATATACTTTTAATCAATCAATTTACATTTTAATTACAATAAGGTTATCATAGTACGTAAATTCTCGTAATATTATACAGATATAGGTTATAATATATAGGATTGTCCAATTTTAATAAAAGTTGTGTCATTGGGTTCATACATGCCTAATAATACGTATTACTGGTTCTATTTTGAGAGATGACTTCTAAAGAGTATTTCGAGTTTCCAATATACCTATATGTGCCTAAAATAAGTATCATCATATTATACCTAATTTTTGTAATAGAACTATATTTTATATAATTTTCTCACTTAACTTAATAATATAGATATTATCTAACCTTAATATATATATATATATATATATCATAACTTGATCGTAAAACTATCATTAAATGTATTAAAAAAATTTATTTTTACCAAATTTGACCAGCTCATATATTTATAATTTTTATTTTAATATTTATCACAATTTAGTCTATTATTACTAAACACCTGCCCCAATTCGTAATTTAAGCTAATTTACTACAAAAATTCATAATAAATGACTTGAGTCACTAAATAATTCCCAAAAAATTTCTATAAAGTAAAAAAAATATGGGAAATATATTTAGTACAAAGTCCCATGCTATTAGGTTTATTGCCTATATGCTCGTAATTACATTTTGACCCTTAAGTTACATTTAATTAACCAAATATTATCCTTTTTATATAAAATTATTTTTAATATATCCTAACATCATTATGAATCACCAGAAGTTAGTAATTATCATTTCCATCAATTATTTTTATAAAAACCCATTTATGTCATAATTTCACCCTCTTTCTAGCTATTTTTAAGGTTAAAAAATACCTAAATTAAAAATCTAGCTACATAGAAATTAAATAAATAATATATGTATTCTATAAAAAAATTTTGAGCTAAAAAATACATCATTTAGTGTATTTTTTTTAAAGTTAAAATTTCGATGAATAGTGACTCTCTTAATAAAGTACATAAAATAATCTTAATTTTACAAAAATAAAATTACTACATGAAAACATATTATGATAAGCTAGATGCAAATTTTTTCATAATTTTCTCACTTAATTTAATATTTTTATAAAATTAGGTAAAGACAAGGCAAAGATTTGACCAACTTGTTTATCGGTGCTCTATTGGCCAACGGTGGATGGGGGGATATTGGAAAGGTGGCATGTAGGTGGCTCTACCAAGTGGTGGAGTGGTGCAATAGTAGATCAACGTTTGGCTAGGGAACTAATCCTACAAAGTCTCTTGCTTTGTTTTTATGTTAATTTTTCTATTTTCTAAATTATTTCTCTCAAAATTTCTTTGGATGTCCTAGGTTCTAAAGTGTCTAATTTGGCATTCCACAATTTATTTATACTGAATTGGAGTACTAACAATTTTTCCTTTGATTTTTGCTCAATTATCCATATAAAAAGATAAGTAGGAGGTGTCATAATTATATTAATTCACCTTTTGAGTCATGTTATCCTAGTTTAATTGACTGCCATGGAGGTTCTCCAACAATTTCCAAATTGATTATGGCCATTTGGATAACTTTTAGATGGTTTTTTATTTAATTATTAGTATTATATATATATTATGCTAATGTTTTGTATAATTGTTAATATACGTGTATATATCCCATATATGTATCATGTGTAATATGTAATTGTACTCATATAATTATGTTTCTCACAAATAATTTATTTTTCAGGTATATTTTCTATTTGTGTTTATGAGTTTAGTTCATATTATATATAATTATATTATTTCGGATTAATTTATGGATATAATTATTATATATACTGGGTAAACTTATAGAAATATGTATATACTCATATAGTATATCATGCTATATTATTTCCTTTTATAGCCTAATTAACTTATCCATAAGTCATTATTGTAATCCGAGCTTGATTTGAAGGGTTTCAATGATTTTTATTCTATATGAATAATTACACTTTTAAGGTTAAAATTGAAATTTTGAGTCATTATTTTTGAAATCTAGTTTCACTGAGTCTCTTCGACTAACTTTTGTATCATAGTCGTAAAGTTTGAGCTTAATTAGATAAGTTTTCTCAAAAATCATAAATTTAAGTATAATTGCCCTAAATGCAATTTTAGGAGCTCACATTTCTACCCCCTTTAAGAAATTTTTTTGTCAAAAATTTTATTCCAAACATAGTTAACTACTTATTTTCATGATAAAAACCTATTACTTGCCTTTTTCTTTAAAGAGTCCCAAATAACGATTCTGCATTGTTAACTTTGGTTCCTAAGTCAATTCTGCTCTTCGATTGCTACCTCACTAAACTTTCATGTATTCTACTTCTCGATTTCTTAACTTTTGAATATGATTCTTCAAGATCTTAATTGGCTTTTCTTCAATTGTATAATCCTCTTGTAACTCTACTGGTTTCAATTTTGCAATTGCATCAAGATTTTTCATGTACTTCCATAACATTGACACATGAAATACGTCATGGTATCTAGCTAAACTTAGTGATAAAGCAATTCGACACATAGCATTTTTTATTCTTTCTAAGATTTCAAAAGTTCCAATATATTAGGGACTAAGCTTCCTTGTATTACCAAAGCACTTAAATCCTTTAAATGGACTTATCTTTATATATACATGATCTCCTATTATAAACTCTATAGGTTTCCTTTTCAAATCTACCCAACTTTTGTATTAATCCTATATTACTTTCATCCTTTATTGTATTATCTTCACTTTGTCATTCATCGGTCCAACCAGGTCAAGTCATCATTATGTATTCATCATTCTCTCAATACAATAGCAATCAGCATTTTCTTCCATACAAAGCTTCATATGGTGCCATTTGGATAATTGCTTGATAACTATTATTATAAGCAAACTTTACCGATGGTAAATACTGATCTCTATCACCACTAAAGTTCAAAATATAGCCTCTCAACATATCTTCAAGTATTTGAATAACTCTTTCCGATTGTCCATTTGTTAGGGGATGAAAGGTCATGTTGAATTGCAGCTTAGTTCCTAAAGATTGATGTAAGCTCTCCTAAAATTTCATACAAATCGATTATCTCTATTTGATACTATGCTTATCAACACACCATACAGTTTATCAATCATTCTTATATATAGTGATGCCAGTTTTTCCATTGAATCACCAATTTGATAAGGTAAGAAATGAGCGCATTTCATCAACCTATCTACCATAACCCAAATTGAATAGTAAACTAATCTCGTCCTTGAGAGTCTTATTACAAAATCCATTATAATGTGATCTCATTTCCGTTGGGGTATTTCCAATTGTTCCAGCCAACCACTAGGTCTTTGATGTTTCGCCTTCACTTATTGGCATATGTTACAACTTGCAACTTATTGTACCACATCTTTTTCATGCCTTTCCACCAAAACAATTATTTTAAATCATGGTACATTTTATTTCCACCAGGATGCAATGTGTAACTAATGTCATGCACTTCAATCATAATTTCATCCTTTAACTTTGAGTCACTAGGTACACAAACTTTATCCTTATACCTTAACACACCTTCAATATCAATTTTGAAGTTAGGTATGTCACATGTACTTAACTTTTCCTTGATTTCCTTCAATTTCTAATCTTCATCTTGTCGAAACTTAATTCTTCCTATTAGAGTTATTTATACTAGTATATTCATCAATTGTATATTAGCTTTATGCCATCTGAATTCAATCTCCAACTTTTTGAATTCCTTAATCAGTTCATGTTGAGTAGTGAGTAACGAGGCCACTTGTTCATAGTTCTTACAACTCAATGCATTTGCTATAGCATTAGCATCGCCAGGATGATAGTTTTTAGTTAAGCCACATTCCTTGATTAATTCCAACCAATGCTTTTATCTTAAGTTCGATTCCTTTTGAGTAAAGAAATACTTTAAGTTTTTATGATCAATATATATTTCACAATGTTGTCCATATAAATAATGTCTCTAAATTTACAAAGCAAATACCATAGTCACTAACTATAAATCATGAGTTAGATAATTCCTTTCATGAAACCTCATTTGCCTAGATATATATGCTATTACTTTTCTATTTTGCATCAACACACATCCTAGTCTATTTTTGGAAGCATCACTATATACACAATAAGATTTATTTAAAGCTGGCAAAATAAGTATGGGTACTAAAATCAAACGATCTTTTAATTCCTAGAAACTTTGTTTACAGTCGTCGCTCCATTCAAATTTAACATCTTTCTACATTAAAAGAGTTAAAGGCTTTATGATTTTAGAAAAGCCTTTTATAAATTACCTATAATATCTCATCATTCTAAGATAACTTCTAATTTTCGTTACCATAGCTAGCTATTTCCATTTAGCCACTGCTTTGACCATTTTTAGGATCTACTAAAATTCCTTTACTTGATATGATATGTCCCAAAAATGATATTCTATTTAGTTAGAATTCACACTTACTCAACTTAGCATATAGTTGATTGTCTCTCAACTTCTACAAGGCCAAACGTAGATGGTAAGCATGATCCTTTTTAGTCTTGAAATAAATTAAAATATCGTCAATGAATACCATAGCAAATTTATGTAAGTAAGGTTGATAGATCCGATTCATCAAATCCAAAAACACAGCCAATGCATTCATGAAACCAAATGGCATTACTAAAAAACTTGTAATGCCCATATTTGGTTTGAAAAGTTGTCTTTGGTACATCCTTTAGCTTAATTCATAACTGATGATATCCAGATCTTAAGTTAATTCGTGAAAATACTATGGCACCATGCAATTGATCAAATAAATTATCAATCTTAGGTAATGGATATTTATTTTTAATAGCACCATATTCATCTCTCGATAATTAATGCATAACCTTATGGTTCCATCTTTCTTTTTCATGAATAACATTAGTGCTCCCTAAGGAGACTCATTGGATCATATGAATCATTTGTCCAATAGCTTATGAAGTTGCTTCTTTAACTCTTCAAGTTCTATCGATGACATTTGATATGGAACTTTAGACATTGGTTCAATTCTTAGCACCAACTTTATAGAAAAATCTAAATCTTACTGTTGAGCTAACCTAAGTAAATCTTTTGGAAAAATATAAGGGAATTCACTTTTAGTATTTCCAATACTTTTAGGGTTTCCTTCTTTCCTTTTACAGTAAATATCCAATAGAATTGCCATGCTTCCATAATTTCATTCAATTCTTCGTTTACTTCTATTACTGATAATCTCATGCTTAACTCATCCGTCTTTCCTCGAAATATTACCTTACCTTCATCTAATACTAGATTTTTATTTTGACAATCCACTTTAGCTCTCTATATGGACAACCATTCTATTCCCACAATAATAGTATACCTCTTAATTCGTAATACTATGAGTTTTATCAGGAATTCCTTTCCTTAGATTTGTATTTGTCTATTAACTACTACTTCATGTATTAACACTTGTAATCCTATAGGTGTTCTTATTCTATTAGTAGATTTAAATTCATTCGTCTTAATCCCATTTCTCAAGATACTCTTGACTACTGAACGAATGTAATGCGCCAGTCTCAAACAATGCATAAGTAGTTCGTCCATTTATAAGTATGTATCCTGAAATAAATACTATTACTATAGTTATCTATCACTTACGTACAATACTTAAGTTATGTATTTTCATAATTCTTAACACTATCTACACATACTAGATTTACAATCGGCTCATGGGTAAGTAAAGTTACTAGTTAGTTTATGTACCTATCACTATGCTTTGGTTAATTCCATTGATATTCATTTCATCATCCAAGCCATCATGAAAGTATTCCATCATCCATTCATCAAAACCCTCATTATCCTCTACTATACCCTCAATGGGAAATACCTAAGTTAGTACAACAATTGTCTCTACTCTTCCAGATTTCTTAGTCATTTGCCATGCTTGACCAAAATATCTTAAGAAGTGTCCAGTCATTACATACCTATAACCCTTCACTATCTTCATCTTTAGATACTCTCTTGACATATGATTCAGATCACTGCACAGAAAACATTTGCTTCTTAACTGAGGACATTATTGTGTGAAATGTTGTGCAATACACTTCTAGCATCTGACATTTCTCACCTTATCATAGAAACTAAATCCAATCCTATTTGATGTAAGGCTACTAACTTCTTTTCTTTTCGGCCTGAGTTATTATTTGCACTTGGAAGTGTCCTCTTAAAAATAGGCCTATAATGATTGACTCTCCTCAGTTTCTTACTCTACCCATTTTGCATGGCTAATTGATTATTCATTAGTTGATATGCCTTATCCACAATTTGATGATAAGTAGTTAATCCATAATCCATCAACTTACACTGCATTGTTAGGTTAAACTTGTTAAGGAAAAGATCCTTCTTTAGTACCTGGTTATCCTTGTATGACTTAGGCACATGTTGCAACAACCTATTAAATTCATTCTCACATTGGGCCATACTCATAGTGCCCTTCTTTATTTCCATCAACTGCCAAGTTGTCTAATTTTGCACACTTACAGGGAAGTATTCCCCTTTAAATGCCTCTTGAAATACTTACCATGTAATGAGGCTAATAATTGTCCGTATAGTCGATTCCTACCATACTGGTACTCCCATCTTTAGTAAGAAAGTATCATAAGAGATGTTTGATTTTCAAGAATCTTAAATGCCTCAAAACTATGCTAGATTTGCGCTAACTAATGATCGGTTAAAGTAGGCTTACCCATTTTACCCTCGAAATACTAGTTTGATTTCATAAACTTGAGAAGTCAAGTTGTACCTAAAGATTGAATTCTTCTAAGTTCAGCCTTTGGTGGCCATTGTGTCACAACCCAAGGGGGTTAGTTGTGGTAGTTGCCATATACCGTACAAAGGATTGTAGATTGAATTCCCTTACAATCGATGACCCTTTATACAATACACAAGGCTACAATTATAACTAGCAACGAAGAGTTGCACAAGCATAAGTAATACCATTTCATGATAACAATAATAAGATACAAAAACATAACGTATAATCTATTTATATAAGAATTTATAGATATAAAGTCTTTAGAACTTTTAACTTAAAACTAATATCAGTTTATCACACGTTTAATTTATAATTTAGATAAATAGTCAAGTGAACACTCCAAACACGCCCTACTCCCACATCGACCCCTAGATGAACCACTAACCTCGGGTATGCGACTCCCCGACTCTACGAATAACTCAACTTGCGAAAGAAGACTATAAAGGTATAAGCAAACTAGCTCAGTGAGATAATCCCCTTAACCATATAGCAATCAAGTTATACAATAATTAAGTTCAATCAAATAAATGCACGTCAATCAATATGCCAAACAAATACATGTAGGTGACCAGGTACTGCATGCAATTCAAATTTAACGCCCTCCGAAGTCTGGGTTGGAGATACATCGGCACAGTCAGATCTAGGTATCATACTAGAACTTATCTCATAACGAAACTTCGTATTTCATTTTTAAAATGTAATGGTATATCTATTATCAGTTTTNGAGTCCTTATAATTCTTTTCACTATCTTCTCTCACTTTTTGTTATTCAAACTTTCTAAAGTTACCGCATCTTCTAAGGGAATCCAATCATCCTCTCTATTCCCTTCAAAGTTTAAACTTATTTCCATTATGATGGGGGTATCTAGTATAACAACCACTTCATGCACCCCACTTCTACTATTATATGCTCTATCTTTAGGAACAGCTTTTGCTTCAACCTTTACTTCAAACTCTTCTTTCAGATCCTCCTTAGGATCCTTATTATCATCAAACCCTATATTTGGCTAAGTATCTTTAGGTGGATTCTCAAGTGATATCACATGGGGTTTAGGTTGTTGAGATTGTAACAATATTTTTATACTTACAATCTCATTTATGGGATATTTGAGAACCAGTCAATTATACTAGGAAGATAGTTTCTATGGATATGTATGCACTTGGAGGTAACTAATCAAAGCCTGGAGATTAATTCCTATCAACTTTTACAAAAGTAGGAAAGTATAGTATAAGAATCATTATAAATAAAACCCCATTTTCTCGTAAATACTTCTTCTCAAACATAGCTATAGCATTATATTCATTATATGTAGGTCTTAATTCATCTCTCATTATCCTCCAATTATTTTGCATACTAAATGACATTCCATGCTTATAATTCGCAATTATCTCAATGATGGCATAGAACATCCTCTAGTCAGCCATATTTAGTAATAACTTTTGCATTTAAATCCTATACTCAATAGGTGTCTCATCCCCTTCTCATTTAAAATACCACCATGCACATAATAAACCATTCCTATGAATATGAAATAATCAAGTTAAAAGTCAATTTATTATCCTTTTTACATACATAAGCTATATATATAATCATATGAATCTAAGTCTTTGATATCCATTATCAACCCTATTCTCAATGAACTCATTTTAATTAGACACTTTAAAGCTTGGTTCTTTTAAAACCATGCTCTAATACAAACTTAGAACTATCACACTTCGAACAAGAGAAGGCGTAATAGTCCTACTATATAAACTAACTTAGGATAGAAGCTAACCTCACTACTACTATCGTAGATATAATCTACACGACTCAACCAACTTAAAGCATCCAGTTTGATACTTGTTAATGATCAAACCAATGATATAGCTTTTCAAAATACTTATTCTATATGACTTACTGTCCAATAACAAAACAATATTTACATAAACATTTCATACTTAGAGTTATAATTTTTAATCATAGTTCACAAAAAGCCATACATCTTAAAGTCCCTTTTTACAATAAGATAGGAAACTAGTGTAAACCTTATAAAATTAGTAATCTAAACCCTAATTTAAGTCTGAGTGTCCTAAACTATGTCATGAATCGATAAGGCTAATAACAATAAAATTTTATGAAATTTAATAAATTGAATATAGTATCAATAACAAAAAACCTTAGAAATTGATTGAAACCTAAATCGTGTACCAAAAACCCTAAATCTGATTTATGCACAATTACACGAAATTATACCCGAACTTGATTGAAACCTTAAAACTATAACTTTAAGCTTATAAAATAATTAAATATCACTCAATATTGATATAATCGTAGTTAATTACAATTATCAACTAAATCGTGTAATCAAGTAAAACTTTTAACGAAAACACTAAAATAAGTCATAAAAATTGTAATTGTAACGGGTATCAATTAAGTTGATAAATTTTGCACAAAATTCCAAAATTAATTTACTAATGTTGTTTTTACTATTTTTATGTTTGGAAAAAAATCATATAATTATTTCTTTTATTTTCTTTTTTCTTCTTTTTCTTTTCTTTCTTTTCCCCTTAATTCCCACTGTTGCCATGTTCAATTTCTAGAAAAGCCAGCAACCCATGTGATGAAATTTTTTTTCCAGATGTTGGATTTACAAAACAAACTCAATTACAATAATTTAAGTTGTCTTGTCTACATAAATGCCAATATCTATTAGATTTGCTTTACACTTTATTTAATTTAATCGCATTTGCTGTTGGGATGTTTAGAAAATTTGGAACAAAAGAGAGAATAACCAAAGCAAAGTTATTACACACACGCACACACAAAAATCAAACAAAAAAAAAACAAAGAAAAGATCACAAAACCAAAAAGAGCAAAAGGAAAAAGAGGAGGAGGAAGAAGAAGAAAACTAAGGAATTCAACCACTATATTACTAAAATATTTAGTTAAGTGTATTTATTTTACTCATATATATATGTATATACTAAGTATTTTGTTGTATGTTTCATTACATGTACATATAGTTGCATGAGTAGATAATTAAATATATATGTGTATCTCTTTTACGTGTGTATAAACATATGTAGGTGGACATGTATATATACATTATTATGTAAATATGGTATATGTATATATATGTATGTATAAATAAGAATACGTTTAGTAGTTATTTAGTATTTTCACAAATTAGGCATTGATATATATATATATATATATATGTGTGTGTGTGTGTATACGTGAATATGTATATTTATGTATATATGTATATAATCTTTATTTTCATGTATGATATATATAAGTATGAGTATAAGTATATCATATATATATATACATGTGTTCCGTATTTTTATACACATGTAAGTTATATATATATATATATATATATATATATAGGTGGCATGATTATACATACTCAAACATAGTATTTTATATTATCTATATGTATATGTGTACATGTATAAAAGTAGGTATATGTATATACAGTATAAATACATCTACATTATTCTTATACGTACATCATATAATATATAATTGAATTCAAAATAATTTCATACATAAAGTATAGTGTACGTTAGATAGTATATATAATATACAATAACATTTACTAAATAAAATAAGTTAATAAATATGTTTATATATATATATATATATATATATATATATGAGTTCTGTATATTAGGAAAAAAGAGTTACTAATTAAGTAAGTTAGAAAAATTAATCAAATATAGTAATAAGTATTTATATATATGTGTATATTGTAAAATACTAGAAAATAATAAATTAGAGAACAAAATAATAATACTAATAATAAAATAAAAAAATTTAATAAGTCTAAAATCTCAAAAAATAGGTAGAAATAAGTAATTAGGGTAAAATAAGCTTAAACTAATAAAACTATCACTTATACGATTTAAGAAATTATTAAATCATAAATATACCAAGAAATAGCTCAAATTATGAGTCACAGCATCCAAAACGGATCTTGTTATAAGAAAATATGCTCGAAAACAATCAAAATGGACTATAAGTTTATAACGATCCGAGCTAAATTGAAAATGTTATACGCGATTCGCTAAAAAGCTTGAATCAACGATTTTACGTAACTAGGTTAAGTAAATAATAAGAATTATGATACTAGTTTAGTTTTAAATTCCTAAACTTACTATTTTCTATATTCTTTATTCTCAAGTGATTTTAACTTTGACCTTGAGTTACCATCGGACTATTACGACCCTTGAGTCTATTATGGCTGAGTGAGTTTTTCCTAATGATTCCATACTTGCTTATGTTTGTAATTAGTGAATATAAATTATGATTAATAATCGAACATTATGTGGGGCTGGGTTATGCTTGTGTATGATACTGTTTATTGATAGTGGATCTACTTTAAAGTATGATAATGTATTGATTGTCACATAGTAGATTCGCTAGGAACTAATTGTCTATGACCTTATTGATCACTAAATAATAAAACCTAATTTTACTCGACTTGAAAGGACTAACTCGGAATACGCATAATCATACATTGAATAACTAATTCTAGCCATCACATTACACGGAGGTAGCGAGAGGCCATACGTAGGTTGATTATTTGATTGTTATAGATTTTGCACGCTATACGCATGTGATATGACCTTACCTTAGCCCACGGGATCACTAGGCATTAGAGACACCAACCACCTAGCTAAGGGTTGAGTCTAAACATTTTCGTTTAGGGGTGAGTGAGGGCTGCATGAACTTACTCACAATCATATGTAGAACTCATTTTTGATAAAAACTGAGAATAGATATACCATTATATTTTAAATACAAAACATAGAGTTTCGTTCTGATATAAGTTCTAATATGATACTCGAATCTGACTGTGTCGATGTATCTCTAACCCTGACTTTAGAGGGTATTAAATCTAAGTTGCGAGCAATTCTAGTCACTTGCATGTGTTAGTTTGGTATACTGATTGTCATGTATTCATTTAATTGAATTAAATTGATGTATAACTTGATTACTGTATGGTTGAAGGGATTATCTCACTAAGCTAGTTAACTTATATCCTTGTAGTTTACTTTCATAGGTCGATTTGTCCATAGAGTCGGGCCGCTACACGCTTGAGGTTAGTTGTACATCAGGGGGTTGATATGGGAGTAAGATGTAATTGGACTGTACTTATGATAGTGTATTTAGATTATGAATCTTTTTATGTAATTAAATGATATCAGTTTGAATTAAGAAGTATTATAGACTTCTTATCTATAAATTTCTATATAAATAGATGTGTTTTATATTTCATTAGCTTGTTATCATTATCATGAAATAATATTGCTTACATCTGCACAACTCATAGTTATTACTTGTAGTTTTAGCCTTGTATATCACATAAAGGATTATTGATTGTAAGGGAAATCAATCTACAGTCCTTTGTACGGTATACGGCAACTGCCATGATTAGGCCCCCCTCGATTCGTGACAATATGTACATATATGTAGTATATTTAGAATCTTATTACTATATTACGAAGTATACATATATGTATAAAATACATATATTAACAATATAGTATATATATAGATATACAGATATACTTAATTAATACATATATAATATACTATAATAATAAATTAATAAATAAAGTAAGGTAATATATGTACATGAACATATGTCGTGGGTTCTAAAGGAAAATAGAATAATTAATTTGTAAAATTGAACAAAATATAATAATAAATATAATTATTTCACATTACCTAAAAATACAAAACAGCAAAAGTATTGGAAATATATACAAATTTTGAAAATGATATGTGGCACTTATCCATGTTGCTACATTAGCATATAATTAATTTTAAGTAAAAATCGTAATCATAAATAATAATAAAATAACTAATTAATTAGGAAATTATTAAGATAGCAAAAATGAAATAAATAAGTTTTAAAACTTAAAAATATTGAAATACGAAAATTTTAATAAAATGAACTCAAAAATAGGAAAATTATAAAATATAAACCTTAGATATTTATTAAATCATAAATATGCAAGAAAATATTAAAATAATATTTTATAATTATTTAAGCTGAAATAATGAATTTTGTAATATTTTTACCTCATAATAAAACATGCGGGTTACAATGTAAAAACGGACTCTGTTATGAGAAAGTACATACAATAATAATAAAAATGGACTATAAGTTCATAAAAATTGGAGTTAAATTGAAAAAGTTATATGCGATTAATGAAAAAGCTTGAATCAAGTATTTCATAAGAATAGATAACTCAATTGAAGGGTTAGTATCAATTATATGAATAGTTTAGTTATTTAACTCAAACACTTATTATTTTCTTATTCTCTAAATATCAAGTGATCTTGACATTGAGACTGATCTACCTACAAATTACAATGATCCTTGACTTCAAAAATGGCCAAGTGAGTACTCCTAATGATTCCATATATGTTTTTGTATGTAGTTAGTGAATATTAATAATTGGATGTGTATGGGGATGAGTTATGCATGTGTTTGATATTGTTTGTTGAATGTGAAATTTCTATTAAGTATGATAATGTATTATTTGCTACATAGCGACTTCAATAGGAATTGATATGTTTATGATTCTAATTGATCACATAATAATTGAACTTAATTATATTAGACTTAAATTAACTAAATTGCACATGCATAATCATGCATTGCATATGTAATTCTGATCGTCACATCACATAGAGGTAGTGAGAGGCCATATAGAGGTTAATTATAAATCTGATTATAGTGTTTTAGTATGGTGCACACATACGATATGATCTTACCCTGATCTACGAGATTATTAAGTATTAGAGGCGCCAATTCCCTAGCTAAAAGTCAAGTCTAGAAGCCTCCGTTTGGTGGTAAGTGCAGACTGTGTGGATCCACTCACAATTATACCTAGAACTTAGTTTTTAATTAAAAACAAAAAGATTGATTTATCTAAATATGAAACATGGAGTTTCGTAAGAATGTAAGTTTTGGTATAATACTTAGATTTGATTGGTGTTGTATATGCTCTAATCCTAACTTCGGAAGACCTTAAATTTGAGTTATATACAATACTTAGTCACTTGCATGTATTTGTTTGGCATTTTGTATGAGCATGCATTCATATGTTTGAATCTAATTATTGAATAACTTGGTTGTAGTATGGATGAGGGATATCTTACTAAGCTAGTTAGCTTACAACCCCATAGTTTAGTTGTGCAAGGAGACCTATTTATTGATCTAGGCTGTAGGATGCCCAAGGTTAATGAATTATCTACTTGATGGTATGAGTATGAGAATAGATATGAGAGTGTATTTCTACTACTGTAATTAGATCGTTGAACTTATTATGTGATACAATGTATTATTAGTTCATTACCTAGTATATTACAGCTTTAATATATGTAATACACATCTATGTAATATTTATGGTTTAATAGTCATGTTATTATAACTATGTGATGATATTACTTATGCCTACATAACTGTTGGGTTGATAATTGTAATAGTAGCCTTATATGTTGCGTAAAGGGTTATCAATTGGAAGGGTAACCAATCTATAGTCCTTTATACAATATATAACACTTGCCATGACTAAGGCACCCCTCGGGTCATGATAAGAAGGTGGTATTAAAGCATAACTTAAATTAGGATAAATAAAACCTGACCCTAAATATTAGAATAACTTACTTGGTGAGATTGAAAGGGGTAAAACCGAGTTAAGTATTTAAGCTTAAATTTAATTACTAAATGTTATAATTATAAAATCATAAAAGTAATTATATATCTTGTTGACATAAAGATCAGTTCTCGAGTTATGGATCGATTTTGCTTTGTTCCATCTCCATGAGGGAGTCTCTATGAGATTATAGATGCAGCCTCTAGACTATCTATGAAGACTTGGCCTTTATAGGTAGGCCGTATATAGTTGGTAGGTTTTATCTACTTGGAGAGTGGGGTTGAGTACCTATTGGTTAGAGTGGCGGATCTATTGGGTATTTTATGTAGTAGCTAATCTATCTACTAATGAGGAGATGATGCATTATTTGGAGTTAGAGGAGAGTACTAAGTAGGTACAAGAGTTAATCTTCATGGTTAGTGCCGATTCATTACCGGAGCCACCATCTTTCACTCACAGTAGAGTAGTTGGTCTTAATGTGGCACTAATTATCAACCAGCGTACTGATCATGGTCCAGTTGTTGTTTAGGATAATGTTAAGGCCAAGACTGATTTTTAGGATATCATGGAGTAATGGTATAGCCATATACAAGAGATTAGGGCTCCCAAAATTTGACAAAGTTAAGGATTTGAGGAGTTAAGGGTACAAATGGATGCCCCTATTGTGCCAAATGAGCCAATATAGTAGATATCCCCTGTGGAGAAGTTTAAGTATTACTAAGTAGACCTTACACTCCTTCCTATAGTACTAGTAGGAGGTGACCCCTCCAATGTGCTTACCGTTACTCCGGACCCATTAAATTGGTTACTTAGAGAATGGGCTTAGCAAACGCCCAGCAAGGAGTCCGATGTTTATTCTAAAGTTGGCTTTACCTTTTCTGTTCTAGGATACAGATATTTAGATGATACAGCTGCTGGATCGTCTACACGCCCCTAGTAGATGTGGGGACACTTATTTGATGGATTGTACTTTTAGAGTATCTGCTTAGCATCAGAGTGATCATACATGCTCTTTTGTTGTACATATTAGGATCATGTCTGTTCATTTTGTATTTTAAGGGTTTTGTTGTAGTGAAGTTATATTGTATTTGAGAGTTTTGATGTACTTGAGAGCTGTATGTATTGTGAGGATCTATGTATTGTGAGAAGCTTTATTGTAATTCAAAACTCTGTTCTTTGACTTTACTTTGTATAGTTATCAATGGAGATTCACTCACTAGAAGTGACCCTTAGACAGATGTAACATCACTATATTGATTAGAAATGAAAGATTGCAGCCTTTATTATTGCTATTGTTGTATATGTTGTTTCCATTTTGTACTTGTAGTTTTTATAACTATTTAAATATAGTTAAACAATTTAACTTAAAATTTGAAATGAATTTCTCAGTTAAGGTAGGCAAAGAAGGAGACCATGAGATGATCAGGCCCTGCTTACTCAGGAAAGGCAACCTGGTAGGCTTCGAGGTTGAATTGATGAAATCCTTACTCTTGTCCATGCATCAAATGAGTTATTAAGGACATTTTTTGCCTAAGAGCATGTACCGCCTATTCAAGTACCACCTCCAATGTTAAATCTAGAGATTCCTTTACCACAGCTACCTTAATCACCACCGCCACCTCTACCACCACCACCTCCTCCACCACTAGTGGATCAAGTAAGAGTTATGCCTTAGATACACCTTGATTTAAGATAGCAATGCAATATGTTGTCTAAACTCATTTGCTACAACAAATATTTTAAAGGTCATGTTAGTCGACCAGATGAGGTTAAGGATCGGTTAAATCAAGTGGAGAGGTCATTCGAAGCATTTGAGGTACCACTTCACCTTTGGCTCACTTACGGGACTTATCTATTAAAGATGCGAGCATGAACATGGTAGGAGTCAAAGCAAAACAATTTGAGAGCCCTAATTACTTGGGAAGACTTTAGAAGTGAATTTCTAGCTTATTGTTTTCCTGGAAGCTTAAGAATAAGATATAGTGAGGATTTACTAGATATTGTCAAAAGAACACATACTATAGAGTAGTACGAATCTAAATTCAACAAATTATTGTAGTTTGCACCACTAGAATATCTGACTAGTGATTGGCTAAAGATGGAAATATTTTCTTGAGGATTAGATTTTGAAATGAAAAGGAGATTAATAGAATTTTAACCAAGGAATTTTGCTAACATGGTTGAAAAAGTTAGAGTGTTGGATACTGCGAAAAGATAAAGTAAAGAAACTAGTAAATGTAAGGTTAGTGTATTTAGTAAATGACCATTTGAAGGACCGGGAAGCAATAGCAACAGTAAAGTCAAAAGAGTGATGAGACCACAAAATATCACACTAAGGAAGACTATGGGTGGAATTGTTAGATGTTGGAAGTGTAAAGGAAGCTACTATCTTAGAGATTGTCTACAACTTTAGGGCAAATGTTTTTTTTAGAGAGAGTTCTCATTGGGTAATAGATTGCCTAAAGAAGAATATCGTTACATGTTATATTTGCAACAAAGTTGGACATTTCTTCTTGGCATGTCTCGAATGCAAAAATTGTCACTACTCAAGCTACTAAACAACCACAAACTATTGGACATCTTAGAATAGGAAAAGCGGTTGGAGGACTAGCTTTGGGAAACACTCATCCAACTTTAGTCAACACTGCTTGAGTATATAATTTAGAAAATGATTGAGTTTATGAAGATGTTCTAGGTGAAGAACTAGAAGATTTTGGTGAAGCCAAAGAATTTATGGGAGTTGAGCTTGTTGTAGGTTTGTGTTTCTAATTAATTACTATGAATTGTTGAGATTATAGTAACTAATATATAATTACAAAAAGTATGGTAATAAGTATTTAAAATTAATAGAATAAGTTATGATGATAAAAGCATAAAAGTAAAACTTCTTATTGAATCTAAGGAAAATATAGACGGATATCCTACCTATCATTTGTTTGATATTGAAACCACACATTCCTTTATATCACCTAAAATGGTAAAACAAATAGGCTTGAATACCAATGCTACCAAAGCTAGCCTTAGGGTAAAGAGTCCTACGGGAAGTGCAGTGGTTACAAAAGAGATGGTGAAAGGATGCCCATTGAAAATTCAAGATGTTGATAATAAGATTGATATTATTATTTTAGATATGGGTAAGTATGATGCCATACTAGGAATGAATTGGATGACTAATGTTAAAGCCAATGTTGATTGTTAAGAAAAGAGAATAAAGTTTGAACCTTCTGATGGAATGAAAGTTGAATTTAAAGGAGATTCCATTGTGGCAGGTGTATAAGAATTTAATGTTGTGGAATAGATTATTAGATGCAACGGAAACTAATTAAAAGAAGCCAACTTTAGAAGAAATACAAGTAGTAAATGAGTTCCTTAACGTATTTCCTAAAGAGTTACCTAGATTACCATTGAAAAGAGAAGTTGATTTTGTTATTGATGTAATACCAAGAGTAGAACCAATTTCAATGCCTCCTTACATAATGGCTCTAATTGAGTTGAAAGAGTTGAAAAAGCAATTGCAAGAATTGTTGGATCAAAGGTTTATAAGACCAAGTGTCTCATTGTAGGGTACACCAGTACTGTTTGTTAAGAAAAAGGATGGATCATTACAGTTTTGTATCGATTATAGAGAATTGAACAAAGTGATCATTAAGAATAAATATCTACTTCCACGGATCGATGACTTATTTGATTAGTTGCAAGGTGCAAGTGACTTTTCTTGAATTGATTTGAGGTCAGGACACCATCAATTGAGAATCAAGGCCAAAGATTTATCAAAGACTACTTTCTCAACATGATATGATCATTATGAGTTTCTTATAATGCCATTTGGTTTGTCGAATGCATGTAAACCCTGCGAATTCAGCTATTTAAGAATAAAATTAAACTTTAGTACTATAGATAACTTTATGAGTCAATAAGACCAAGTAAGATAGAAATTTTATTAAATTATAAATTTTAATATTTTATAAGTAATAAAAATCCTAAAATTTTAATTGAAACCTTAATCATGTGCAAAAACTTAAACCCTATATATGTATAAGTACTTGAGATTGAATACTTGAACTTGATAAAAACTCTAAAACTATAACTTTAAACTTATAAAATTGAGTAAATTTACCCAATAGTAATAAAACCCTAGTTGAATACAATTATTGACTAATATGCTTAATTACGTAAAATTGTTAATAAACACATTGAGAAAATTTATAAATATTATAAACATAATGAGTAACAATTTAATTAATAAATTTTCTAAAGTTTCAAATAATATTTATTAATTATTGTTTCATAATTTATAATTGGGAATTCCTAATTTTTCTTATTCTTCTATCTCTTTTTCTTTTCCTTATAGTCACTTTCTTTTCCTTTTCCTTTTCCTTTTCTTCTCTAATTTTTTTTTACTTACCACGTTGGTTCCAGAAGTTGCTTATGATTGCCACTTACAATCTCTAATTCACTTATGTGCTATTTATGTTGATAAACCATAGATATTGATAAGGGCCATGTCCAATCAATTGATTATCCTATCTTGATTTTTTTTCTTTTTCATTTTATTTTCCTCCTTTCTTGGTTATGTAGCATGTCTACTAGAGAACAAAAAAAGAAACCAACACACACACTTTATGAACATCAAAGCAAAACCTCCATTCATACTTTTTTTTTTTTCATTTCCAAACCATGCAACCCCTTGCTCTTCTTCTTCTTTTTTTTTTTTTTTTCTCTTGTCTTTTGGATTTCAACATTCATCAAGTAAAGAAGAAGAAGAAGCTTAAGGGTTTTTAATTTAAGATATTCCAAAAGAAGAATATTTAGTATGTATATTATGTTTATTTTGTAATAATTCTCTCTATGTGTTCTTGTACACACATGTATTTAGTAGAATTTTTATGTAATATAAGGTTATGTAATAAAGATATGTGTAAAATTAGCATTTCCTTATGTATACATGTTTACATATATACAAATACTAAAGTATATTCATATGTATTTACAAGTTAAATTTAACTTTACAAATAGTTAGTAAAAAAAAAAGTATTTGTGTAGATATGTATATATATGCATGTATAATATATGTATGTACAAAAAATATGAAAAATACTAGTATAGTATAGTATAGTATAGTATATATATAATATGGTATATGTTCGGTATATAAATATATGTATACAACAGTATTTCTATTATGTATTTTCATTGTATATATATATATATACATGATTGTATATGTATATATTTTTGTATATGATAGCATGTATATTAAGTATTTTCTATAGATATATATATATATAAATATAGCCGTATATGCATAGGTATCGTATATGTGTATACATATGTATAGCATATGTAGTGTGTGTAGGGTCATATTATTATATTATATAAGTATACATATATGTATAAAATATGTATATTAATTGTATAGTATATATAAATATATGGGTATACTTAAATAATACATGTATAATATACTATAATAATAAATTAATAAATAAGATAAGATAGTATATATATAAGCATATGTGCCATGAGATTAAAAGAGTTACAAAATAATTAATTTGTGAAATTTAACAAAATATAATTATATACACATTTCATAAAAATAAAAAATAGGAAAAAGAATTGAAAATATACAAATTTTAGAAATGACACGTGACACCTATCCTTGTTGCCACGTCAACATATAATTAATTTCAATTCAAATCGCAATTAAAGATAATAATAAAATAAAAAATTAATTAGAAAATTATTAAATAGCCAAAAATGAAATAAATAAGTTTTAAACCTTAAAAATGGTGAAATATAGAAATTATGATAAAATGAACTTAAAAATAAGAAAATTACAAAATATAAGCCTTAGATATTTATTAACTCATAAATATGTAAATAAGAGCTTAAAATAGTAAATTATAACTATTGAAGTCAAAATAGTAAAATTAGTAATATTTTTACACTATAATAAAAAATGTAAGTTATAATGTTCAAAACGAGGCCCACTATAAAAAAGTACATTTGAAAACGATAAAAATGAACTATAAGTTCATATAAATCAGAATTAAATTGAAATAGTTATACATGATTAACGAAAAAGCGCAAATCGAGCATTTCATAAGAATAAATAACTAATTTAAGTAATTAGTATCAAATATATGAATAGCTTACTTATTCCACTTAGATACTCATTACCTTTCATATTCTCTAAATATCAGGTGATCTCGATACAGATACCAACTTACCAAGTAGACTATTATAACCGTTGATAAACTCAATGACTAAGTGAGTATTCCCGAGGATTCTATACTTATTTTGCACTTGTAGTTAATGTACTTAAATTAAATATTAATAACTTAATGCATGGGTATGGGTTATGCACGTACCTAATATTAATTGATTATTGTAGAAAATAGTATTAAATGTGATAAATTAAAGATTTAGTTATATGATTAACTGTTGCACGATTTGAATGGTCTGCTAATATTGATTGATTGCTCAATAATTTGACTTAATTATATTTAGTTTATCTCAATTTAAAAGGATCAACCATGCATTGCATTATTTATTTCGGTCGTCACTTCACGCAAAGGTAAAAAGAGGCATTATAAAGGTTGTTTCTATATATTGAATTAAAGTATTTTAGTACGATGTACCTATATAACATGATCTTACCCTAACCCATAAGCTTACTAGGCGTTGGAGATGCTAACTGTCTGGCTAAGGGTTAAGTTTAGAGACCTCCACTGTAGGGTGTGAGTATAGACTACGAGGTTATTTTACTGCTAGACTTGGAATTTTGTATAATACTAGATTTCTTTAAAATGAAAACATATTTCGTGAAATACGGAATTTAAATTTATGGTTAAAAACCCTGGGTACTGGAACTCGATTGTAATTGATGTCGATGTAGCTCCAACTCTTACTTTAGAAGGCGTTAAATCCAATGTTGTATGCAGTACTGGTCAACTGCATATATATTGTTTGGCATACTGCTTGTTTATGCATTTATATATTTGGTAATAAATTGTTTGATAACCTATTTGTTGGTATAATACGAGGGATATCTCATTAAGCTCATGTTGCTTACTCCCTAATAGTTTTCTCTTATAGGATATTAAATAATTAGACACATGTTAAGAGCTGAGTATTGAGTACCAGCATTGAAATGCACAGAAGTTAGAACCTGAGAATAGACTGTATAGTTGGTTTGAATTATTATATATAATTATTAATACTATATTTACATTTTATGACTTTTGTAAGTTTAAGTTCTAGATCTTTACTATCTAATCTTATTGTTTGGTAAAAGATACTAATTCTTTCCAATTTTGAGAAACTGTGAAATATTAGATATCTATAGTTATTTATCTTTTATAATATGTTAATCATTTCAAATTGAAAATCCTAATGATAAAGTGTTTAGAGTCTTACAATATCTGACTTGCAAGACGATTTTTATATCATGTGTATATACGTGATATAGAAATTTTAGACTATTTTACTAGGCCCCCTATAGAGTCATGATAATGTACCTATTGCATTGATGGATCTGATAAACAATATGTTCAAATAATTATTGGATAAATATATAATTGTGTTCATTTATGATATTTTGTTGTATTCTGCCACATCTGAACAGCATAAGGAGCATTTAAAGACAGTATTGCAAACATTATGAGAAGATAAATTATATGCAAAATTGTCTAAATGTGACTTTTGGTTGAAAGAAATATCTTTCCTTAGACATGTGATTATAGGTAAAGGCATCTTTATAGATCTAGAAAAGATTAAAGCTATTGTAGAATGCAAAAGACTAGAAATAGTACCTGAAATCCGAAGTTTTCTCGAATTAGCTGGATAGTATAGGAAGTTTGTTAAAGACTTTTAAAAAATTTCAAGACCTCTTACTCAGTTAACGTAAAAGAGTGTGAACTTTTAATGGACGAAGAAATAAGAGAAAAGTTTTCAAGAACTGAAAAAGAGGTTAGTAACTGCTCCAATTTTGGTGTTACTTAATAGTAATGAGCCTTNGTATATGCATAGGTATCGTATATGTGTATACATATGTATAGCATATGTAGTGTGTGTAGGGTCATATTATTATATTATATAAGTATACATATATGTATAAAATATGTATATTAATTGTATAGTATATATAAATATATGGGTATACTTAAATAATACATGTATAATATACTATAATAATAAATTAATAAATAAGATAAGATAGTATATATATAAGCATATGTGCCATGAGATTAAAAGAGTTACAAAATAATTAATTTGTGAAATTTAACAAAATATAATTATATACACATTTCATAAAAATAAAAAATAGGAAAAAGAATTGAAAATATACAAATTTTAGAAATGACACGTGACACCTATCCTTGTTGCCACGTCAACATATAATTAATTTCAATTCAAATCGCAATTAAAGATAATAATAAAATAAAAAATTAATTAGAAAATTATTAAATAGCCAAAAATGAAATAAATAAGTTTTAAACCTTAAAAATGGTGAAATATAGAAATTATGATAAAATGAACTTAAAAATAAGAAAATTACAAAATATAAGCCTTAGATATTTATTAACTCATAAATATGTAAATAAGAGCTTAAAATAGTAAATTATAACTATTGAAGTCAAAATAGTAAAATTAGTAATATTTTTACACTATAATAAAAAATGTAAGTTATAATGTTCAAAACGAGGCCCACTATAAAAAAGTACATTTGAAAACGATAAAAATGAACTATAAGTTCATATAAATCAGAATTAAATTGAAATAGTTATACATGATTAACGAAAAAGCGCAAATCGAGCATTTCATAAGAATAAATAACTAATTTAAGTAATTAGTATCAAATATATGAATAGCTTACTTATTCCACTTAGATACTCATTACCTTTCATATTCTCTAAATATCAGGTGATCTCGATACAGATACCAACTTACCAAGTAGACTATTATAACCGTTGATAAACTCAATGACTAAGTGAGTATTCCCGAGGATTCTATACTTATTTTGCACTTGTAGTTAATGTACTTAAATTAAATATTAATAACTTAATGCATGGGTATGGGTTATGCACGTACCTAATATTAATTGATTATTGTAGAAAATAGTATTAAATGTGATAAATTAAAGATTTAGTTATATGATTAACTGTTGCACGATTTGAATGGTCTGCTAATATTGATTGATTGCTCAATAATTTGACTTAATTATATTTAGTTTATCTCAATTTAAAAGGATCAACCATGCATTGCATTATTTATTTCGGTCGTCACTTCACGCAAAGGTAAAAAGAGGCATTATAAAGGTTGTTTCTATATATTGAATTAAAGTATTTTAGTACGATGTACCTATATAACATGATCTTACCCTAACCCATAAGCTTACTAGGCGTTGGAGATGCTAACTGTCTGGCTAAGGGTTAAGTTTAGAGACCTCCACTGTAGGGTGTGAGTATAGACTACGAGGTTATTTTACTGCTAGACTTGGAATTTTGTATAATACTAGATTTCTTTAAAATGAAAACATATTTCGTGAAATACGGAATTTAAATTTATGGTTAAAAACCCTGGGTACTGGAACTCGATTGTAATTGATGTCGATGTAGCTCCAACTCTTACTTTAGAAGGCGTTAAATCCAATGTTGTATGCAGTACTGGTCAACTGCATATATATTGTTTGGCATACTGCTTGTTTATGCATTTATATATTTGGTAATAAATTGTTTGATAACCTATTTGTTGGTATAATACGAGGGATATCTCATTAAGCTCATGTTGCTTACTCCCTAATAGTTTTCTCTTATAGGATATTAAATAATTAGACACATGTTAAGAGCTGAGTATTGAGTACCAGCATTGAAATGCACAGAAGTTAGAACCTGAGAATAGACTGTATAGTTGGTTTGAATTATTATATATAATTATTAATACTATATTTACATTTTATGACTTTTGTAAGTTTAAGTTCTAGATCTTTACTATCTAATCTTATTGTTTGGTAAAAGATACTAATTCTTTCCAATTTTGAGAAACTGTGAAATATTAGATATCTATAGTTATTTATCTTTTATAATATGTTAATCATTTCAAATTGAAAATCCTAATGATAAAGTGTTTAGAGTCTTACAATATCTGACTTGCAAGACGATTTTTATATCATGTGTATATACGTGATATAGAAATTTTAGACTATTTTACTAGGCCCCCTATAGAGTCATGATAATGTACCTATTGCATTGATGGATCTGATAAACAATATGTTCAAATAATTATTGGATAAATATATAATTGTGTTCATTTATGATATTTTGTTGTATTCTGCCACATCTGAACAGCATAAGGAGCATTTAAAGACAGTATTGCAAACATTATGAGAAGATAAATTATATGCAAAATTGTCTAAATGTGACTTTTGGTTGAAAGAAATATCTTTCCTTAGACATGTGATTATAGGTAAAGGCATCTTTATAGATCTAGAAAAGATTAAAGCTATTGTAGAATGCAAAAGACTAGAAATAGTACCTGAAATCCGAAGTTTTCTCGAATTAGCTGGATAGTATAGGAAGTTTGTTAAAGACTTTTAAAAAATTTCAAGACCTCTTACTCAGTTAACGTAAAAGAGTGTGAACTTTTAATGGACGAAGAAATAAGAGAAAAGTTTTCAAGAACTGAAAAAGAGGTTAGTAACTGCTCCAATTTTGGTGTTACTTAATAGTAATGAGCCTTTTGCCATATTTAGCGATAATTCCAAAAATGGATTAGGCTGTGTATTGAGGCAAAATGGAAAGGTGATAGCTTATGCAACTAGATAGTTGAAGCCGAATGAACAAAACTATCTTGTACATGATCTAGAACTTCTAGTTGTGGTGTTTGCACTCAAGATATGGCGATACTACATGTATGGGTAGAGATGTGAAATTTATATAGATCATAAGAGCCTCAAATATTTATTTACACAAAAGAAATTGAACATGAAATAGAGGAGATAGCTCGAATTGATTAAGGATTATGATTTAGGAATAAATTACTACCCTAGTAAAGTAAATGTGATAGTCGATGCATTAAGCAAAAAGAATCATGTTGAAGTTGCATCTCTTCTTATGGACCAAAAAGAGCTTATTAAAGAATTTAAAAAATTGAATTTGGAATTCACTTGGCACAAAGTTGATGCTGAATTGTCGAATATAATAGTTAAGCCAACTTTGATGGAAAGAATTTAGAGAGCACAATAGAAGGATCCTTCTTTGAAGCAATTACAAGAAAAGATGGCAATTGGCAAATATATTGATTTCGAAACAAATGAGCATGGAACATTGCAGATGAATAACAGGTTATGTGTTGTTGATGATCCTGAACTCCGGAAAGAAATTTTAAATGAAGCTCATTCCTCTGGCTACATTCTTCATTTAGGAGGAATGAAAATATACTAAGATCTGAGAAGAAACTTTTGGTAGAACGAAATGAAGTAAGATGTTGCTAACTTTGTTTCAAAATGCGAGACTTGCTAAAGAATAAAAGCTAAGCATCAATGACCTGGGGGATTATTACAATCACTACCTATTCCTAAATGGAAATGGGATCAGATATCTGTGGATTTTGTAAGTGGTTTACCAAGAATAGCTACTGGATATGATGCAATTTGGGTCATTATTGATCGACTCACTACGTCAGCACACTTCCTGCCGATCTATATGACCTTTTCTTTAGAGAAACTGGCTTAAATTTATATAAAAGAAATAGTGAGATTACATGGCATACTGGTAGGAACTATATCAGATAGAGATCCCCGGTTTGTGTCAAAATTTTGGATAAATGTAAACCCTATAAATTTAGCTATTTGAGAGTAGGATCGAACCTTAGTATTATAGATAACTGTATGAGTCGATAAGGCCGAATAAGATAAAAATTTTATTAAATTATGAAATTGAACATATTATAAGTAATAAAAACTCTAAAATTTTGCTTGAAATTTAAATCGA
The DNA here is from genome assembly GCA_024138015.1 of Lumnitzera littorea. Taxonomy (NCBI): domain Eukaryota; kingdom Viridiplantae; phylum Streptophyta; class Magnoliopsida; order Myrtales; family Combretaceae; genus Lumnitzera; species Lumnitzera littorea. The sequence continues at coordinate 108,812,474 of JAMXBB010000003.1, forward strand.
GTACGAAAACCCTAAACACTATTTATGCGTAAATATTCGAAATTGAACTCGAACTTGACAAAAAATCTAAACCTATAATTTTAAGCATGTGAAATGAATAATTATATCTTAATAGTAATAAAAGCCTAAACGAATATAATTATCGACTAATATACATAATCACGTAAAATTATTACATGTTGAGATAACTTGTAAATATTATAAATATAAAGGATAACAATAAAATTAATAAATTTTATAAAAGTTTCATATAATATTTATAATTTATTATTTCATAATTTATATTTGAAAATTTCTAGTTTTCTTAGTTTTCTTTCCTTTTTTTCTTTTCCTTCTTTTCCCTTTCTTTTTCTTTTCCTTTTTCTTTTCTTCTCCAATTTTTTTTTTCTAACACGTTAGGGTTCTAACTCATGGTTTGCAGCTACCCATGTGCAATATTATCTTTTCTCTTGTGTTTAATTATGTGGATGAGAACAAGTGATCAAATGATAAGCCCATCACATCAATTTAATGCTTTCTTATTCTCTTTGCTTTTCTCCATCATATGGCTTTTCCTTGATCAACTCACTTTGCCTTGGAATTGCTTTCTTTTTCTTTAAAAAAAAAAAAACTCAATTTAACACAAACCCCTACAGAAAATCCTCTTTACTTTCCCTTCTATTTATTTCTTTTTCACTACTTTCTTCTTGACTTTTAACAAATCCAAGAAAAGGAGGATTAAGTAATTGGAATCATCACCTATCAAGACATCAAAAGAGCAATTTAATAGCCTTTTGGAGTATGTATTTTGTTAACTTGTACATATTTTACGTGCATATGTAGTTAGTAGAAATATATGCATTTAGGAATTTTGCAATTACAATGAATTTTTGTAATTTTATTGTATTAAGATTAAGCGTACATATACAAATACTAAAGTATGTTCATATATCCATACATGTTATACTTAATATGTGTATAAATATAGATATATAGATATGTGTATATCATATATGTATATTTATGTTTGTCTATTTCCATTACATATGTCTATGAACAATATGCCATCAAAAATATATATGTATATTTATGTATTTATAAAATACAAAATACTATTATAGTATAATATATGTAAAATAGGTTATATGTTTGGTATATATATGTGTGTGTGTATAATAGTATTTTACTATGTATTTTCAAAATATAGACATATATATCTCTATGGACGTTGTAGTATATGTATATGTATTTGTGTATAATATTATGTATATTAAGTATTTTAATATATATATATATATCTAAAATTATGGCCATATATATATATATGTATAAAATACAGAAAAATAAAATTATGTATATGTATATACTCATACGTATAGCATATGCAGCATATTTATAATTATATTATCATATTACATAAGTATACATATATGTANTGTGTATAATATTATGTATATTAAGTATTTTAATATATATATATGAAATTATGGCCATATATATATGTATAAAATACAAAAAAATACAATTATGTATATATATATATATATACACACATACGTATAGCATATGTAGCATACTTATAATTATATTATCATATTAAATAAGTATACATATACGTATAAAATACGTATATTAATAATATAGTATAAATCAATATGCGAGTATACTTAGATAATACATGTATAATACACTATAAGAATAGGTTAATAAAAAAATATAGGCCATGGAATTAAAGAAAAGGGGAAAACAATTAATTTACCAAAATTAATAAAATATAATAACATACATATTATGTAAAATTACAAAATAGGAAAAATATTGAAATTATGTATATTTTGGAAGTGACACATGGCACTTATCCATACTGCCACGTCAGCATATAATAAATTGTAAATAAATTCGTAATTAAAAATAATAATAAAATAATTAACTAATTGAAAATTTATAAAAAAAGAAAAATGACTTAAATAGGTATTAACCCTCAAAAATAGCAAAATACATAAATTATAATTAAGTAAACTCAAGAATAAGAAAATTACAAAATATAAGAATTTGATATTTATTAAATCATAAATATGTAAAGAAAAGGCTTAAAATAATATATTATAATTATTTAAATCAAAATAATAAAATTCATGATGTTTTTACATCATAATGGAAAATGCGAGTTACAACATTCAAAACGGATTCCATTACGCGCAAGTACATTCGAAAACACTAAAAATCGACTATAAATTAATAAAAATCAGAATTAAAACGAAAAAGTTATATACAATTGAAAATTTAAGATAAACCAAGAAAAATAAGTAAAAAATTTAAGTTAAACCATGTTTATACTATACTTGGGTTATATTATGAAACTAGGTAAATAGTGACAGATATTTAATAACTAAAAAACCTAGTTTTTCAAAACTTTTATAAGCTTTTTTATGTTTTAGGTATTCGATTATTAAGTCTTAGAATTCTCAAAGGTTGGGAAAATGAGCATTACCCCAAGTAAGGGAGTTCTTATGATTTGCTATTTGCTTGCTGTTTGACATTTGAATGCTGCTTGTTGGTTGTTACTAATTATTTGTTGAATAACTGATTGTTTTGCATGCTATCATCTATGTAATTACTTTCTTAAATTAGTAAATATGATTATTCGACTAAAATAACTAGTTATATCTATCGCATGTCTATAACCCAAATAGTATATTGATGGAGAGTGCTAGCTTTACAGATCTTTGAGAAAAGTATTTTTGGAAAATGCTTTTTCAATCTTAAATATATTTTATATGATTTTTGTGAGGGCTCGTAGTGCTTGTGAGTAATATTTTTATCCTTAAGGCAAAGTTAGCATAATATTTCCAATTTATTGTGAGTAGACTTGCATATTTTTGCTCGAAGGACCTTGGATATGTTTTAATAGTGAGAAGACTTGCATTGTATGCTCGAAGGGCCATAGATATGTTTGGTGGATGGCCCTAATTAGGGTCCACTTATATTAATTATCATCTCTTAAACTAGGGTAATAGTTTAGTATCATTTGATGGGATCATACCCTTAAGCAACTGCATGCAATTAAGGTAAGGTACTCTGTACGGGTAAGTACGGAGGAAAAATCAATGTGTAGATGATGTAAATCTATACCTTCCATTTTGGACTCCTATAGATGTGTTTCTTTCATTCATTTTATATGTAGATAGATTGTATGGGTGCTAATACTGTTTAATAACTTGCTTGAAAGATAGTAACAAAGAATGAACTCACTAAGCTATGGTTTGCTCATTCCCCAATAGTTTCTTTTACAAGTTCATTGAAGTAAGAATTGGGAGAAAAATCTTGAGAGTAGAGTACAAACAGAGATAGGTTTGATAATGTTATAGTTGATCAAAATGTGTATAGTTAGTACATGTTGAGCCTGGTTTTTCACCCTGTCGGTTCTTTTTATAAAATTAGGTCTTCTCTAAGCCGATTAATACTAAACCCTACCCATTTAATATTAACTATCGACTAGGGTTTAAAGAAAACCATTTTTTCAACTTGAAAAGATTTGGAGTTATCATCCGATCGAAGTCGGGAAAAGGGGTTAAGTTATAACTAAGTTATAACCAATATTATAACCAATTGAGTATATTGGTTATAACTTAGTTACCAGTCTTATCGATTTAAAAAAAAAAAAACAAGTTATAAAACGGTTTTTTTTTTTTTAAAACCAAAGAAACTGGATCTAGGGGTAAGGACTTTTAAGCCCTTGCGGATACCATTGATTTTTCAAAATTAACTTTAATCTTAAAAAATCACCTTTTTTATTTTATAAGATAAAACTCAATTTAACTATTATAATTGGACAAATGAAATAATCTAAACTAAAAGAGGAAAATTAGGTTTTCTTCATTTTTATCATCGCTTCGTAAGTGCCTACGTACTTGTTATTCAAGATTCGAGATCAGACATACGTAGTTCTTTTTTTTAAAAAAAAAAAAACTTTAGTAGATTGCTTTTGTTTTAATTTGAAAAAAAAAAAACACAACTGAGTTTACATCTTATTCAGTTTTGATTTGTTGAAGGGAATTCCTAAAAATGTCCTAATTGGTTTTTTAATTTTTGGAAACTTTAAAATGGTCCTAATTTAGAAAGAGGTCTATTTATTTTCATTTATTTTTAGAAAATCAATTTTTTTAAGTAACAAAAAGAAATCATAATCTTTTTATTTACCTATTTATTTTTCTATTTTCATCTTTTATTTATTTCTTCTTTTTTTTATTTTATCACTTAATTTATTTATCACTTATTACTTATTATATCTTACTTATTTAATAAAATAAAATAAAACCAAATTACTTTTTTTTTCCTTTCTATTATTATTATTTTCTATTACATTTAAATAAAACAAATAAACAAAATAAAACAACAAGTAAAATAAATAAAAAGAAAAACTTCGGACTTATTCGGATGCATGGGTTGGACCTAGGCGGGTCGAACAGGTCGGATCGGGTCGGGTTAGGTTGAACTTATTTGGATCGAGCTTCAATGCCTTCAACAGTAGCAACGGCAGTGAGGCTCAATTCGGCTTGTTTCATCCATCAAAATGAGCAAGTGACGATCTTTTTGTGAGTATTGGATTGGAAATGGGGTGGGGGGAAGGGTGTTAGGTTCAGTGCCTTAGTGTTTTGGAGTTGTTTGGGTAGTTTTTGAAAGTTGATTGTAGGTGACGATGGAAGGTTAGCCGTGTGGGGGTTATTGGGTGTGATTGGTCGGTTGGGGTAGGTTTTTCAAAGTGTAAGGAGTTTGATTGTAGGCTTAGTTTCAATCGAGGGTGGCTAAGGATGGTGGTTCGAAGAGAGAGAGGCGGTTAGTTAAGGTTCAGTGGTGGTTGCTTAGTAGCGCGGTTAGGGGTCACGGCAAAGGTCGAGAGTAGTCGCGTTCAGGAGCTGATGGAGTAGGGGTCACAACTATAGTGGTGGTCAAGCTTAGAGTTCGCTAGAGAGAGAAACCCAAGAAGAAAGAGATTGGTAGAGAGAGGAAGTGATCAAGAATGGATATAGAGAGTGTGGGAGTTGATTCTGTTGGGTGTATGTACTCCTTGAAGCTCTTTTTATACTCGAATTGTTCCTAGAAAAACAAGGAAAGCTTGGATTGGATTAATGAAGAATGCCTAGGAAAATAGCTTTTTTCCAATTTTTGGAGCTCAAATTGAATGCTCTTTTGATTGTATTTGGACATGTTTTTTGTACCATTCACAATAGGCTATGTCTATTCTGTAATTTCGCTATTGATTTAGTGAAATTGCAACGAGAAAGGGTCCAAAAATCATGTTGAAGTGAGTGGTTTGAAGTGGAAAGCACTGGAAATCTGGAGAAAGTCGAGGGAAATGGAGGGGAAGAGAGGGAAAGAGAGGAAAACAAAGGGAAAAGGAAGGAAGAGGAGGGAAAAGTGGGTTGACGTAGCGCTATGTCAGCCGTACTAACCAACCCTGGCATGCTACATGTTATTTCGTGATACGTAGCATGCCACGTAGCATCTATGTGGCACCACGTCAACAGGCCATCAAATCTAATGATGCCACTTGTCAGGACATGTGGCACAATCATATTCGGACATATGGCAGTCTTTGATGTGATTGAAAACCAAAAAATAAGAAAAAAGCCTTCTTGCCTGTGCTATGTTTTGGACTCAAGACCTCATGCTCAATGCTAGTGCTATGTCCATATACTTAACCGTCAAGTTGTTGGCCTATACCTTTTACATATGTGCAATTAAATTGCACATATGGACTCAATTAACCTGGGCTAGATTTAAATCTAAGCCCAGGTTCAATAACCCAGCTTCTAAATCTAAATTAAAATTAAAAATTTAATCTAACAAAATGTTATTTTTTAAAATCTTTTATTTGTTTTATTTTTTGTGACTTTTCAAAATTTTTATGTACTTTTCTAAATTTTTCCTTTTTTTTTATAAATTTTTTTCTAAACATTTTCTCTTTTTCCTATTTTCCTATTTTTCTAGAATTCCTTTTTTTTTTTTTCTTTCTTTAATTTTCTATTTTTTTGAACTTTTCTTAATTTAGGACCGTGTAACATAATTTTAAAAATAAAAAGGAGGGCAAAAATTAAGTATCTACAGTACAAAAACAATTTACATAGAAAACATTTATACGATAGGATTATGTATAATATAGTATTTCTTGTAAATTACCAAGTTGTTTTACCTTATCTTAGTATTTAGTAGGGCATACCAATTCTCTATAGTTTTGATTAACTGTGGAATATCGGATATCCATAATCATTTATATTTTATAATAAGTTAATTAATTAAAAATCGAAAACCTTAGTAATTAATTGTTTAGAGTTTTGCAATTTCTAACTTGTAAGGTAGTTTTTATATCATAGGTGCATACATGATATGAAAATTTTAAATAATCTTATTAAACCTATAAACCCTAAGAATTTATCAAATTATGAGTAGAATTGAACTTTAGTATTGTAGATAATTTCATGAATTGTTAAGACTAAGTAAGATAAAAAATTTATTAAGTTATGAATTTGAATATATTATTGATAATAAAAACCCTATGAATTTGATCGAAATCTAAATTGTGCACAAAAACTGTTGATAGTCAGTTTTTGTTCATCTGACACTCAATCTTTCATTTGCCATGATGTCGTGTAACCATGTCTCTTGAACTTTTGCATTGCATGGATGATACATAGCATTTATATTGAGTATAAGAAGTGCTCTTAGTTTGAATTTAAGTTTGGTGCAAACAGTTATCATAAGCATGGTTATATTACATAACTGCTTATTACTCTTACATATGAGGAGAGATATCAAGTTAAGAAGCTTTCACGTATCTTGACGAATATCCTGACAACTACTTTAGGCACTACAACCATCTATAAATAGTGGAAAGAAACTCCATAATGGGTCCTAACACTTCTTATTTACATACTTACTCTACTAAGTTACCTTACTGACTTAGGCATCTGAGTAGCTACACCGGACTGGCATTGGTATCAAGTATTTCACTTTCTTTTGCAGGATTTTTCCTCATCTTAAAATTCATTAACAACATTTTGCGCCGTCTATTTTTCTCAAAACATGACCACATGGTTAAACTAAAATGACCAAAAGTGCAGGTGTTTGTACTTCCTTTCACTACCCTAAGGGGGAAGTTAGCATGTTGATGAGCAATGATTAGCTCAACTCGAGCAATATTGTCTCGATTTAGCTAAAGAAAATTCCAAGTTAAATAAAAAACATTAACAAATTCTTAACCTTCTTCATAAAAGTTTTCACTTGAATCAAGACAAAGAGCATGGCGATCATGATGCCAACAGTGCCGATGATTCCATTTATTCACCTGAATTGCCAAACAAGCAAGTTAAGGTTCCAGTGAAACCCTTAGTTCCTACTTTCAAGAAGATTGATAAAGGTAAGCAATCGTAGCACGTACATCATGTAGAACCCTTGCATGTCAACACCCCTGTTGCAACGACCAAACAATTCCAAATCAAGAAAATTCGTTTTGTCCTAAAAATTTTAGAATAAGTAATACCTTAGCATATTAAGCTACCTTATTTGAAACATATGATGAGACAAAAGGCCTTGAAGACCACTTGGAGTACTATCATACATTGGCCAAGTTGCATGGTTTAAGAGACGTAGTGGCCTATTAAGCCTTTACTTCAACCATATGGAATGCAGCCAGCACATGGTTCAAATACCTGAAACCAAATACCATTTCATGTTTCGATGAACTAGCAAAGGTTTTCCTTCAACACTTTCTTGCTAGCAAACTTCCTATTAAGGACTCTTCAATCCTTAACACCATCAAACAGAAGTCTAATGAGTCAATCAAGGATTATTTTGCTAGATTTATGGCTGAGATGGTCCAAATCCTAGAACTAGGTATGAGTGTAACCCTCAACACCATAATCGACGGAGTTAAACCTCATGGAGACTTTTTTAAGTCTCTTACAAAGAACAAGCCGAAAACTTTCGTTGAGTTTAAGGCTAAAGCCACTTCATACATCCGATAGGAAGACAACATAAAAGCATGACAAGAGGCTGATCAAAGCAGAGGAGATGGAAAGATTGACAAATGAAAAAATGTGAAAGATAGACTTGGCACAGACAACGACAACAGTTCAAATGTCGAGAGAACGAGATTGAGGATATCAACATTCACATCCCATATGCCCATTAATCGTCGAATCTCAAACATTTTGATGGAAGTATGTAGGGAGAGAGGTGTCCTCTAGTGGTCGAAAAGAATGCAAGGGAATCCTTTAAGAAGAATTTCAAACAAGTACTATGATTTCCATCGTGACAAGAGTCACAATACGGAAGAGTGCATTCAACTTAAGAATGCAATTGAAGATGCAATACAATGCGACCACCTGCGAAAATTTTTAGCGTATGATGCCAAAAGAATAGAAAGATCATCTCAAAAGAGAAGAGAGGAACAAGAGGATGACACTCGGCCAGCAATGGCTGCGAGAGATGCAAGGGATGTTAATTTAACGAGAGCACCCAATGAAGTAATTAATACCATTATCGGTAGACCTAGTATCGGCCATTTGAGTTCTTCGAACTCAATTAACACCAAGAATAACGTTTGTAATATTCATAGAAAAAAGGTCAAGATTGACAATACAATATCTTCTAGAGAAGAGGATTTTGAGGGTATTTAGAGGTCGTACGATGATGTACTTGTCATTAATGCGAGAGTCACCAACTTTGAAGTCAAGAAGATTCTTGTTGACACAGAAGTTCGACCGATATCATTTTTCAGCATGCCTTCAATCAAATGAGGCCTAAGATCAAAGCGCAGCTGCGGTCTTACAAGTATGACCTCTATGCCTTCAATAATCAACCCGTCTAAGTAACCGGAGTTATCTCTTTGCCGATACAGATAAGAGATGACGAGAATGTTGCAGAGGATAAAGCGGATTTTCTTGTCGCCACATGTTGGTCCCCTTACAACATGACAATGGGACGGCCATGCCAACATTTATTCAGCATTGTCCCATCAATGGCACATCTAAAGGCTAAGTTTTCTACTCCTATAGGGGTCAATGTATGTAGAGGGGATCAATAATTAGCACAATCCTTGTATATAAGGGCCTTGAGACGAGAGGAAGTTTTTCAAGTTGAAACCTATCTAGATGGCAAGACAGTCGGCATAGAGAATGCTAAGAATGATATAAAGGAAATTCCTCTAGGAAATGATCTCAAGAAGACAACAAGTATAGGAAAACCCATGTCAGCAGATGTTCGGCAAAGTCTAATTGACTTCCTGCAAGCCAATGCTGACCTGTTTGCATGGTCACTTTTAGACATGCCAGGTATTTTGAGAGATGTTATGGTATATAAGCTCTAGATTGACCCGAATGCAAAAGTGGTCCAACAGAAAAAGTGACATTTTGCACTAGAGAGACAAGCGATAATAGAAGAAGAGGTCCAGAAATTATTGAGGGCAAGATTCATCCGAGATGAGCCTTATCCGACTTAACTAGTAAATTGTGTGTTAGTCAAGGAGTCTAACGATAAGTGGCAAATGTGCATAGACTTCATAGATCTCAATAAGGCATGTCCTAAAGATTGTTTCCCACTACCAAAAATCGATCAGATGATAGATGTAATCACAAGACATGCATTGCTTTCTTTTATGGATGCTTTCTTTAGTTACAATCAAATCAAGATGGATAAGGCAGATTAAGTCCACACATCTTTCGTTACCAATTTTGGAACGTACTATTATACTGTGATGCCTTTTGGGTTAAAGATCGCTGGTGCCACATACCAAAGATTAGTAATAAACATGCTCAAATCTCAAATCCACAAGAATGTTGAAGTATATGTGGATGACATGATTATGAAGAGCATGAAGGAAGATCAGCATTTTGCTAATCTGGAGGAAACGTTTGCCATATTAAGGAGTGATAGCATAATGCACTGCCGATTAGTGGTCCCATTACTTGCGCGTGCCTCTAAGGCCTCCAATCCCTCTCCCAGAGAATTCTCTTTCAGCAACTTGTTGATGACAAAAAATTGTATGTCGAAGAAAGGTAGTTGAACTCCCTAAGCTCTCCACATTGTCATATGTTGATTTGTACACTTAGTAGTGATGATGTCGACCATTCCTTTATAGAGGACCCTATGCTGAGTACTCTAACCAATTGCAGCTGAGAATCCCTTGTCGAGTGATGAGAGACTCACTTAAATGACTGAGTAGTTTTCTTTCAGCTTACCACCATCTCTCTCATCCCGACCCCTTTAGTGCCGCAACATTTTAACCCTTCCTGCTTGCTATGCTCAAAGAATATTCGTATGGGACCAAAGTTTGAACTGCCAGCTATCCACCTCATTTGACATTTAACTACTTTACCATTTTTGGTTTGTTGTCCTTTTTACCCTTTTCGTATGTACTAAGAATTCTATTTTTGTAAATACTTTTTTGTAATTTCTTTATTTGTAATGCTGCCCTAGTGACTTACTATAAATAGTCCTTTTCTCTTATAAGCCAAAGATAACTTATGTCTTAATACGAACACTTTGTTCTTGTGAGACAATACTCTCTAAGTCCATACCCCTTACACTCTTATCTAATCTTACCAAGTAGCTTAAGATTGTGCCGGGTGGACTTAACATCAACTTATGTGTCATATCAAGTGAGGTGTCAAGTCGTGTTGCGTCCGTTGGTGAGTTACATCCTCCAAGTAGCTTCACGTTAGCTACTCTTGTTCAATTGTGGATCATTTACCTCTAATTTTCTTCGATACCTTGAAGGATCCATTTCAGTTCAATTTTGCCCCGGTAAGTCCTAGTGATAATTGAGCTCCTAGGCACACCATATATACTTGGTATCAGAGCTTCAGGTTTAGACCGAGCGCTGTGTAGTGTTAGTCGACTGTGTCGGTTGTTCGAGATATTTGTGCACAGAAAACATTTGAGTGAAGTGTCCTCTCTAAAGCTTGTATTGGGAATGTTAAACCCTATTGTATAAGGAGAGATTTACGATGTCGAGTGTAATGCTCATGGTCATGGTCGAGTTAGCCAATACACACCACGTTTTACTGATGAGTAGATACAAGATCTTGTTACTATTGTGGCCAACTTAGCTGTTTTAGTAAACAGAGACTTAGAGGCTAGACTGCGTAAAAGAGTTGCTGAGCAAGGCCGAGAACGAGAAATAGGTTGAGGAGGTAGATGAATGACCAAGCTCCAGAAGCCTTTCTTGTGAACCAAGCACCATCGTGACATGCCGATAGAGTCGTGAGAAGAAGGTTAAAGTTGGACGAAGTGGAAGAGTACGAAGAGGAAGAAGACTAGTATGATGGGATGGATGAGGGTGAGTTCAGAGCACTAAGAGGTGCCAAGCATCTTAAAGTATAGATTCTTAGCTTCAATGGGTTTGGTAGTGCTAATGACTACCTTGACTGGGAAGAGAAGATAAAAAAGATATTAAACTTCTACGATTATGAAGATGTTATTCATATTAAGGTGGCCACGTTAGAATTTTTCTAGATATGTGGCAATGTAGTAGAAGAAGCTCTAGAATGTTCATCTAAGGGCCTGATGCAAAGTCCATACATAGAACGAGATGAAGAGAGTTCTGAGAAGTAAGTTCGTTCCTGAACACTACAAGTAAGGCACTTTTTGATGACTCCAAGACTTGAGGTAAGGTAATAGATTTGTAGACGACTATGTCCAAGAGTTTCAATTACTCATGATACAATGTAATGTTAACGAGCCTAAGACTCGAACTATAGCATAGTTCATCTTGGGACTCCGAGCTAAGATTGGTTACATCATGGAACTGCAAAGCCTTATGCTATAGATGAAACCATCCATGTAGCCTAGAGAGTTGAAAGACAATGGTGGAACTAGGCTAGCCATCATAGAACTGCAAAGCCTTATGCTCTAGATGAAACCATCCATGTAGCCTAGAGATTTGAAAGACAATGGTGGAACTAAGCTAGCCAAATGCCAAGTAACAAAACAATGATGCCAAGTAAGAATGGATTGACAAGTAGAATAGGGAATGACAGGGCATTAAACAGATCTAAGGTTGAACGCCAAGGTCACATGCCAAGCCAGCTAGACAAGGGATGAAGTAAGAGCAAGACCGAGGAACTTGAGATCCAAGGAGACTAAGGTTAGAGCTTAGGACAGAAAACCTGAGAAATCAAATGTTTTAAGTGTCTTGGCTATCAACACATGGCTAGTCAACGTTCGAACTGCCGAGTCATGACCATCAAGGGAGATGAGCCCCAGTTTGAAGTAGAAAGTGCTAGTAAAGGAGAGGAAGAAGTGGCAACCAATCAGATACTGGAAGAATTTGAGGAAGATCCAGGAGCTGGGATACCCTTTGAGGGCGGTGCTGAGTATTGCTTTGTTATTCAGCGATCTCTCAGTACTTTTGTAGCTAATGAGAATGAGTAGAGAGAGAAACTCTTTCATATGAATTGTCCAGTGAATGGCAAGTTATGCATTGTGATCATTAATGGAGGGAGCTTTATCAACGTCATTGCGTAAGGGGTAGTTAAGGCCATGAAATTGCTAACTCTTCCATACCCTAAGCCATATAAGATTCACTTCTTAAACGAGAGAGGAGGATTACATGTTTCCAAACAAGTTAGAGTGCTAATTACTATTGGTTATAGGTACATGGACGAGGTGTTGTATGACGTCCTGCCTATGTATGCATCCTACATATTACTTGGCTGACCATGGCTATTTGACTTAAGGATGTTACACAATGGGTATAGAAATACCTACATGTTCCAAAAGGAAGGGAAGAAAGTTATATTGACGCTGATGAGTCCTAAGGAAGTGCAAGAAGCCTAAGAAAAGGTTGCGAGATCTCTACAGAGGAAGTCCTTAGTGATTTCCCAAGCTTAATTTGCACGAGAGGTCAAACCCGAGGACTATGTACTCCTTTTGGTCAGGAAACTCCTAAAGGTTCGAAAGGCCGAGAACTTACCTATTGAAGTGCTGCAACTACTTTAGGAATTTGCTAACCTCTTCCCATCCGAGATGTTGAAAAGGTTACCTCCCTTGAGAAGAATTAAGCATTGCATCAATCTTTAACTTAGAGCAGCCTTACCAAATCAACCTATCTGTAGACTCAATCCTGAACAGGCAACTGAGCTGAAAAAGCAAGTTGATGAGTTGGTGGATCGTAGATATGTTCATGAGACCATGAGCCCATATGCCGTCCAAGCCATGCTAATACCTAAGAAAGATGGGTCTAGAGGATGTACATTGACAGTTGTGCCATTAACAAGATTACTATTAAGTACTGATACCCGATCCCGTGGTTGGATGACATGCTTAATGAGTTACATGATGTACGCATCTTTTCGAAGATAGATCTAAAGAGTGGCTATCATCAAATACGAATGAGATCAAGAGAAGAATGGAAAATAGCCTTTAAGACTCGAGATGGTCTATTTGAGTGGATGGTTATGCCGTTTGGTTTAACTAACACACTGAGTACATTCATGAGGCTCATGAATCATGTACTCAAAACATTGATTAGCAAATGCATTGTGGTTTATTTTGACGATATTCTAGTTTACAATGCCAACCTTCTCATTTATGTTGAACATTTGAGATTAGTGTTTAACATACTATATGCTGAGAAATTATTTAGCAACCTAAGGAAATGCACTTTTTATTAAAGCGAAGTTGTATTCCTCGAATATGTTGTTTCAAGTCGTAGAGTTCGAGTGGATGAGGAAAAGGTCAAGGTTATTAATGAGTAGCCTATGCCGACAAGTGCAATCGAAGTCAGGAGCTTCCATGGCTTAGCCTCGTCCTATCGAAGATTTATTTGGAACTTCAGCTCTATAACTGTGCCATTGACTGAATTGACCAAGAAGAATGTTGAGTTTAAATGGATGGAAAAGGCTTAGAGGAGTTTTGAAGATGTGAAGTGTAAGCTGATGTCTGCTCCAATACTTGCCCTACAAGATTTCGAGAAGGTTTTTAAGGTTGAATGTGATGTATTTAGTGTTGGCATTGGTGCTGTACTAATGCAGGAGCACCAACCCATTACCTACTTTAGCAAAAAACTTCGAGGTGCTGCCCTAAATTACTCAGCCTACGGCAAGGTGTTCTATGCCCTTATCCGTACCCTCCAAAATTGATAGCATTACCTATTGTCAAGAGAATTCATTATCTAATTTGATCATGATCTCTTAAGCGTCTTCGCGGGTAGCAAAACCTTTCTCGGCATTATGCCAAGTGGGTTGGGTTCTTAAAGACCTTTTGCTATGTCATTAAGTATAAGAAGGGAAGTACCAATACAATAGTCGATCAACTCTTTCGACGTCATACCCTCATCACTATGTTGTAAGCTAAAGTGCTTAGATTTGGCACTTTACCTAATTAATATGAGCATGACCTACATTTTGGGCCTTCAGTAGCCAAGTGCAGTGATAGAGGGGCTGTGGATGGATTCTACTTGATTGAGGGGTTCTTGATGAAGGGCAAGTAGATGTACGTGTCGAGTGGTTCTACAAGAGAGCTATTAGTTCGAGAAGCTCATGTCGAGGGTTTAGTTGGCCATTTTAGGGAAAAGAGGACGATTGAGATATTAAAGGAACATTTTTATTGGCTTGGGATGATGAGGGATGTACATTAAATACTTGAGAGGTGCAAGGTGTGTAAGTATACAAAAGGAAGGAAGGAGCCCTACGGAGAATATATGCCCCTGCCAATTCCTGAGCAACTGTAGATCGATATAAGCATAGATTTCATGCTCGGCCTTCCTTACATATCAAGAAGACATGATTCGATCATGGTAGTAGTCGATCAGTTCAACAAGATGGGTTACTTCATTCCCTACTATAGGACTAATGATTTTTTATTCATCGCTAGCCTCTTTTTATAGGAAATTGTGTAACTACATGGAGTGTCGAGAAGTATTGTGTCTGACCATGATTTGAAATTTATAAGCTTCTTTTGGAAAACCCTATAGAGAAAACTCGACATTAAGCTCCTATTCAGTACCTCTTGTAACCCTCAGACAGTTGGCCAAATTGAAGTAGTTAATAAAACTGTCGGTAGTCTCCTATACACTACTATTGGAAAGAACTCTCGTGACTGGAATTTATGCCTGCCCATAATTGAATTTGCTTATAATTGCTTAACTCACAGCTCCATTGAAACATCACTATTTGAGGTTGTTTATGGACTTAACTTAAACCTACCTTTGGACTTAGTTAACAGTCCATCTACATAAGGGGAGAGTTAATCCGACCTGCAACGTGCCAAAGAATTTCACAAGTTACACCAAAGAATTGTTAAGCAATTGACAAAAACTATGGCTCGACAGAAGGAAATGTGAAGCTGCAGAAGGAAATGAATTGTTTATACTCCTTGGGACCTTGTTTAGATCCATCTTAGCAAAGAACACTTCCCTAACAAAAGGATGAACAAACTATCACCTAGAGTGGATAGACCCTATAGGATCTTGAGGCGCATTAATGATAATGCCTACGAGCTTGAGCTATCCGAAGGTTTTAGCATATTTATCACATTCAACATTGCCGACTTAACTCCATATGTACCTGATGATGATGAAGGCCAAGATTTGAGGGCAAATCTTCAACAACCCCAAGGAATTGATGCACTGTTGGCCAGTGGTCCCATTACTTGCACGCGCCTCTAAGGCCTCCAATCCCTTTCTCGGAGAATTCTCTCTCGATAACCTGTTGATGATGAGAAACTGTACATTGAAGAGAGGAAGTTGAACTCCTTAAGCTCCCCACATTTTCATAGGTTGATCTGTACACTCAATAGTAATGATGCTAACCATTCCCTTGCAGAGGACCTTGTGCTGAATACTCCAACCACTCATTAATCCCTTGCCGAGTGACGAGAGACTCATTTAAACGATCAAGTAGTTTTCTCACGGCATACCACCGTTTCTCTTATCTTAACCCCTTTAATGCCACAACATTTTGATCCTTCCCGCCTTTATGTTCAAAGAATATTCGTACATGACCAATGTTGCACTACTAACTGTCCACCTCGTCTAACATTTAACTACTTTTCCATTTTTTATTTGTTGTCCTTTTTATCCTTTTTGTATGTACTAAGAATCTCCTTTCTGTAAATACTTTCTTCTAATTTCTTTATTTGTAATGTTGCCCCAGTGACTTACTATAAATAGTCCTTTTCTCTTATAAGTCGAAGATAACTTACATCCTAATACTGAACACTCTATTCTTGTGAGACAATCTTCTCCAAGTCCATACCCCTTATACTCTTATCTAATTTTGCCGAGTAGCTCAAGATTAGTAGCGGGTGGACCTTGACATCAACTTGTACATCATATCAAGTGAGGTGTCAAGTTGTGTTGTGTTCATTGGTGAGTCACATCTTCTAGACAACTTCATGTTGGCTACTCTTGTTCAATTGTGGACCATTTCCCTATAATTTTCTTCGATACCTCAAAAGACATATTTCAATTTAATTTTGCCTTGGTAAGTCCTAGTGATAACTGAGCTCCTGAGCACATCATAGCATGAAACTCAACCAATAGAAGTATGTCTTTGGCGTAACATTAAGGAAATTCCTTAGATATATAGTCATACGACATAGCATCAAGGCCAATTCGAGAAAGATTGAAGCCATAAGAAATATGAAATCACCTCGTATGGTTAAGGAGGTGTAGGAACTCTCTAGGTGAATTGTTGCCCTCAATAGATTCATGTTGAGAAGTGCTGATAGGTACGTAGAATTCTTTAAAATTTTCAAGAATCTAAAGGAATTTAACTAGACCAACGATTGCGAAATAGCTTTCAACAAGCTCAACGAATTTCTTATGTCATCCTCAACATTCTCAATACCCATTTTAACTGAAAATTCATACTTATATCTATCAATCAACTGTTGAGCACTTTCCTCTATACTTGTCCGAATTGATGGGAAAGAGCATCAACCCATTTATTAAGTGAGTCATTTTCTGTAGGGTCTAGAGCTTCGATACACAAAGATTGAAAAATTTGTATTAATAGTGGTTCTCTTGGCAAGAAAGTTGAAGCCGTATTTTGAAGTTCACCAGATTATTATCATTACTAATCAACCATTGCAGTAAGCATTGTAACGGCCTGACTCCTCGAGGAGGATAATGAAATTTTCCTTAGAGCTTAGTGCCTATGGTGTACAATATAAACCCAGAACGGCACTAAAAGCCTAAGTACTAGCAAATTTTGTTGCTAAGTTTACAAGAGGGTAAGACTATGTGGAGGTTATCGACAAACCTATCTGGTTTCTTTATGTCAATGGTTCTTCAACATGAGAAGGAAGCAGTGCAAGCCTAGTCCTTCAAGGCCTAAATAATGTAAAAGTCCATTATACTCTGAAATTTGGATTCCTAACTAATAACAATGAAGCAAAGTATAAAGCTCTAATCGTTGAATTGAAACTGGTGAAAGAAATTAGAGCCGAGAAACTCAAAGTGTTCTCTAATTCCCAAATGGTGGTAAATTAGGTTACCAAAAGTTATGCAACAAGAGAAGAAGTGATGAACAAGTACCTCTTTGTGGTACAAACACTCATAGAAGAATTCTTATCATTCTCCACTAACAAAATCCCCAGAAGCAAGAATATCGCTGTCAACAAGCTATCAAAGTTGGCCAGTATGGCATTCCTTGAGCTAAATGAGAAACTTTTCATGGAGTTTCTCTAGCAGAAAAGTTTATCCAATCTCTCATAAAGTTGTAAGTTAGCTCTTTGCTTAAGAGAAGAATCATGGATGGATTCCCTAGTAAATTATTTAAAAGATAGTACTACCCTTAATGACAAAAATGAGGCATGAAGATTGTCTTACTAGGCTACAAACTACATGCTGATTGATAGTCAACTATATAAGCACGGTATATCTCAACCTTACCTTCGATGCCTTTCCTAGAGGGATGGTTAGAGGGTGTTATCTGAACTACATGGCAGCATATGCAATAATCATGTAAAGTCGCAAATACTGTACATTCGAGCAATTTGACTTGACTATTATTGGTCAATTATGAGAGAAGATGCAAAGGATGTTTGGTAGTATCCTCAATGTCAAAAGCACAAGTCCCTAAGTAACGCACCTGCAACTAAGCTATTTAGCTTAATTAGTCTATGGCCTTTCACCCAGTGGAGGCTAGATATTCTCGGACCCTTTTTGAAGTCTACCATCCAACACTAAGTTATCATTGTCGCTATTGACTACTTTACTAAATAGGTCGAGGCCAAGGCTGTGGCAAAGATCACTAAGCAGAAAGTGGAAGTTTTCGTCTTCAACTCCATCATATCAGATTCAGAGTTCCCTACATGATAGTTACAGATAACGGCCCGCAATTTGATAATAATAAGTTTTAGTGATTTTGTGAGAGGTATGGCATTTGGCTTAACTATACGTCTGTAGTGCACCCTTAGACAAATGGATAAGTCGAGGCCATAAACATGATCATACTGCATAGCCTAAAATGGAAAGTGGATCAAGTTAGGGGGAAGTAGGCTGATGAACTACCAAATGTCCTATGGGGATATAGAACCACTTACAGAACCACAACGGGAGAGACACCACTTATGTTAGCTTACAACACTGAAGCCATATTGCCGATTGAGCTAGACTTACCCAATCTATGGACGCATAATTTTGATGTTTTGCTCAATCAAGTCAGATTGATAGTAAATCTGGACACTATTGAGGAAATTCAAGACATTGCAAGAGCTAGAGTCATAGTATACCAACATAGAGTAACAAGATACTACAATTAGAAAGTGAAGCACAAGGTTTTCCAACCCAGAGATCTTTTTCGCCACAAGATAGAAGCAATTGGTGACTAAGCAAATCAAGGAAAGCTCAGTGTGAATTGGGAGGATCTTATCAGGATTTGGGAAGTCGTTGGCGAAGGGGCCTACCAACTAGAAAGGTTAGATGGATCCATCATCTCTCGAGCTTGGAATGCCGAGAATCTGAAATTTTATTTCAATTAATGCGGGATGATTTTTGTCGTCTCTCATTGGTGCTAGCCAACATGTTTGTAAGTGGTACTTATTTATGACAATTATATATTTGAAGTCTCATCATATTTTGGTTACGATTACCAAACTAACAAGTTCCGTACTGCATGACAAATGAATTGATATAGGTTCTAACCTAACGCTGTTAACGACCTATATAAATTAACCTTATGGCTAAATAATGTGGCTAGTCTACACCTTAAATGGTTAACAAACAGTATAAAACAATGGTCGTATGAAATAAAACATGTTGAAGAAAAATAGCCTGTGAAATAAAATATGCCGAGAAATGAAATGTGTGTGAAATAAAACATGTTGAAGGATAATTGAGCATGTGAAATAAAACATGTCGAGAAACAAATAACGTGAAAAATAAACATGCTGACAAATGAGATCGCGAAGTAACATACATATATCATACAAACCGAGAAAGTGTAGTATGTGAAATTGTCATAAGAACTCAGCATTGCCTCAATTATATTCCAATTAATAAATTACATAAGAATGCAATGTACCAATACAGTAAGTCTTACGGCGTATCTTTAGATTCAACAAAAGTTATTTTTATATCATTAGCTAGGGCTCCTTCGGTAGCTGGGTTCTTGAAGCGAGCAACTTCTTCGGCATGAGCTTCATTGTCACTTTGATCAATACTCTTGGCACCTGTCTCATCGCCCTCATTTTCATCGATACTACTAGCTTTGTTGTCGATGTCAACAAAGTCGAGACACAAGAGATCATAATCGGGATGAATCTTTAAGACCTCTTCTCTTGCCACTTGAACTCCTTCCAACAACTTTTTGCATAGAAGCTTCTCATATTGCTAATTGGGAGTGACTATATCGATAGTCTCTTCAACAGATGGCCTCCTCCTCACAATCTCCTCCAACTGGTCACATGGCTTTGTAAGTTCGAGTTGTTGGTCTTTAACTCCTTTATCTGCATCCTGAGCTTATCTTCATTGTCGCTTATTGTGCAAATAATTCAGCGAAAGCCCTAACACTCTTCCTTTTTCTTCTGCAGCTCCTCTTTCAAGCTTTCGAACTCTTTGTACTATTATTCTATTTTAACCTTCAGGTTAGAGATTTCATCAACGACGAGGTCTTGTGCCAATTTCTCAGTAGCAAATTCCTCCTTAATCTTTCTCGCCTCCATTTTAGCCCTAATCCTCGCATTCTCTATAACAACAATTTAGGCCTTTGATGCATTATACACATCCTCAACTTTCTATAGCAAATTTATTTATTACAAGCAAAAGTGGTTAGGTATTACACATACAACTAAAGATATTACCTTCTTTGCTACTTTGTCTGCCTTGTCCAATGCTGTTAAAATGTGGCTGCTCATCTAGAAAAGGAAATGTGTTAGTTACCCAAATGAATTCGATAATCAAAAGTAATGGTCAAAGATACTTACTTCATACAATTTGGCCATGATATGGGCCTTATTACAACCACCAACCCTATTGACATCATTTTTGGTGATACCTTTGTCTTTCAAAAGAATGATCCCTTCCATTAAAGCTAAAGATTTCATCTTGTCTCCCAAGGCTGAGTCTATGTCCAAAATTTGGTGGCTCTAGCAAGGGACAAACTACTTGCTGACCTCTTTATTGGGGATAAATTTGGTGCTACTGATGCCTAAAGGTTTGGAACACATAGCCTCCTTTGCCCTTTCATCAAAGCCTTTGGACTTCTTGATACATAGTTAGCTAATAAGCTCCTTCCCTAGTCTTTTAATATCACTTGGAGCCACTACAATCGCCAACTATGAGCCTTCTATAGGAATGGCATTTTCATCCTCCTCGTCGGGATGTTTCTCTCGATGCTTACCATCCCTTGGCTCAATAGAAGTTTGAATAATCGCAACTGAAGGCTCCTTAGAACAAACAATCCCAATCGGCTATATTTTCTCATTCTCCTTCAGCTTTTCGGCAGGACAAGTGATCTACACAACCATTTGCTTCGCTATAGCTTCTTTTACTGATTTCTTTGCAATAGCAGGCTGAGTGGTAGCTACTGAGGTGGTCACCCTCTTATTAGCCTTGGATATTTTTGGCCTTAGCCTAAGCTAGTAGCTTTGCCAAATTAACCTCTTTAGTACTCATATCTATGACACAAGTACACTAATTATTATAAACATGGAAAAAATAGGAACTTACATTTTTTGTGCCAAGGAAGGGTCAAAGTTCCCTATTCTGCCCCCAAGTCTCAAGAACGGCTTTCCTCCTAGCTATACTCAGTCCGGTAGGAACACATTGGTGTAACTTCTTTTTCAAAAAATATTGGTTCCCCATTTCCATAACGCCGTATAATTTTCTTAACATCCTAGAAGAACATTTTGTTTCTCCTTTTATCTTGAATTTTCTTCGTTGCTGTTGCATTGTTCGGCATCAAATCAGTCCTTTGCATGTATCGGCTCAATCCATTTGGTCCAAAAGTCTAAGTCCTCATTAGATACTATTGATATGAACTTGTCGTATCACTTGTGAATCTTAGATTCCAACCCATCCATAAACTTACGGCCATGCCTCGCAGCAGCAAAGTACCACCCATAAGCTACCTTCGAATAGTGAAGAAATATCGAAACAATTGAAGCATTGCCCTGACTTTGACTTTTTCGTAAACTATCTCAAAGGCCGCCAAAAGCCGATATGTGTTTGCTGAGAACATACTCAGCACAATTTTGAAATAGTTGAAAAAGCCCTTCATAAATGCTAAAAAAGGGAAGCACAACTCAAAATCCAAATATTTTAAGTATATATGGAACTTGTATTCCTTAGGAAAGCATTCCCTCTCCCTATCTCTCATCTCCTCAAGTTCCACGTCCCAAGAAGATCTTACCAATATTGATTATATTTTGTAACGAGAATCCTGTTGATGAAACTGGCAGTTCCATTTGGAGAATCTCAAAAATAGGCTATCGTGTTGAATAGATATCTAGCCGAAGACCTCCTTTCCTTATACTCGAGATAGTTATATATAGGGAGCTTGTTGATCTGAGCAAGTTTATTCCACCTTTTCTCCATGCTGTCAACCGAACTACCTGAAGAACACGCTACCTCGCTCCTTATTTGGGGAGGGAAAAGTGGCCTCAGTCTCCGTAGCCTTAGAATTGGAAAGCACAAGTCGACAAGCAACTTTGCAAATCATACCTGAATGGTTATGTGAAATGATACAACACAAATCGAAGAATTTGAGTTGAAGATAAGGAAATGAATGAAAGTTAAAGATGTGACTAGAGAGGCGAATTTTGACTATGAATATCACTTTATATAAGGATGATTCATCCCCGTAACTACAAATCTACTTCTAATAGTAATGATGCGCTAATATGGTAATCCCATAGATTGCTGACATGTGTCTCATGATAGAAATCTGACTGTTGAAAACTCTTAGATAGTTATTAAGCCTACCACAAAATAATGACCTAGGCAACATATGTCATGCCTCCAATTTCTTAGTTTCTTGAACCAGTGGGAGTTTAGAAATGGCGACCTTTTAGCTGGGATGTGATCTATCCTACTTCCTGTATTACTTGGCATAAATCTAAAGAGTCTCTCCCCATTCGGCCTCTAATGCAATATGTATGTGTAACTTACTTTGTTGATTGCTCAAACACATGAGTTAGGGGGGGCAAATGTTAATAGTCAATTTTCGCTCATCTGACACTCGATCTTTCGTCTGTCGAGATGCCATGTAACCAACTCTCTCTGCCTTTCACATCGCTTGCATGATATACGGCATTTATACCAAGTATAAGAAGTGCTCTTGGTTTGAATTTAAGTCTAATGTGAATAGTTATCATAAGCATGGTTATATTATATAACCGCCTACTACTCCTACATATGAGGAGAGATGCCAAGTTAAGAAGCTTCTACGTATCTTAACGGTTATCCCGACAATTGCTTTGGATACTACAACCATCTATAAATACCGGAAAGTAACTCTGTAAGGGATCCTGACATTTCTTATTTACATACTTACTTTACTAAGTTACCTTACTGATTTAGGCATCGAAGTAGCCGCACCAGATTGGCCCTAGTAACAAGTAGTTCACTTTCTTTTGCAGATTTTCCTCATCCTAAAATTCATTAACAACAAAAACCCTAAATCCTATGTATGCATAAATACCCAAAAATCAAACTCGAACTCGATGAAAACTCTAAAACTATAACTTTAAGCTTCTAAAATGAATAAATATAACCTAATAGTGATGAAACCTTAGTTAATTATAATTATCGATTAATATGAGTAATTGCATAAAATTTTTAACGAACATGTTAAGATAACTCATAAATATTATAAATGAAACGTATAACAATTAAATTAATAAATTTTTATAAAATTTCAATATTATTTTATAAATACTAAATTTATAATTTTTAAATTTGAAAAAATCTAATATTTTTATTTTTATTTTTCCTCCTTTTTCTTTTTCCTTTTTCTCTCCTTTCCAGATTTTTATTTTTCTTGCTAGCTACGTCCCACAAATTCTAGACAATTCTATAGACATGTGTAGTTCTAAGAATTTTATTATGTGAAAGTAATGAGTTAAAGACAAAACTAGATTAGATCATGTCATATCTCATTAATTACTCCATTTTTCTTTTGTTTCTCTTTTACTTTATTTTCTTCTCCTCCTCTTGCTATTCATGTCTACTGGAGCCATATGCAATTCATTTTGTGTTCTTTTCAAAGTTAACAAAGTAAATGAATAAAGTACACATCTCCATCCTTTTCTATTTTTCAAACCGTGCCATCCTTCTCTTTTCTTATTGTCTTTAAACTTCAAATTTTAACAAGAAGATTAAGAAGAAGAAGAGCTTCAAAAATTACTTTTTCAACATACTTCAAAGAGGAACATTTAGTATGTATACTATATTTATTTTGTATTAAATATTTTTATGTGTTCATCTGCATATGTATTTGTGTATAATAGTATGTATTACATGTTTTATTATATAGATATATATATACATAAATATAGTTGTACATATATGTATGCGTATATAATAGTATGTATATATTGTGTATTTTCCTTATTTATGTACATATATACATATGTATGTGTGTATAGTATATATATATGTACTCAAAATATGTATATATAACTATAAAATACAAAATACTAGTATAATATATTGTGTATAATAAATTTTATATATTCGGTATGTATACATGTATGCCATAGTGTATATATATCGTATTTTTATTGTATAGATTATATATATACATATACCTAAGGACATGATACATATGTATAATACTATGTATATTAAGTATTTTAGTATACATATATGTAAATATCATCATATATGTATGTATATATATAAAATACAAAAATATAATTGCATGTATATATATATCCATATGTATAGTATATATATATATATATATATATAATAATTAGCAATACGTAAGTATATTATATGTATATGAATAGTATGGTATATGTAGAAATACGGGTATATTTAAATAGTACATATATAATATACCATTATATTAAGTTAATAAATAAAGTAAAATAGTAAATATGAATATATATATATGTATCGTAACCCTTAAAAATATCTAAAATAACTAATCTATAAAATTTAGTAAAACATAATAATAACTATTATTATATATATCATGTAAAAATACAAAATAAGAAAAGATAGAAAAGTACAAAAAAATCGAAAATGACACATGTCATTCTCTTATTTGCCATGTCATCATTTAACAAAATTTAATTATATTCGTAATTAAAAATAATTAATTAATTAGAAAATTAGTAAAGTAGTAAAAATAAATTAAATAAGCCTTAAACCTAAAAATTAGCAAAAATAAGTATATTATAGTAAAATAGACTTAAAAGTAAGAAAATTACAAAATATAAAGTTCAAATATTTGTTAAACCATAAATATACAAAGAAAAGCGTAAAATAATATTTTATAATTATTTAAGTCAAAATAATGAATTTCGTAATATAACATTCAAAATGGACCTCGCTACGAAAAAATACATCCAAAAACAATAAAAATAAACTATAAGTTTATAAAAATTAGAGTTAAATCGAAAACGTTATATACAATTAATGAAAAAACTTGAACCAAGTATTTCATAAGAATATATAACTAATTTAAGTAATTAGTATGAAATATATGAATAACTTAGTTATTTCACTTAGATACTCATTACTTTTGGTATTCCCAAAATGTTAGGTAATCCTGATATAGATATCAACTTAACAAGTGGACTTTTACAATCGTAGATGGACTCAATGACTAAGTGAGTACTTCTGATGACTCTATACATATTTTGTGCTTGTAATTAGTGCACCTAAAATAAATATTAATAATTTGATGCATGGGGATTCAGGTTATGCTTGTGCCTGAATATTGGTTGTGTATTGTGTAAAATATTGTAAAACATAATAGCTAAATAGTTGACTATTTGATTTATTACTACATAATTGAATGGTTTGTTGACATTGGTTGATCACCACATAAATTGACTTAATCATATTTGACTTAACTAAAATAAAATGGATCATACATAAACATGAATATTGCATATAATGTTTCAGCCATTACCTCACACAATTAGTATTGAAGGGCCTTAGAGGGATGAATTCCCACATGATTTGATTAGTACAATATAAGAGCATTGGTATAACAAGACCTTACTCTTGACTCATGGGTTTACTTGGCACTGGAGATGCTAATCATGGGTGACTAAGGGTTAAGTCTAGAAATCACCATTATAGAGTGTAAGTGTGGACTATGGGGGCTACCTCACACCATTAGACCTAGGATTTTGTGTATTATTGGATTCCTTTGAAATGAAAATGTATTTCATGAAATACAAAATTTAAATTTATGGTTAAAAACTGTAGGTGCTAGAGCCTAGTTGTGATTGGTGTAGATGTATCTTCAAACCTTACTTCGGTGGGTATTAAATCTAATGTTGTATACAATATCGGTCAACTACGTATATATTGTTTAGCATACTACTTGTTCATGCATTCATATGTTTGTTAACAAACTATTTGATAACTTGCCTATTGGTATAGTATGAG
Organism: Lumnitzera littorea; assembly: GCA_024138015.1. NCBI lineage: Eukaryota > Viridiplantae > Streptophyta > Magnoliopsida > Myrtales > Combretaceae > Lumnitzera > Lumnitzera littorea. The sequence goes on from JAMXBB010000003.1 coordinate 108,838,530, forward strand.
AAATAACTCACTAAGCTCTTATAACTTACTCTCTAATAGTATTTTTTTGCTAGTTGATAGATAAACGGACATAGGTTAAGAGTCCAGCATTAAGTGCAAATGTTAAGATGTTTAGAGGTTAGAGCTAAAGATAGATTGTATAACTTATTTGAAACATTAAATATAAATACTACCTTTATATTTAGATTTTGTATCTTCAATAAGTATAAAGTTTAGATCTTACTACCTGATCTTATTGTTTGGTAAGGGATATCGATTCTCTACGATTATAAGGAATTGTGGATTATTGAATATGTATAGTTATTTATATTTTACAATATGTTAATAAATTAAAATTAGAAACTCTAGCAATTCATTATTTAGAGTCTTGCAATATCTGATTTGTAGGATGATTTTCATATCATGGGAGTACACGATATGAAAATTTTAGGCAATTCTGCTAAGCCCCCTATAGGGTCATGATGAAGCCCCTTATAAGGTCATGATAACAAGTTTACAGAAAGTTGTGGGGATGGAGTTATAGTTTAGTACAACATACCACCCCCAAATTGATGGACAGATGAAAAGAACCATACAAACCTTAGAAGATATATTAAGGGCCTGTATTATGGAACTTAAAAGGGAGTTAGGATTCTCATCTATTGTTAATTGAATTTGCTTATAGCAACAGTTATCATTCTACAATTCAAATGCCTCCATATGAAGCTCTATATGAACGAGAGTGTAGATCTCCATTGTTTTGGGATGATGTTGAGAAAATAGTATTGGCTCTAGATCTAATATAAGAAGCAGTTGAAAAGATTATTATGATTAAATAGAAGATGAAAGAAGCACAAGATAAGTAGAAAAGCTAGGTTAGTTTGAATAGAAGAGGATTAGAATTTCAAGCAAGGGACCATGTATATCTTAAAGTGAGCCTAATTAGAAGTATACATTGCATGAAGACACAAGGCAAATTGAGCTTAAGATACATTGATCCTTTTGAAATTTTGGAATGAGTTAGGAATTTAGCATATCAATTGGCTTTACAGCTTAACTTGTCAGGAATTCATAAGGTATTTCATGTGTCTATTTTGAGGAAACACATTCTTGACCTTGATTGTATTATTGAGTTGGAACCAGTGAAATTAAAGGAAAATTTGACTTATGAAGAACACCCAGTAAAGATTACGGATAGCAAAGTACAGCAATTAAGGAATAAGGAGATTCGTTATGTCAGTCTTATGGAGAAATCATGAACAAGAATTAGCAACTTAGGAAGTAGAGGATGAAGTGAGGCGTAAATACCCATATTTATTAGAAGAACTAGGTATGACTCTCAAGTTTTGAGGACAAAATTTATTTGAAAAGGGGAAGAATGTAAACCTTGTAAAATTATTGGTCTTAACCTTAAATTAGAATCAAGTACTCTAGATAATCTTATGAGTCAATGAGACTAAATAAGATAAAAAAAAAATTAATTAAATTATGAAATTGAATATATTATCAGCAATAAAAACCCTAAAATTTCGATTGAAACATAAATCGTATACGAAACCCCAAAATCCTATGTACATGTAAATACTCAAAATTAAATTCGAACTTGATGAAAACTCTAAAATTATAACTTTAAACTTATAAGATGAATAAATATAACCTGCTAGTAATAAAACCCTAGTGGAATATAATCATCAATTAATACACATAATCGAGTAAAATTGTTAACGAATGCGTTGAGATAACTTGTAAATATTATAAACGTAACCAGTAACAATTTAATTAATAAATTTTATAAACATTTCAATATTATTCATATTTACTAAATTTATAATTTTTATATTTAGGAAAGCATATTATTTTTATTTTTATTTTTCCTTTTTCTTCTTTCCTCTTTCTTTTTTTTTTTCTTTTCCTTCTTTTCTCTTTTTCTTTTCTTCTCCAGATTTTGCTTCCACGTCCCAATTTCCAAAATTATGTGCGGTTGATGAGGTGTATCCTAATTTCACCATGTGTAATTCATTTAAATAAAACTAATCTCATAAGATAAGGCCTTGTCATGCCCATTAATTACTCTTTCTCATTTTATCTTTTCCTTTTTTCTTTAATTCACATTTTCTACCCTCCCATGCTTACTTACGCATCTGGAAAAGAAAATACACACACTTCTTACTTTGTCCATTTCAAAGCTCTCCTAAAAAATGTGAAGCTTTTCCTTTTCTTTTTCAATCTCTTTGGCTATCAAAATTCATCAAGTGAAGGAGAAGAAGGAGAAGCTTGAGAATTGTTAATTCAACAAGTTCCAAAAGAAGAGTATTTAGTATGTATATGATGTTTATTTTGTAATAATCATCTTTGTGTATTTTTGTACATACATGTATTTAGTAACATGTTTGTGTAATATAAGGTTATGTAGTAAAGATATGTGTAAAAAAGTAGCATTTCCTTATGTATACATGTGTACATATGTGCAAATACTAAAGTATATTCATGTGTATTTACATGTTATAATTAATTTTACAAATAGTTAGCAAACAGAATTTGTGTAGGTATTAATATATATGCGTGTATAATTTATGTATATTTATGTTTGTCTAATTTTCATTACAAATGTATATATACAACATGTCACCGAAAATATAAATATATATTTATGCATATATAAAGTCCAAAAATACTAATATAGTATAGTATATGGATAATGGGGTATATGTTTAGTACACACATATATATATATACATATATGTCTATGTGTACGTATGTGTGTACAATAGTATTTATACTATGTATTTTCAATATATAGAAATATATATATGTCTATGGATGTGATGGTATATGCATATGTATTTGTGTATAATATTATGTATATTAAGTATTTTTAATATATATATATATGTAAATATGGTTGTATAGTATTATATGAATAAAATATAAAATTACAAGTATGTATATATGTCATATATATGTACATACATATAACATATGTAGTATATTTAGAATCTTATTATTATATTACAGAAGTATACATATATATATAATACGTATATTAATAGTATAGTATATATATATATATATAGATATATGGATATACTTAATTAATACATATATAATATACTATAATAATAAATTAATAAATAAAGTATGGCAATATATGTACATGTACATATGTTGTGAGTTCTAAAGGAAAATAGAATAATTAATTTGCAAAATTGAACAAAATATAATTTTTCATATTACGTAAAAATAAAAAATAGGAAAAGTATTGGAAATATATACAAATTTAAAAAATGACACGTGGTGCCTATCCATGCTACCATGTCCACATGTAATTAATTTTAAGTAAAAATCGTAATTAAAAATAATAATAAAATAACTAATTAGTTAGGAAATTATTAAGATCGCAAAATTGAAACAAATAAGTTTTAAACCTTAAAAATAGTGAAATATGAAAATTTTGATAAAATGAACTCAAAAATAAGAAAATTATAAAATATAAACTTTAGATATTTATTAAATCATAAATATGCAAAGAAAAGATTAAGTCGAAATAATGAATTTCATAATATTTTTACCTCAAAATAGAAAATGTAAGCTACAACGTAAAAAATGAACCTTATTGCGAGAAAGTAAATTTGAAAACAATAAAAATGGACAATAATTTTATAAGAATCGGAGTTAAATTGAGAAAATTATACACAATTAACGAAAAAGCTTAAATCGAGTATTATATAAGAATAGATAACAAAATTAAGTAGTTTGTATCAAATATATGAATAGTTTAGTTATTTAACTCAAACACTTATTATTTTCTTATTTCCTAAATGTTAGGTGATCCTAAGATCAAGACTGATCTGTCTATAAATTACTACGATCCCTAACATCGAAAATGACCGAGTGAGTACTCCTAATGATTCCATATATGTTTTTGTGTATAGTTAGTGAATATTAGTTGATATTAATAATTGGAGTGTGGGGATGGGTTATGCATGTGTACGATATTGTTTGTTAAACGTGAAATTTCTATTAAGTATGATAATGTATCGTTTGCTGCATAGCGACTTTAATAGGAATTGATTTGTCTATCATTTTAATTAATCACATAATAATTAAACTTAATTATATCAAACTCAAATTAACTAAATTGCACATGCATAATCATGCATTGCATATATAATCCTGACTATCACATCATACAGAAATAGTGAAAGGCTATATGAGGGTAGATTATAAATTCTGATTATAGTGTTTTAATACGGTGCATAATATGATATGACCTTATGCTGACCTGTGGGATTACTAAGCATTGAAAGTGTTAATAGCTTAATTAAGAATCGAGTCTAGAGGCCTCCATTTAAGGGTAAGTGTAGACTGTGAAGGCTCACTCATAATTATACATAGAACATAGTTTTTTATTAAAAACAAAAAGATTGATTTATTGGAATAGGAAACATGGAGTTTCGTAAAAATGTAAGTTCTAATATAATACTTGAATCTGACCGGTGTCATATATACTCTAACCTTGACTTTGGAGGGCATTAAATCTGAGTTACATGTAATACCTAGTTATCTGCATGTATTTGTTTGGCATTCTATATGAGCATATATTCATATGTTTGAATCTAATTATTAAATAACTTGGTTGTAGTATCTCACTAAGCTAGTTAACTTACACCCCGATAGTTTACTTATGTAAGGAGACCTATTTATTGATCCAGGCCACAAGATACTCAAGGTTAGTGAATTATCTACTAGATGACGTAAGTGTAAGAATAGAGATGAGAATATATTTCAGCTACTGTAATTAGATCGTTGAACTTATTATGTGATACGATGCATTATTAGTTCATTACCTAGTATGTTACAGCTTTAATATATGTAATATACATATATGTGATATTGATAGTTTAATAGTCATGTTATTGTAACTATGTGATGATATTACTTATGTCTACATAACTCTTGGGTTGATAGTTGTAATAGTAGCTTTGTATGTCGCATGAAGGGTTATCGATTGAAAGCGTAACCAATCTGCAGTCCTTTATATGACATATGACGCTTGCTATGACTAAGCCATCCCTCGGGTCATGATAAGAAGGTTGTATTAGAGTGTAACCTAAACTAGGGTAAACAAAATTTAACCCTAGACATTAGGATAACTTACCTAATGAGATTGAGGAATAAAACCGAGTTAAGTGTTTAAGCTTAAATTCAATTACTAAATGTTATAATAATAAAATCACAAAATTAATTATATATCTTGTTGACTCAAAGATCGGTTCTCGAGCTATAAACCGATTTTACTTTATTCCATCTTCATGAGGGAGAAACTCTACGAGATTATAGATGCTACCTCTGGTGAGGACTTGACCTTAATAGGTAGGTCATGTATAGCTAGTAAGGTTTTATCTACTTAGGGAGTAGGGTTAAGTACCTATTGGTTAGAGTGGTGGATCTATTGGGTATTCTATGCAATAGGTGATCTACTTACTTATGAGGAGATGATGCATTATTTGGAGTCGGAGGAGAGTATTGAGATGGTATAGGAGTTAGTCTTCTTGGTCAATACCGATTCACTACTGAAGTCGCCATCTTTCACTCATAGTTGAATAGTTGGTCCTGGTGTGGTACTAGCTGTTAACCGCTGTGCTAATCACGATTTAGTTGTTGCTTAGGATAATGCTAGGGCTAAGGCTGAATTTTAGGATAGCATAGAGCAATGGTATGGCCATACATAAGAGATTAAGGTTACCAAACTTCGATAGAGTTTAGGATTTAAAGAGTTCAAGGTACAGATAGATGCCTCTGCTGTACCAGCTGAGTCTATACAATAGATACCCCCTATGGAGGAGTTCGAGTATTACTAGGTAGACCCTAAACTTCCTCCTATAGTACTGGCAAGAGGTGACCCCTCCGATGTGCTTACCATTACTTCGGACCTATTGGATTTTTGGTTACTTAGAGAGTAGGCCTAACAAATGCCTAACGAGGAGTCTAGTGTTTATTCTAGTGTTGGCTCTACCTTTTTTATTCTAGGATACAGATATTTAAATGATACAGTTATTGGACTGTCTACATACCTTTAGTAGATGTAAGGACACTTGTTTGATGGATTGTACTTTTGGAGTGGCTGCTTAGCATCAGAGTGATCATACATACTCCTTTTGTTGTACATGTTAAGATCATGTCTGATCATTTTGTATTTTGAGAGTTTTGTTTTAGTGAGATTATATTGTATTTGAGAGTTTTGATGTATTTGAGAAATTTGATGTACTTGAGAGCTCTATGTATTGTGAGAAGCTCTATTGTATTTCGAAACTCTGTACTTTGACTTTACTTTTTATGGTTGTCAATGGAGATTCACTTGCTAAAAGTGACCCTTAAACAGATGTAACCTCAATATATTGATCAAGAATGAAAGATTGCGGACCCCTAGACAGTTGTTTCCAATATTACAGGGGTGTCTGGTATAACAACCACTTCATGTACCTCACTTCCATTATCATATGGTCCATCTTTAGGAAAAACTTTTGCTTTAGCCTTTACTTCAAACTCTTCTTGTAAATCGTCCTTGGGATCCTCATTATCGTTAAACCTTATATGTGGCTAAGAATCTTAAGGTAGATTCTTAGGCGGTATCACAATGGGTTTAGGTTCCTGAAATTGTAATGGTACTTCCATACTTACAATCTCATCTATAAGACATCTAGGAAACCAGTCAATCATACTAAAAGGATAGTTTCTAAGGATATATGGGTTACTTAGAGGTACCTAATCAAAGCTTGAAAAGTAATTCCTATCTACTTCTACAAAAGCAGGAAAGTATAGTATAGGAATCATTATAGATAAAACCCTGTTTTCTCTTAAATACTTCTCAAAGATAGCTATGGTAGTATATTCATTATATGCAAGTCTTAATCCATTCCTCATTATCTGCCAATCATTCTGCATATTAAATGACATTTCATGCTTATAATTCGCAATGATCTCAATGATGGTATAGAACATCCTCTAGTCAGCCATATCTAGTAATAACTTTCACATTTGAATCCTATACTCAATAGGCATCTCATCCCTTTCCCATTCAAAATGCCACCATGTATGTAATAAACCATTCCTACGAATTTGAAATAATTAAGTTAAAAGTCAATTTATTACCCTTTATACATACATAAGCTGTATATATAATCCTATAAATCTAATTCTTTTATATCCATTGTCAACTCTACTCTTAATGAACTAATTATCTACTCATTTTAATTAAACACTCCAAAGCTTGGTTCTTTTAAAACCATGCTCTCATACTAACTCAAAACTAAACAAGAGAAGTCATAACAGTCTCATCGTATAAACTAACTTAAGATAGAAGCTGACCTTACTGTTGCTATCGTATATATAGTCCACATAAGGCATATACAACTCAACCAACTTAAAGCATCCAGTCTGATACCTATTAATGATCAAACCTATAGTATAGCTTTTCAAAATACTTATTCTATATGACCTGTTGTCCAATAATAGAATAGTATTTAGATAAACATTTCATACCTAGAGCTATAATTTATAATCAAAGTTCACCAAAAGCCACAAGCCTTAAAGTTTCTTTTTACAATAAGATTGGAAACTAATGAGTGTCCCAATGAATTTCAATTAGTTTCCTCAAAAGTCACTTATAGGATTTTTACAATAAGATTGGAAACTATTACGTTCCTCAAACATCTCTTCTTTTCTTCACCCCCTACCCCATACAGTATACACCTCACTCTCTTTCTCATCTCTTTTTCTCTCTCAAACACACATACATTGCAAGCAAAAGCATACACCATCAATTATACCCTTGTGCATGAACTATGCATACTTACAAAAATCAAAGCTACTGCAATGCACCAAATTTTCCACAAACAACACCTAACGCATCACACGTATGCGCACGCAACATGAATAATACAACATCTTTGCAAATTGATCACACAATAATTATCCACCACCACCACCACCACCACATCAACAAATACACTACCTTCTCCTAAAACTCAAAGAAAACCCTAAAAGATATAAATTGACAAAAAAAAAACGATGATAAAAAGAAAATTTACTTGAATATGGAAGAAAGATTAATTCTTGCTAAATTTCTCCTTCATTAATGCAAATCTTTGTTAGGGTTTTGGGGTTAGGTTAAGAACTAGAAGTTTCCTATTCCTGGAGAAAAGTAATATAATGTTTTGGTAAGGGGAATATATGAGGTTGAGTTATCTTTTATTTAGGATAAGAGATAATGAGAAGTTTGAATATTTTCCCTAACAATATTGCCCCTACTATCCCTTATTAATTACAAGCCACACCATATCAAACTATGATTCTCAACAAAACTTTCCCTAGCTAGTGAGATTGTCAAATGAGCTATTATTTACATGATTTCTTATAAGTATTTAAGCCTCAAAGAAAAGAAGTGTTTTATATATAACTACAATATTTTTATTACTTTTAGTTTTCATGGAATTGATAGAATGCTTGTTAACTAAAACTGTCCACTGCCATTAGATCCTCACTTTATCTAAGATAACTACACATTACTAATGTTTTGCTGTACAATATCAATATTTTATAATTTTCACTTTTTTTTTGTGTTTTGACTTTTGTTTCTCTTTCCCTACCACCCCAAGGGATATTTTGGATTATGTGTCCATAAAATTACTTTTATTTTTAATATTACATGTAAATTCTTATTTGATAGTTGCTCAATTATCTTACAAAGGTCATATTAGTAAATCATATATGTAAATCACCATAGTCCCACTCACTAGCAAGAATGAAAGAGCAGCTCCTATTTTTTTGGAGTAGTTGGTATTGAACATATTCAAATAGCCTTGCATCATATCAATATTGCAGAATCGAAAATAAAATATGAGGAAGTCGAAATTGATATTCTATCACTCTTTTCTCCATACAATCAACTTCTATTTTCTATATTCTTCTTCCCTTATTTGCAAATGCTTTTAAAATGTAGAATCGCAATTTCTTAGAATTGACAATTCTAGCCCCAGAGAGGAATTCCATTTTGCTTTTAAGAGGGCAGAATCATAATTCCCTTCCATCTTTACTAAAGATTAAAATCACTTATATAACATTCAATATAAATTATAACGTACAATAAATAAACAACATTTTTAATGAATTCTACTGTAGCACTACTTGAACATTCCATTTCACTCCAATCATGAAATTTACAAACATATAAATGGACTTATCATTTCAGTCTTAGTTCCATTCTATTCTACTCCTTTCATTCTAAATGATTCATGCATACCAAATGTGATATAAGAGGACCAATAATCTTATTGTGTGAAAATTTACATTTGGTAAGTTTTTATCTGATATTTTCACGTTCATTCACTTACTTTTTATATCCATTTTGTTAAGCTTATTAACTTAATTTTAATGATTCAAAGATTGAAAAATCAATAAGGAGAAACTTTCCAAATGTTAACCATGTAAAAAAATGTATTATTTGGAAAAAAAATAAAATGAAATAAAAGTTCTTACTAATTGACATATGTTTATGACTCAGAAGCAATGAGATCATCCTAAGAAGTACATAATGGGCTTTTATTTAATACATGATAGAACCAACAGCACAATTTTCTCACCTTAAAGTTCCTACACGCATGACTTTGCTCAATAAGATTGTCATGTTAATTATCATTCTTCATTGTTATTTGTATCTTCACTATATAAAATTTTGATTTTAGTTACTTTATCTATATGTTATGATTGATGTACTTCTTTTGCCTTTTCATAATTCAATGCTTGTAATTGTAGTTATTTATATTAGTGAACCATGCACGCATAATGCGTGTGCTTAAGAAATGGTATAAATAAGTCACTTATAGGATTTTTTCATAAGAATATAGTTTTTTTTCTTTTATGTGATCGTTGTCATTTATCAAGGAAAAGTAGACACATGTCCTTACAAGATGCTTAAATAATCTCTTTGTATCCCATTTGTTGTAATTTCTATTCCATTAATTAAATAATATCCTAATTAAAATTTCCAAATTTCTTGGAATTTATTAATTTAGATAGGAAAAGGCACCAAATTACTCTTACACTTTAACATAATATAAAATAAATAGATAAATTAATTAATTAATACATAAGAATACAAAACAACCTTTAAAACTAGTTGATACAATTAAATGTACTAATAGATAGGAACTCAACATTGAATCATTAAAAAGAAAGATATAGAAAACATTTGTCATCTGGAAATGACCATATCGATCTCATCCTATGCAATAGTTTGAACATTTCCAAAAAGCTATGTTTATTATATAAATTGGCCCAATCGTATTAGTTTTTTATTTTCACTTTTAAGCATAGATGAAGATGTAGACCATCTTCAACCTTAAGTCAAATGACAATTTGTAAGCTTAAATGAAGAAGAAGAAAAAGAAGAAGATAAGAGGAATGTACTTTAATGAATGATGATGGATAAAATTGAAAAAGATAGTAAATTCAATTTCCAACCAGGTGCTAGTAATAGAAACGATGATAGTATTGTCACATATAATATCCAATGGCAATTAAACTTGAAGAAAAAGCCTACAATGAAATAGAAAGAAGGAAGTGAAATCAAAATGTAAACTATGAGTTAGCTTTTCTTGGTGTTGTCACCTGTAGCATTTTCCTCCTAGATATAAAAGTAGAAAGAAATCGATTATATTTTATGGGGTGTATTTGCACAATCCTTAAGTAAATCCATTTATAAAGAAAATAATAGGAATAATACATACAATAGTTAATATAAATTGATCAAAGAAAGAAAAGGAGGTTATTGACTGTTTATAATATATTTTACAATTTTGAGAAGTATGGGAATCACTTCTTTCATTGACCTTCCGTCTACCTTCTCTGTACTTAACACTACTATATCAAAGTGAATTGTGATGCTCAAACTTGTCTCCATTTATGACTTTCATTACAACTCAGTGAAAAATTACGTTGCCAACCAACTTTAAAAATGAGAAAAAAACAAAAAGAATGAATTGAAACAAAAATCAAAATTAAGAAATTCTTGATATGAGAGAAACAAAAATAGTGAGATGAAATAAACATTATACCCATTTTCGTCAAGTGAATAGTAGTGTTACAACATGATAGTGTTATTGATAGAATGTAAGTGGTTGAAGAGTAAGCAATCTTTACGAAAAATTATGTTTAAAACCCACATCACAAGAACCTTAAAAGAAGAAACATTCTTGGATAAGTAGCTGATTTTATTCCTATAAATAAAGCTAGGTCATTACACCATGCAAATATATTAGAAAACACTTAGGAGATTCTTAATATATGTATTCCTTTTCTTTTTGCTTGCTAATAGAATGAGCATGATAAAATGGCTCATCGCATGTACACATTAAATCAATTAGATTTGCTTTGTTTAACAATAATTTGAAATTAAACTCCTCAAACATAAATAATTGGTCCTTTCACATATGTTATAACCCTTTTTTTGTGATGTTATTCAAATTTCACCGTAATTGTACAATACCTTAAGCAAATATTTGTCATTGATATGACTTTATTTAGTTGACAAAAATTTTTGTTTCTACTGATTAATATAATAACGCTATATGAAAGTTACTTACTTTGTTCATATAAGAGCATGTTAGAATTAGAACCAAAGATCTAAACCCTGTGTTAATAACAAAGCAATTGCAAATATAAGCAAATGAACATTGCTAAAGCAAATACAAAGTGTCTGTTAGGTGCAAAGCAAAAGAAAATTAAAAATCAAACTTGTGTAGTAAAATGGATGGTGTTATCAACTTGCATTCTATAAAGCATGCTTCTCTAGACATTAGCCATAGTAGAAACATAGGTTTTTTGTCAATAAAATATGACCACATAATTAAAAAAAAAAAAAAAAAAGAAGGAAGAAGAAGAAGAAGAAAATAAATTTTTCAAAAACATTAAACATAAAAATAAAAATAAAAAAGCAAATTTGAGGAACTTGGAGAGCTTTACCATCACCTATCTAACCAACAATAATTATTGTAGATCAACATAATAGAAACATAAACACTAGTAAAAGAAAAAAAAAAACAAAGAAAAAGAAAAACTTACTTCATAATGCAATATATTCCTTATAGATGGGTACATAAGACTCCATTTTGCACTCTCATAATACCAAACACATACAAAGCCATAAATTCACCATTAATCGTAGGAATAAGTTAGTCTAAATGTAGGATTAAGCAAGTGAAAACAATTAACTATTGATATTCAATAACTTACCAAATGTGGACTCAGAAAGCAATTGAACTTGTAAATGTGGACCGAAGTTGAAACTATTCTTTCGCATGTGGATGAATCATGACTTCCGAACATGTAAGAAGATATAATATTTAAATTGAATATAATATTTAAAACATATTTTTAGATCAATATCAAAACATACATGAGACCTCGATTATAGTTTGAGATTTAAAGATAATTGACAACTTTATATATTTTATAAATATAAGAAACATAGTCATATATCTTAAGATATTTATATTTATAGACAATTTTAAACATATACATGTATTAGCCTAGCAATTAACATTTAAGAAAACATAATATGATATTATTCAAATGGATTTCTTATAAATAATTCTCATTTGTTTCTATCCTTCAGATGTAACTCTATGTTATATATGAAATTCCATTCAAGGGAGGATTAAGTAGTACATTAAAAGGATTATTACAATACAAGTTTATAAATTCAACATAAAAAATTATGAAATACAATAAAGATACCAAAACTTGGTCTATCCCCTTTAATATACGTATATATGATGTTAAGAGTTTAATTGATGACTATGCATTCACAAATTCTTCTTAAATTTTTGTTTTTATTCCTTTAAACAATGTGCAATTTACAAATTGATGATTTTCCCTTAAATCATGAACTTGCAAATGGGAGAGAGATTTGATAAATTATAGGCATGTTATGGTTTTACTATGTAGTAAATATAATAATAATGTGACAATTTATTATACTTTTACTATATATATTGAAGTAGCCATATAATAATAATATGACAAAGGATGCTATATATAGAATTAGCCATTTTTAATATAGAAGCTAAATTAGGTTAACCAACATTTCTATTCCTATTGAAATAACATGAGAGGCATGTATCATATGGTAGATGATATAAATGATATGAAATACAAATATTATCAAAGGGTGATTTGGGAAAATAATAAAAGATACAAAAGAATCTCTCTCTTTTGCTTTAATAATATAGATAATTGGGGATTTTCAATTTATTGCTTCAGAAAGCTATGATATTTCCTTTTATTACTACAAAATGTCTCATTTTTTTCCCTATTGGTACATATAATATATCAACTTTAATTTTCAAATATTATTCTATGGTTGATGGAACTAAATGAAATATTTGCTCGATAGACTTTTAACATGGAAAAAGAGGCAACATTTGGAATCATTATTGATATACTTTATTTTTATATTATTTGATCAATTAAAAGTACTAAGTTTTAAGGGTTGTCACTTCATTTATGGTTTCAAATTTTTTTTTTTTGACAAAATTACACTAATATCCCCTAAAAACTTTCAATATTGTACGGATCTCCAACTTTTTTAAAAGTCAACATTTACATCCTTGTAACAGCAGTAAGACCTACTTTTTTATGAATTGACTGCTAATTTGTCTCCTTTAGCTTATATGGAAAATTAGTTTAATATATTTAATTAACTAATACTTAAAAATGCTAAAGAATTCATTTAAATTTAAAAATTAAGAAAAGATGGAGGAAAATACTACCCTGAAACTTAAACGAAAATGGAAAAAGAAAGGAAAATTCATTAGAATCGCTTAAGATCATTATTTGAAAGTTGGTACCTACAAATTCCTAATCTTAGAACAAAATGAGGTCTTAAATATCTTTTACTATAATTAGCTCCATCTATTGTAGTCACTTGTGTAAACCTTAGAAAATTGGTAGTTTGAATCCTAATTTAAGTTCGAGTATCCTAAACTGTGTCATGAGTCGATAAGGCTAGTAATAATAAAAGATTATGAAATTTAATAAATCGAATATAACACTGATAATAAAAAACCCTAGAAATTAATCAAAACCGTAAATTACGTACCAAAACCCTAAATCCGATTTATGCACAATTACTTGAAATCGAACCTGAACTTGATTGAAACCCTAAAACTATAACTTTAAGCCTATAAAATAATTAAATATCACTCAATAGTGATATAATTGTAGTCGATTACAATTATTGAGTAAATCGTGTAATCGTATAAAATTTTTAACGAAACCGTTAAAATAACTTGTAAAAATTATAATTATAACGAGTATCAATTAAATTGATAAATTTTCATAAAATTCCAAAATTAATTTATAATTATTATTTTTATGATTTTTAAGTTTAGAAAATTTACATATAATTATTTCTAATTTCCTTTTTCTTCCATTTTTTCCTATTTTCCTTTCTTTCTTTTTCCTTCTTTTATTTTCCTCTTCTATTATTTTTTCCTTTTCCCATGCAATTTACAGCTGCAAATGCAATAGCCCATGTGTGTGAATTTTAGTTACAAGTGTCAAACACTTAAGGGAGAAAGGACAAATTAATAAAGGAAGTGTCATATCTAATTTAACGCCTAATCTAATTGGATAATGATCTTGTATTTTTTTACTTACTTTCATTTGCTGATTCACATCCCAAAATATCTAGAAACATCAAACCAAAAGTCCAAAGTGGGAAAAAAAAAAAACAAAAGAAAAGAAAAGCAAAGTAAAAATAGAACAAAAGTAAAACCGAGAAGAATAAGAAGAAAAAGAAGGAGGAGGAGAAAAAGAAGAAGAAAATTAAGGATCATACCAACATATTTAGGTAAGTATATTTATTTTAGTTGTATATATGTATATTATATGGTATGGGTATGTATATACTAAGTATTTTGTTGTATATTGCTACATGTTTCATTATATGTACATAAATAGATGTATGGGTAGATAAACAAATATATATGTATCTCTTATATATGTGTAAATATATATATGTAGACATGTATATATATATATATATACTATTAGGTAGAATATACAACATATGTATATACATGCATGTATAAATAAGAATATGTATAGTAGATATTTAGAAATCTTACTATTTGGACATATATATACATGCACACGAAAAATTAAAAAATAATAATAAATAAATATATATATATGTATATATAAATAAGAGTACATATAGTATGTACTTAGTATTTTCACAAATTATACATAGATATATATATATATATGTATATTTGAATATGAATATTTATGTATATATGTATATAATCTTTATTTTCGTGTATATATATATATATATATAAGTATAAGTATACATATATTATATATATATATATACATGTGCTTCATATTCATGTACACATGTAAGTTATTATTTTCTTATATATGTATATATATATGTGACGTAAATATGTGTGTGTGTGTGTATATATATATAAACCTAGTCTTTATTATATATGTGTACAAGTATAATAATAGGTATATGTATATATAATTATATCTAGTATTTTCATATTACAAGAATTTTTGTATATATAGTTATATAAGTATTTATATATATATATGTATATCATAGAATATTAGAAAATAATAAATTAGAAAAAAAATAATTTAATAAGTCTAAAATCTCAAAAATAGGTAAAAATAAGCAACTAAGGTAAAATAAGCTTAAAATAATAAAATTATCAATTATATGATTTAAATAATTATTAAATCATAAATATACTAAGAAAAAGCTAAAATCAATATTTTATAACTTTTTAAATTAAAATAACAAATTTTTTAATATTTTTACATCATAGTTCAAACTGCAAGTCACAACGTCCAAAATGGATCTTACTACGAGAAAATATGCTCGAAAACGATCAAAATGGACTTTAAGTTCATAATAATCCAAGCTAAAACAAAAAAGTTATACGCGATTTGATAAAAAGCTCAAATTGATAATTTTACGTAACTAAATAAAGTAAACATTACAAATTGCGATACTGATTTAGCTTTAAATTCCTAAACTTATAATTTTCTAGATTCCTTATTCTTAGGTGATCCCGACTTTGATCTTGAGCTACCCTTGGATTATTACGACTCTTAAGTCGATTATGGCTGAGTGAGTTTTTTCTAATGATCCTATACTTGCTTGTGTTTATAATTAGTGAATATGAATTATGCTTAATAAATGAATGTTGTATGGGGATGGGTTATGCTTGTGTATGATGACCGTTTGTTAATGGTGAAGTTACTTTAAAGTATGAAAACATATTGATTGTTGCATAGTAGATTCGCTAGGAACTAATTGTTTGTAACCTTGTTGATCACTGAATAATACAACCTAATTTTACTCGACTAGAAAAAGTTAACTTGAAACACGCATAATCATACACTGTATAACTAATTCCGGTAGTCACATTACACAGAGGTAGCGAGAGACCATACGTAGGTTGATTATTTGATTGTTATAGATTTCGTACAGTGCACACATGTGACATGACCTTACCTTAGCCTGCAAAATTACTAGGCATTGGAAGCACTAACTGCCTAGTTAAGGGTCGACTCCAGAGGCCTCCGTTTAGGGGTAAGTGAGGGTTACATGAACCTACTCACAATTATATGTAAAACTTATTCTTGATAAAACTGAGAACGGATATACCATTATATTTTTAAATACAAAATGTAGAGTTTCGTTATGAGATAAGTTCTAATATGATACCCGGGTCTAACTATGCCGATGTATCTCCGACTCTGACTTCGGAGGGCATTAAATCTTAGTTGCATGCAGTAACTGGTCACCTGTATGTGTATGTTTGTCATACTGATTGACATGCATTCATTTGATTGAATTTAATTAATGTATAACTTAATTGTGGTATGGTTGAGGGGATTATCTCACTCTACTAGTTAGCTTATACCTTTGTAGTCTTCTCTCGCAAGTTGAGTTGTTCGTAGAGTCGGGTGGCCACATGCCCGAGGTTAGTTGTTCATCAAGGGGTCGATGTGAGAGCAAGACGTGATCAAAGTTTACTCATGATATTTTATCCAGATTATAAATCTAATTATGTAATCAAATGATACTAGTTTGAATTAAGAAATGCTTTAGATTTCCTATTTGTAAATTCTTATATAAATATATTATGTTTTATATTTCTTTATCTTATTATTATTATCATAAAATGATATTACTCATGCTTACACAACTTCTAGAAGTTAGTTGTAGCTGCAGCCTGGTGTATCGCATAAAAGGTTGTCGATTGTAAGGGAATTCAATCTACAGTCCTTTGTATAGTATACGATGCTTGCTACGACTAGCCCCCTCAAGTCGTGACAACTTGCCACCACTACCATTGAGATTCATTTACGTGACAATTATAACTAAGGAACCTGGAATCTACTAAGTCTATAATTAAGATTGGTTCTACTCTAGGGTAAAAAAAGATAAGGTTCTTATTGGATGGGTGTTTGTAATTGGTTATGCTTACATGGCTATATAAGGTAAGATTGTCAGCAATTATTGTTCAACAATCCTCTTTAATTGACTCTATTGAGTTTGTGCTTTAAATGGCATATGCCGTTACGGTTCGGGACTTCCTTTAATGCATAAACGGATTGTGCAACGTTTATTGTCCTACCTCTACAGTAGCAAGCAAACTTAAGCAAGGCCTAAACCTATTAGCAACACAGATAAGGAAGAAAGCCAACAGTAATATAAGGGACACAAGCATGAATGGAAAAATGAATAATACACTTTTATTAATTCCGATAGTAATATAAGGCTATAATGTATGTGTATGAGGGTATTGTATATATAACAAGTGCTATTGGTTGTGATCAACCAACATGGTGAGTAAGAGATTCAATCTAAAGGGGTACTCATACCTTCATAAAGAGCTTTACAAACATTTTTGGGCCTAATAGGAGAAGACATTAAAATTGGTGAAATGGCATCACTTTCTAAAAGTAGAAATTTTTAATAATAGTAAGGCCTTAACTAAAGTGAAATATACTAGCCCTCCATGTTACAATATGTACAAAAGTATAGTCTCTTGCTTGTATAAGTATATTATGAAAAGGGATCTTAACATCCTCCCCCACTTAATTCTATTGACATCCTTGGTAATATGTACTATAGCTTAGATCTGGTGGAGGAGGTCTTCTAGATGGCAAGGCTCACTTTCTCTCGAATAAGGGCTTGAAGTCTTCTTCATTCTCTTAGCTAGTATCTTCTTCTCTTCAATCTCTCCACTTGACCAAATATTCTTTATGTTCTTCTTTAGTGGCGAGATCTCTAACTCTTTTCTCTACAAGGATGTCTTCCATGACTTGACTCAAGTTGAACTTGATCTTGACATGTAATCGCTTGGACACATTATGAGATGGGTCTTCCATGTTTGGATAATATGGCTTCAAGACGTTGACATGAAAAACTGGATGGACCTTCATCCACGTAGGAGACTCAACCTTATAGGCTGCTCTTCCAATCTTTGAGATGTTAGGAACTAGACTAATGTGCTTTTGGATAAATCTTTTGTCCTTATATGCTTTTGCTACTTGTGAACTCTACTTCTAATGCCTAGTGAATTCATAAGATCTTGGGCATCTCCCATTATATGGTACTACTACTGTAAGGGGTAATAGTGGTTGCTGACTTATAATGATCTCTATAGGGCTCTTGTTGGAGGAAGACCTTTGCTGGATGTTGAAATAAAACTAGTCCATATCCAGCAAGTTAACCCAATTCTTCCGATTAGCATTGATAAAGTGCCGAAGGTATTCCTCTTATAAACCATTGAATCTCTCTATTTGTCTGTCACTCTACGGATGGTAGTTAGAGGTCATGCTCAACTCGAAACCTAGGAGGTAGAATAACTTTGTCGAAAACTTCTCTATAAACCCAACGTTCCTATCTCTCATAATATTCTAGGGAACACCCCAGAACTTCACCACATGCATAAAGAAAAGCTATACCGTCTCTTTTACGCTTGAGGTCTTTATGGTAAGAACTAAAGTGGCATACTTAGAGAGCTTATCAACAACAACAAAAATGGATGAATGCTCCCTTACTTTTGGTAAGGAAGTGATAAAGTCCATGGAAATGCTCTCCCATAGGCGAAATGGCATTGGAAGTAGCTCTAATAAGCCTACCATCTTCTGCCTCTCAACTTTCTCCTATTGGCAAGTTAAGTAAGTCTTTGTATAACTCATCACATCCTCCTTCATATCCGGTTAGTAATAGCCCTACTTCAACAAGCTTAATGTCCTCTACTAGCTAGGATGTCTAACTCATAAAGTATCATAGCACTCTCTCATGAGCGCCCTTCTTAAGCCATGTGCCTTCTAGACATACAATCAACACCCCTTTATGTAGATGAGGTCACTTTCTACCCAAAATCTATGAGTCTTCCCTTCCTCAACCAATTTCTTAAGATTTTTTGCCAACAGGTCTTGATCTATATGCTACTTAATCTACTCTTGAATTGAAGTTGAGATTTGACTCACCGATTAGTGTGCAATCTATGCTAAGGATGCTAAATCAGCTCACTTACTTAAAGCATCTACCACTTGATTAGTTCACCCACTATGGTACTTAATCTCCATATTAAACTCTATAAGGAACTCTTGCCATCTTGCTTGCTTAGCCAAAAGCTTCAGTTGAGTCAATATATGGCTAGCAGTAGAATTGTCTATCTTTACTAGAAACTTTGATCCCAACAAATAATGTTTCTAAGTCCTTAGACAGTGAACAATTGCAAGTAACTCCTTCTCTTAGGCTGAGTACTTGTGTTCCATTTGATTCAGTTTCCTACTCCTGTATGCCATTAGATGACCCTCTTGTATCAACACTCCCCCTAATACAATGTTTGAGGCATTCATGTGGGCTTCAAAAGGCTTAGAAATGTTAAGAAGTGTAAGGATTGGCTCCTCCATCATTTTATGCTCCAACTCTTCAAAGGCACTCTAACATCTCTCATCTCATGACCATGCTTAGTCCCTCTTCAACAAATCTTTAAGGGGTACAACTCAGTGGGAATATCCTTCAATGAAGCTTCTATAGTAACTTGTGAGTCCAAGGGAGGAGCACAACTCCATTACACTCTTAGGCACTAGCCATTTTCTGATTTCTTCCACCTTAGCCATATCCATTCGGATTTGCCCTTCCTCAACCACATGACCTAAGAAGTTGATGTACTTTTGGGTAGAGGCACATTTCTTGTGCTTCACATACAAATGATTCTCTTGCAGCTACTTGAAAACCATTCATAAGTGCTTCACATGGTCCTGTAATGTCCTATTATACACAATAATGTCATCTAGATAGACGACTACAAATTTGTTGAGATATCCTTCAATGAAAACCAAGTGTTCAATTTCAAGATCACAACATTCTTGATTTACTCTTAACACTTCCATTTCATCAAAGTCCAATGGATCTTCCAAAGATAAATCCATCTGCATGTCAAATAAAATTCCTATGAGAATTCATTTTCGACATATAATATTGGCAATTGAAAATTACACAAATCATCCCTCACTTTATTATTGAATATTAAATTATTAATTAATATTGTCAATTTTACCATTATACTAACATTTGAAAAATAAACTATTCCAACTTAATAGAAAATGAGGTAAAGGGATAGTAAAATAGTATTATATTGCAAGTGTTATAGTTCTAATATTGGAAATAAGTAAATGAATAAACTTCATAGTCAATTTTCTTACATACATAAATTGTTAGAACACATAGTTGGAAAGATATTTCTCAAAGTAACAATACCTTAAATTTAGAGTTTGAAACAAATCATGTGATCTAGAAAACATGCAAATTTATGTAAAAAAAGATACACTGATTAAACAACCTCAATAGGCCAACTTGACTAAGATATAGATTATTCAAATTCTATGGATTCTTTCCTTCTCATGGCAATGGGAATCCTTAAGTCTAGTCTTCTAGTTCATAGCTAAAGCATAAACCTAGGTTTTATAACTAATCTAAACAGCAATGGTTCATATACATAATCTGTTTTTGTCATAAGAAAAAAAAAAATTCAATTTTGGCGTATTATAAAGAATAGAAAAAATAGCAGGGCATGCTATTTTCTTATAAGAAATTCCAATAGATAATTTTTAAATAAGGTTTAATAGTTTAGTTCCTTACTATAATGGCACAATGAAAATAGAGAGTAAAAGACTATTAAACCAAAGAACAAGTCACACTATTTGACATGATAAGAAAAAAATAAAAAGAAATAGTACTTACTGTGTAGAGAAGAAGACTTAAGACTTCATACTTGTTTTGATAGTTGAGAAAAGATCTAAACGTAAGAGCTCGTGAGTATTACATCACTATGCTTTACTTATGGTTGGAAGTTATAAGGAAGGAGAGAGAAAAAGAAGTTAAAGATAGAATGAACATAGCCGTTAAAAAATATTTATATTTGATTAATTTAACCATATCAATTATCATTTGAGTGTGGATTGAACCAGACCATATACATTTTTACTTTGCTCTCTATTAGAAATAAAAGAAAATATAAATTTACCAATAGTAAACAGTTTTGCAGGTCAAACCTCAAAGGCAAGGCCTGTGCGACCTATTTAGTAAACAAGTTCCTTAATGGGTTTAGGACCTTAGCCTGAACCCATACATGAATTTAAATGTGTTTAGATTGGTATGATACGTTTATGCTTGGTGTCAATTTTTTTCGTATCCAAAACCACTTTAAATTGTGTCGTATCATATTCAAGTTTGATAGGTCAAATCCAAATTTCCAATTATCCTACATCAATTCAATGAATTCATAACATAGACCTTTATTAAGAAGGTAGAACTTTTGAGTATGGTTTTCATTCTTTTTTTCCATCATATGTATATTATTGCGAAGGAATTTTCTTTTTTTTTTCATAATTGTAATAAACATATATATATATATATATTATATGTTTATATGATATTTTTAATGTTAAAAGATATGAGGATTTTTAATCACTTTGGTGTCTTCCATAATTTTTTTGTTACATTATTCCAATATCATAAAATTATATTCTCTAAAATTGATTATTAACTCTTTATTCAAGATAGTTGGCTAATGAAATATCTCATCCTCTAGAGTGACGCTACCTTATTTAAAAGGAATACCCTTTTTACCCTTCTTTTAATGAGCCTTTGATTGGGTTTTCTTGATGCAATTGAGATTGCCGTTTTAGAGAACTTGGTCAAACTATTGCTGGATTTTCCCTAAAACTGCCTTTACCTAGAATGTTACATCTTTAGAGGAATCTAATTTTAAATCTGCAAAGATAGATCAGAAAAGGCCTCCATTGACCTAGACCTTGCTGTAGAGGAATCAGAAGGTGATTACCGAAAATAAATGGATACATATGGGAATGAATCATTCAAGTGCTCAAGTAGGTTGAGGATTAAATAAACAACCATTATGTTTGCTTAACCATTGATATTGTTTCCATTCCCTCTATATTCCTCAAGAGGCTATGATATTCATGACAATTAGTAGATGTTGCACCTTGTGTGACATGTGCTTTAAAAATCGTATATAATTAAGTAAATCAATCACACATGTGATTACTTAAAAGGGTATGGATGAATTTGCTAACTAGATATGACAACTAATAAGAAAACTTGAAATATATTGATTTCTAAGATCAATGTAATTCACAATCAAAGAAAACAATACAAAGATTAAAGGATACTTGTATAACTCATGATATTCCAATAATCTAGGTTCCTTCTAGTCCAAAGTGTTTAGATTAATAAGAACAATATTAAATAAAGTGATTCTCCTCTAAGATAGTAATAACACAATTGAAAGAAGTGCTTGTAGTAATGTTTAGGGGAACAAGAGGAAAAAAGGGTCCAAAAACATTGTTAAAAAGATGAAATAAAAAGTTCAGTAATGTGCGCACAGTTTGAATGGTACAAGTACTACTAGTCAGACAATAGCTGACATGCTTCTAAGGTTAGTGCTATTATGCCTTCCTTTTAGACGATCTTCAACCTACTAGTTGGATAGGAGGCCACAATTTGAATGTTCCTAAGCTTACGTGTTGGCCGATCGTCTAGATGTAATCTAATTCCTAGTTTCACCCCCTGATTTCCTACATAAAATTAGACAAAAATGGCTCGATCATGTTTGGTTTCTAATCGTTCTCCGATCTTTGGGTTGATACTCAGAAGTCCTAAATTTGATTCCCATCTCTACTTCTTGCAGTTATTTCACTCGCCTGTGGCATTGAGGCGTGTAAAAGATTGATCAAGTTGAATGGCTCTAACTATGTTGTCTGGAAAGGATAATTCCCAACCTTCTTCCATTGAGCCTTCAATTTAGGCTTTCCCAATAAAACTGAGATTGCCCCTCCAAGGACATTGGTTAAACTTTTCTCGAAATTGCCTCTACCTGGAATGTTACAACTTCAGAGGAATCTAAATCTAAATCTCTAGAGATAGATGAAAAGGTCTATGCCAACCTTGATATTTGTTTGCAATAGAGAAATCATAAAGTACTCACTGGCAAGATGGATGCACACGGGAATAGTTCTCATAGGTGTCCAACGGGCAAGCAGGTTGAGGACTTGATAAACCACCATTATGTTTGCTTAGCCAATGATATTGTTTTCGCCCCTTTTGTATTCCTCAGCAGGCTTCAATATTTATGACAACTAGTGCATGTTGTATCCGCGCAATACGTACTAATAAAAAGGATGTATAATTAAGTAAATCAATCACATGGTTAGTCAGGAAAAAAAAAAGATACAATGTTTTCTATTATGGAAAACTGGATATTCCTTTATATAACTGGCCAAGTAATTCTGTCTACTATATATATATATATGTTTTATGTATATAACCAAATTAAAGTAAATACTCTGTCTAAATCACATGAATGTGAGACAAGATTCTCCTCAACTACTTTAATATTAGAGATACTTAGCCTAGTTATGCTGCTTGACATGGTAAGGAATTTCTACTTTTATCATGCATGCTCAAACATTACCAAATGTAATGCATAGGGTGACAGACGATAAATCAAAAGCCATAAACTCAAATTATTGCAATGACAGTCAGCTAATTCGAATATACTCTGAAAGAGCCGCATCTCTTTCATTGTACTCTTGATTCCTCGATATCATTTATTTTTGGTCCATTTGATGAAGTAACATATTTGACCATTTTTGGATATGTTGGGGGATGGTGATCGCCCAAAGATGTTACGGTTTGATGTAGACTCCCCTAGTCGTCATTAACTTTAACTTTTCTCTTTATACTAATTATTATTGAGAATAGAATAGAATGAAATAATTGATGTCCCATTACTACTACACCAAAAACAACCTAAGTCATCAACAAAATTAGTTGCTTTTGTCATGAAATACATTGCCAAATAATTTATGCAACAAAATTTCCACAGTTACTCTAAGTGCCTGTTGCTTAAAATGATAGGTAATGAATATTTTACTTAATGCAACATCATATGCGTGTTGCTCAATGATATTAGAAGTATAGAGTAACCATATTAATGCAACGAATTTTTATTCAAAGGCAATGATATTAGTTATCGAAAATTATGTAACGTCTCATTAAAACTATTTGCAGCATAATTTATTCTTTTTGCATTAGTTTTTACATGCCATATCATATAGCTCCATTATTATAAGCAACCATATTTTTATTGATGCAATATTTACTAACGGAATCAATTTTTTTCCTTCTCTTTTCAATATAGCCTCTATCATTTCATGCACCATTTTATTAGCTATTTCATTTAGTAGGATTGGTATCGTTTATTAAATAGGTAAAAAAAAAAAATCACATTAAATGAAAAGATTACTAAAATCAAAATATTCCTTTTCTCCATAACTTACATTCATTCGTTTAGAAGAACAACCTATAATAACAAACTCTGTACAAGACCAAAACACTCAGCAACTAGTTATGCACCAGTAAGCACAAAACCAAAGCAACACATAAAACAAGGAAATTACATCCCAAAACTTCATGAACATAACCCCATATGAATATTCCTGTTCAACATAGGTTTTAAAATTAACAAAAGAAAACATAAATATCAATGAAAAGTTCTCTACTTAGAGAATTCAAGTCCTTGGGCATTTCCATTGATTTCTCTACTCTAAGAATTATCTTGCAAAAGTAGAAAAAAAATTGACATTATGGTAAAATAAATTTGAATGTAAATATACATAACTAATCAATTAATTGGAAAAGGTGAATAATTAATTTTACTACTAGTTTACGAGTACATAAGCATCTATTATATAAGACATATAAAATTACAACTATTTTGATGACTATTATGGAGAAAGAGACATTCATATTATAACAAGATATAAATGGCAAAGAAGCAATAGT
This sequence comes from Lumnitzera littorea, assembly GCA_024138015.1. Taxonomy (NCBI): domain Eukaryota; kingdom Viridiplantae; phylum Streptophyta; class Magnoliopsida; order Myrtales; family Combretaceae; genus Lumnitzera; species Lumnitzera littorea. The sequence goes on from JAMXBB010000003.1 coordinate 108,863,986, forward strand.
AATTTTCGGTGGAGAATTTTGACAGTTAGCATATCGAGTTTCTTTGACTTATCAATATTAACTTAAATGTCAAAAGATAATAAAAGAAAAAGAAAAAGAAAAGAAAATAGATAAAATGAAGTCATATAACATAATCCTAACCTTAAATCAAATAGCGTATTTTTTTTCACGTGAAAACATTGCCTAATTTCCAAAATCCTCCAATATAAGACATACTAGAATGTTGCTAAAAGAATTGTGACAGAAATTACAAACATCTAGAGTACAATAATTTGGCTTTTTGCTTAATCTAGCACTTAATACTCAATTATAACAATCATCTACTTCGGCTAAAACATATCATTGAACCTCACATATAAAAAATAAGCTTAACTGCATTTCCAATCTAATCTCTCCAAAGTAACACTTGAAATCCCAATAAGAGAAGCTTTCAATTGAATCAACAAGCATATAAATTCAAGTCCCCACAAGCTCCTAGAAATTCAAGATAACTAAAGTCTTATGCCTTCTTAACTACTTGCTTATTACTTGAGTTTGTTAAGGAAAAAAAAGAAGATGTCACCTAATGAACTAAAAAAAGCAATGGCTTAAAAGAAAACCTAATCTAAACAAACATAAAGCACATAATGTCGTTGTTGGTCATAACATAGTGAAGGCTTATGATTTTGATGATGGTCAAAGAAATAATGAAGTGATCATTAATGAATAGATGATTCTTATCAATTGAATTAAATGTATAATACCTAATAGATAAGGACATCAACTAACACAAATATAAATTGATAATATACAAATTAATAGAATTATCTTACATATATCATAAGTAGTAAAGAAAGAGTCAAAAGCATAAACAAACATAAGATAATTGTGAGAAAATTAATGGAGGGAGAAGAAAGGAAACAATTATAATACTAAGTAATCTAAAGTGTTTTATATTTAAATAAGTTACAAGGATATAAGTGAAGAAATTGCATAATCAAGAAGAGACACAAGAATAACTTCCTACTTTTCTCTTTTCCAATATAATGTAGTGTCTTTCATTCACAAAATACTAACACTATTAAAAATCATGTTTCTTTGTCAAAAGTTTACTTATATGGACCAAGCTCTTTTGTGAAGTTTGATGGTATTTAATGAAATAGCATCAATATCATAGTAAAACCATCAAGAATGGCCTCCACACCTTTGTAACATCCAACTTTCTAGTCAAATTGCATCATTGCCAATCTAAAGTATCATATTTGTCTTGCAACTCCTTATGTTGCTACATACAATTAATAATAACAATAAAATAAGAACATAAATAATATGCAAATAAGATGGGCCAAAATTATTAACTGATTATGTTAAAAGCTTTGACCTTTTGATGAGTTTCTACCATAACTCTCCGTTGTTCAATTTAAAATACCATTGCCTACCAAAAAAAAAAAAAAAAAAAAAAGAACACAACACAAGTCAAGTAGCTTCTTACATTTTTCATGAAATTGAAAATTAAATTTATCATTACGAGATTAGGAAAGCAAGTGAAACCTGCTTTTCAATTTTCTCTAAACAATATATTTCCTTTGGAATATGCACATTGTTCTTTTCTCTAGCAGCGTATTATCATTAATGGGAGTTCATTTCATCATCTTTTGATTGACCTAAAATATATTAACAAATTGGTGTAAATTACTAGCAAAACTCACTAAAAATCATTGTAACGGACTATAACCAAGACTTCATCCTTCATCAACTGTGTATATGGACATAGAAAATTCAAAAAAGAAAAAAGCAATTTAAGCTACTTGATTCCATGTGCCTTGAATAGAAAGCAAAATTTTCAAAATCTAAGGAGAAACGCTAACATATCAATTATCCTTTTAATGTGGGAAATTTAACCTGAAAGTTGAAATTATCATGAGTTTTTATACATACTATATTAAGATTAGCGGGACAAATATGTTGACCACAAGAAAATAAAAGACAATGGTAATAAAGCATATACTAAATGAATTTGATTGGCAATCTATCATGTCTTAAGAATTCTAAATTACATTGTCCCAACGGTAGATTGGTAAATGCACAATGAAAAATGACTCCGTAAACAATGAGAAATATAAGCATCTTCTTAATTAGGCCAAACTTTAAATGCAAATGACTAAAATAAAAACTTCATTATAGATTTTGTACTTTGGGGAAACTACATTAATAGGGAAAATATATATAAGAAGAAAAAATCATAATAATAGAAATAATAATTTAGATTTATGAAACTTAAAAATACAGAAAAACATTAACAATTGAAAATAGTTGGGAAAAACATGTTGTTGAATTAAAACAAGCAGAGTGAATCCATAACAGTTAGGATGCTCTACATAAGCATTATTGACTCTACCTAAATTAAGAAAATTTATGTTAATTTCTCGAGCCTTTCTTTTGCAACCCTACATTTAGAAAAAAACAAACGATACATTAACAAAAACCCGTAAGCATAGAATGGAAATGCAAGAAAACCATATAATACTATCAATAGTAGATACCTCTCTAGCACCAAAACGAGGCGTTTTTTGATTAACTCCCACAATAATAAATCAAATTAGGAATTTTTAAGATAAAATCCCTAATTCTTGGAAGGAAAAAAAATGAACAACATAATAGGGAGAAAAAAGTCAACTAACCAAATTGGGTAATGAATCAAGCTTGTCATCGGCTTCATAGGTAGTAACAATCCTTGAGAAGTTGAGGGAAGAAGATGGCATATTTTTCTCTTTTTTAGGACTATCCTTAGGAAGTGGGAATGTGAAAAGGGAGCGAGGAAAAGAAGAGGGAAAGTGAAATATCTCTTAAAAACTTCTCGTTTTTTCAAATAAAAACATTATAATTATAAAACTAAAATTATATTATAAATGAATGAAAATCTATCCTAATAGTAGATAATATATCTTTTATTAAAAAAAATAAACCACTTCATGTTTTAAAATGAATGAATGAAAGCTTGCATGACTAGATTTTATTTTAGAGTGTTTACAATATTAAAAAATAATTTACTACTTAAAAAACTTTGTGATTAATATTGTAATAATATATTTTTGTATATTGCGATAAACATGGTGCGAACAATATTATTTAGTTATATAAATATATTGCACATCTTGGTTATTTATCTCATATTTATATAAAATAACGTATCGCTTATATATAGTTGTAGTCGTTCTCATTATAAAGTTGTAATATCATTTATAAACAATTATGCTATTCCTAAATAAGCCATGCTAAGGCTATAACTAATTTATTAGTAACTTTTTTTTTTTCTAGAGACATGTCTCTTGAATACATAATTTTAAAAGGGGAGAAATTTTAATAGAAAATATGCATTAGTATTAAAAAAGTGGAAATAATAAAGAAAAATATTATTAAAAAAAAAGATATGATCAATCAACAAATTAAAAGATTTAGTTTGATAAGTGAGCTGGGTTTTGAACTCCAACAATAGATAAATTTCATAGTTGGAAAGAATTAAAATTTGCAATTAGGTTATATAGTATGATTCACATGATCAATACAAACAAAAATATTTTGATTAATAAGATTGATGATAATAATTATTTCATACTGAAGAATGAGAATAAAAAAAAACTAAATCACATTCGTAACTTGCCTATTTTAGAAGAATAATTTAAAATAGAAGGAATTAATTATCTAATTTTTAATGGTTCAATATGATCTATAATCATTCATGAGACCTAACAAGAAAAAAGATATATCAAATTTGGAAAAATTTTATAGTCTAATCACTTAAAAATAAAATAATCATATGGTATGGTTATTTTTTAGTTTGTAAATTGCCTTCCATTTATGGTAAAATAGTGCTAATCAATGATAAAAGAAGAAGCTGTCAAATGGTCTTCATGAAAAAATCATCGACAACTTCATTTTTATTGTCAATGGTTTCATTTTTACTATTGATAGGCATAATTTTAGGTGATTTATTATGTGGTCAATTTTGAGTTACAATTGTAGAAAGCCCCACTAAATCCAATAAGATAATCAAGAAAATATTTCCAGTTAAAATAATAAAGAATTTTAAGCAATTTAAAATCTCTCATAATATTATATCTAGATAATTGATTTTCTATAGAACAAAATAATAAATTTGTTATTCTAAAATTGAAAAAAAAATTCTAGAAAAGTAAAAAAATAAAAAAAAGAGGAAAAACTAAAAAGAAAAAAGAAAAAACTAGCCACCCTAAGACCAAAGGTGGTTAATGGCTACTCATTAGGGGTTATGTGAGCCTTACTTGATTGCACGACTACCCTTTAGCCTTACGGTGACCAGTTTAACTAGTGTTGGTTTCATACATCGCGACTTACCCGTAGCTTAAGTTAGTTGTGTAAATGTTGTGAAGTTATCAATTTTAACCCTAAGCTAGACTCGAATACTTTAGATAATTTTACGAGTCAATGAGGCTAAGTAAGATAAAATATTTTATTAAATTATGAAATCGAATATGGTATTGGTAATAAAAACTCTACAAATTTAATCAAAACCTAAATCACGTACAAAGACCCTAAATCCTAAGTATGCATAAATACCCAAAATTGAATTCGAATTTGATAAAAGTCATAAAACCATAACCTTAAACTTAGAAAATGAATAAATTACCTTAATAGTAATAAAACCCTAAATGAATATAATTACCAATTAAAACGCGTTATCACATAAAATTATTAACGAACATATTGAAATAACTCGTACATATTATAAACGTAACATGTAACAATTAAATTAATAAATTTTTATAAAATTTCAATATTATTTTATAAATACTAAATTTATAATTTTTGTATTTAGAAAATATCTAATATTTTTATTTCTATTTTTCCTTTTCCCTTTCTTTTCTATTCTTTTTTTTTTTCCCTTTCTCCTCCAAATTTTTATATCTCTTTGCTAGCTACATCCCACAAATTCCAGAACATTTCGATGGACATGTGTAGCTTTAGGAATTTTAACATGTGGAAATAATGAGTTAAAGGCTAAGTTAGATAAGAACATATCTTATCTCAATTAATAACATATATTGCTTTGATTTTCTTTCTCTATTCTCTTTGTTTTATCTTCATAAAGTTCAACTATTGCTCTTTTGCATCCGACACGTTAGGAAAACAACAAAAACAAACACATAAATTCCTCTTATTTTCCTCTTTCGAATCATAAAACATCCTTCTCTTTTCTCAAATTTTTTTTTTTTTTTAACATTCAAAAGACAAGTAAATTAAGAAGAAGAAGAAAAGCTTAGGATTACTCAATCAAGATACTTCCAAGAGGAGTATTTAGTATGTACACTATGTTTATTTTGTATTAAATATTTTTATGTGTTCACATGCATATGTAACATAAGGTTATGTATTAGAAATATATGTAGGATTTGTATTTCTTTATGTATAAATATTCCTAAGTGTATAAATACTAAATTATGTTCATATATATATATATATACATGTTATATTTAGTATGAAGTATAAAAGCCTAGATGTACATATATCTATATATGTATTCGTGTGTATACTATATGTATAATTAGGTTTGTATAATTTTCATTACATGTTATTTGTATATTATGTCATCGAAATTATATGTATGTATAAAATACATAAATAATAACCTAAGGTATATATTCAGTATATATACATATGTATGTATACAATAGTATTTTACTATGTATTGTCAAAATATAAATATATGTATATTGATGGGCGTGACATATATATATGCATATGTAATCGTGTATAACACTATGTATATTAAGTATTCTCAGTGTATATATATATATATATATATATATATATGTATGAATACCATTAAGTATAGACATACGTATATATATGTAATATATTTAGGGCTACGTTATTATAGTACATAAGTATATTATACATATAAAAGTATGTATATGAATAGTATGATATATATAGAAATACGAGTATATTTAAATAGTACATATATAATATACTATAATATTAATTTAATAAATAAAGTAAAGTATTAAATATGAATATATATATATGCACTATAAGCCTTAAAGAACTATAAAATAACTAATTTATAAAATTTAGTAAAATACAATAATAAATATTATTGTATACATATTATGGAAAAATAAAAAATAAGAAAAGATCGAAAAAGTACAAAAAAAATTCGAAAATGACATGTGGCATTCCCCTATGCTANTATATATATATATATATATATAATCGAGTAGTTTAATAAAAACTAATCAAAGTTGCATAAATTTTTGCAAAGAAAAATGAGATGAAAGATTTGAGAAAGAAGAAAAACAAAGCATTGGAACGTGAGCTTCACGATGGAATCGAAACTGGTGAAGATCCATGGAACAGAGGATAGGAGATGGTAATTTGCGTCAAGAGAGCTAGTGGCGGCGGCTCTTGCTATCGACATGCAACTAGCCGAAGCAGATGTTGTATTAGGCTTACGGTCACCATATGCCCGGTCTACTGCATGCACTGTTGGCTCCATGTAGACGGCAAGAATCGCCATCGGCTGTCAGCTCTTAACGTGAGTTTGCCTTGCCCCATCCTTCCTTCCATGGATCCTCACCTGCTTTAGTTTCATCACATAACTCATGATCGGGTGCTTTGTTTTTCATATTAAAGAAATAATCTTTCAATTTTCTTTTTTCTTTTTGGATTTCTACATCTTTTTTATTCCTCTTCATTTACACTCAAAGGTTTGTCTATAATATAGAATCAATATCTTTCCATTCTATGTAAGAGATATCAAAATTCTTCTTCTACGCAGCTAATAGATTCCTGATTCCAAATATCAAGCATGGATCTATATACACTACACCAAAATTTTACTAAACCGACAGCACAAATATGACAAAATTGGAACTCTCGAATTCAAAGTGGCCGACAAAGTAGGGAGTTCCTTGAATTAGATAAAAAACAGATGATTTACTCTCGGCCAGTGCGGAAATAATGTTAGCGGACAAAATGTCATTTTGGCAGACTTAAAAAATTTAACCCTTTAATTTTCTTAATCAAAAAAGGCTTTCACTTATTGATAAAAAAAAAATAAAAAAAGATATTGACTGGGTAAACAAAGTTTGACCTACAGTTTATTCCCCTTCCTTGTTTTTATCGACGAGGTAAATGAAAGAGTGGGGAACTACAGAAAGCCTTCCAATGAGGTATAATATTCTTCGTAAGTGCTAAAAATTGTAGCAATCTCTTCATCGATGGACTGTGTTGCCGATCATTTCAGGTAATTGCTATTTCATTTTTTCCTTTCCTATATGGTCAATTGTGGTTTGCACATTTTAGGGTTTGCCATTTTGATCGCATCCATCTTTTGTTCCGTGAAATAGGAATTTGTAAAAGCAAGGTTAATGATCTTGGTAAAGTGCTACGAAAATCCCTTCATGATTCTTTGCGAGCTGATGCCATTCTTCTCCTTCAATTTTATTCTTCTATCTTTCATGTCCCTACAAGTCTATTCTATAAGTACACTATTATTTGAGAGATGTTCTTGGAAGGGGATGACACTAGGAAACCAGAAGACATTAGAGGAAATTTTTCCATATGCAATGCCATTTCATAGATTACATTATTTTTGCTCCATTCTGTATTATGTGTCACTTCATTATATTTGTACGGATGCTGAAAATAAAATTACCTTATTTCATCATAAAATATGGAGAATGCATCATAATGTTAATGCAATCTATCCACTAATTTAAAGGGAAAAATATAAAAAAAAATCCTCAATGTTTACCTCATTTTGTATTTTGGTTTTCGATATTTCAAATTTTCATTCAAATCTTCAACATTTGCAAAAGTTTATAAATAAGTCTTTTTAACTAATGTTATTAGATTTTAAATTAGAAAGTACAAAAAAATCCTCAACATTTTTTTATTTTTATATTTTAGTCCTTAGTGTTTTAAAATTTTCATTTAAGTCCTCAATATTTATAAAAATTTACAAATTCATCCTTTTAACCAATAACATTAAATTATTATTTATACATTGGTATGTGGCAATATTCTATTAGTCTACATATTTCTTTTATATAACTAATGTAATAAAATATTAAAATTAATTAATTAAAAAATTATACAAAAATATTAAAAAATAATGAAAATTTATCAAAAATTTGAAAAAATGAAGAATAAGAAAAAATTTGCAAAACTAAGAAAAATTACTAAGATGATACATTTAGTAATATAAATATATACTTAGATACATTTATATATTAATATTAATTTTAAACTAAATTAATGAAAGTCGTTGGCCTCCTCATGCCCTTAGATGGTCAAGTTTGGTTTTTTTTTTTATGTATATTTTTATATTTTTTACAAGTTTTTATTTTATTAATTTTTTAAAAATTAATATTAATATATATGTATATAAATATATTATCTTAGTAATTTTTTTTTCAATTTTACATATTTTTCATTTTTCCAATTGTTTTGACAATTTTTCAGTAGTTCTTAATATTTTTCTATAGCTTTTTTAATACTTTAATTAATGTTTAATATTTTTTATATTATTTATTTAAAAAATATCTAGATCGACATAATGTTGCTATTTGTCAATGTATAAATGATAATTTAATGCCATCGGTTAAAAAGAATATTTTATAAATTTTTGAAAATATTGAGGATTTAAATGAAAATTTTGAAACATTAAGGATTAAAATAGAAAAAGAAGTAAATGTTGAGGATATTTTTGTACTTTTTTAATTTAAAATCCAACATAGTCAGTTAAAAGGATTTATGTGTAAATTTTTGTAAACATTAAGGACTTAAATGAAAAATTTTAAAACATTAAAAACTGAAATAAAAAATCAGATAAACATTAATGGTTTTTTTGTATTTTTCCCTAATTTAAATAACCAAAGGGCCAAAGAAATCTATCCATTAAAATTGTGACTTTAAAGGTATTATCAGGGATGGTGATGGTTGAATTTGATATTGCTCATTAACTTTTCTATTACAATCTTTTTCTTTACTTAGTTGAACAAATACAGTAAGTTAACCTTATCCACAAAAACAAAAACAAAAAAATACAGTAAGTTAAATGTAGAAAATTTTGCATCATTCAAACAATTGGATTAGTATGAAACAACATGCTATTGTTAAGATTCATTGTCATATTATCTTTTTATCCCCTCTCCATTTATAGTAGATTTTTTGATTTACAATACACTAGACTAAGGAAACTTATAGGAGTTTCATGGATTTTAATTCATGTTAAACGAAAGTATGATGATGAGTTATGGACAGTATTTTTCCTTCTTACTTTGTAACATTTCGAAAATGTTTTCAATGGTAGTTTAGTGGATTTAGAGTTGTTTTTCTTTTAGTCAATATTTTGATAGTTATAATTGTTTCGGTCTTATTTTGTGTTTTGAATCTATGTTTTTTGATTTGTTTTTTTTTTCCCTTCTCTTCAGGTTAAATTATCCTTACTTTATCACCAATTAGTCATTAGTTTTTCCATTTGAATTACCTTCCTTTCAAGGTAAAATTCATATTATCTTCTCTTACGTTATATGATTATTATTACTACATATTTTGTCGAAAAAGGAATAAAAAAGGTAGTGATTGGTGAGATATTACAAAAACAAATAATTTTTAAATGTTATAATTTGTATTATATTGCATGGACAATAGGTTTTGAACTAGATTTTTTTATGGTTATCATTTATAACTCAAAGCAGCTCAATGATCCTTGCTTTTTTAAATCAAGGGTTTGGTAACTTTCAGAGTTAGACCAACCTTTATCTATTTAGGCTTTTCTAGTTACTACACAAATTTGTTTGACAGATAAGTGAAGTGGATGGTACTTTGTAGTCACATACCTAAGTTTGTAAGCATGAAAAAAAAATAGAAGAAGAAAAAATAATGTTCATGTTCGCTAAGGGCTATAATGCAATTAGATATCATAAATTGCTATTTGTTTGGTTATTGATTGTTACACAAATACTATATATACATATGCAGCATTTTAGCAAAATTTTTACCCATTCTGATTCTTTTTTTTTTTTTAACTTAGTTACTTACTATGTTGAACCTAGCTGTCCTTAATGCAGACTTGGCATGTTTAATAGGTTTTTAAAGTTTTGTCAGATAATATACACTAAATCTTTATAAATTGACAAGAGAGAAAACTTACACCATGAATGAAAGATCTCATGTTCTTTTTCTGAACAATCATGTAGCTTATCTTTTTCCTTATTCTCAGTTAGTATTTGATGTTTTTAAGTAGTCTAGTCGTAGTAGTTTTAATGGCACAAGTGTGATTTTGCTATTTTATCTAAAATTATATTGATGCTCTTCACCTGCATCGTATGGTTGAAACTGGTATCTTATGCGCACACAAACTATGACATGAGAGTTGTTTCCCAATCCATTGAAAGGGTAACTAAAGAACTGAGGGGTCTCTCAAATTGCCTTCTTTTTTCCATGACATTTGTGTTGTTTTCTATCATCAGGGAGATGTTACAGCTAGTTCCTTGAATTTGGAGCGCCCTTATGGTGTTAACCTTAAGCATTTGGCTTATTTCATGGTCGCTCCCACTTTGTGCACATGGTACAGCATTCGATAACTCGGTGTATATCTCTTCACATTCTCTGCTAAAAGAATCGACCATTCAATGGTTCACAGGTTCTTCTCTCTCTAAAGTATCCAGAGAGTCCCATAATTCCTGTAGGGAACAAGTTGGCACACACAGTTTCCCACCTTGGAACAAATAGTCATCCTCTACATAATACTCATCCACTGTCCTCCCATCCACACATCGGAAAATTATTAGTCCAAAGTATAGATCTTCGAAGTACTACTCTTTAATACTCGCAAAACTAAACAGCCCGATCTGTAGTTCTAATAACAGCACATACCTCCTCGAAAGAGCATTTGCAATTATGTTGCTCTTTTCTTACTTGTACTTGATCACAAAATTGAATCCTTTAAGGAATTCAACTCATCTCACCTGCCGCTTCGACAACTTGGTTTGACTTCGGAGGTATCTCAACGATTCATGATTAGTACATATGATAAATTCTCTCAACAATAAGTAATGTTGCCACATTTACATTGCTCAGATCAATACCAAGAATTCCTTATCATATACTGAGTAGTTTAGCTATGGTCTTCGGAGCTTCTCACTATAGAAGGCAATTGGTCGGCGTTCTTACATTAGGATAGCGCCTATTCCAATGCTTGATGCATCGTATTCTAGTTCAAAAACTTTATCGAAGTTAGGTAATACTAATACTAGGGCAGAGCTCAATCTTTCCTTTATATCAACAAAACTTCTCTCCTCCTTGTCTCCCCATCAAAAGTTGGTGTTCTTCCTTGTTAGCTGGGTAAGTGGTGTAGTGATGGTGTTAAAATTCCTAATAAACCATCTGTAAAACAAAGCCAATCCGTGGAAACTTCTTATGTTGGCACAAGTAGTAAGAGTCAACCACTCGATAATTACCTTGATCTTCTCATCATCGACTTGCAAGCCTCCTCTATTGACTACATACCTTAAGAATATTACTTCCTCCTAGTAGAAGCAACATTTCTTCAAATTGTCGAATAGTCTTTTGGCACGAAAAATATCAAAGACTTCTCTGATGCGTTCATATTGAGTCAGCATGTCGGCACTATAGATTAGGATGTCGTTGAAGTGTACCACGATACACTTTCCGATGAGAAGTCTTAGCACATGTGTCACGACCCAAGGGAGCTAGTTGTGTCAATCGCTGTATACCGTATAAAGGATTATAGATTAAATTCCTTTACAATTAACGACCCTTTATACAATACACAAGGCTATAGCTACAACTAACAACCAAGAGTTGCGCAAGCATAAGTAATATCATTTCATGATAACAATAATAAAATATAGAAACATAATACATAATCTATTTATATAAGAATTTACAAATATAAAGTTTTTAGAACTTTTAACTCAAACTAATATCAGTTTATCACATATTCAGATCTATAATCTAGATAAACAATCATATAAACACTTCGAACACATTTTACTCCCACATTGACCCCTTGATGAACAACTAACCTCGAGCATGCAGTGACCCGACTACACGAATAACTCAGCCTATGAAAGAAGACTACAAAGGTATAAGCTAACTAGATTAGTGAGATAATCCCCTCAACCATACAATAATCAAGTTATACAATAATTAAGTTCAATCAAATGAATACATGTCAACTAATATGCCAAACAAATACATGCAGGCCACTAGGTACTGCATGCCACTAGATACTGTATGCAACTTAGATTTAATGCCCTTTGAAGTTAGGGTTAGAAATACATCGGCACAGTCAGATCCAGGTATCATATTATAACTTATCTCATAATGAAACTCCACATTTCGTATTTAAAATGTAATAGTATATCCATTATCAGTTTTATAAAAACAAGTTCTACATATGATTGTGAGAAAGTTCACGCAGCCCTTACTCACCCCTAAATGGAGGCCTCTAGATTCGACCCTTAGCCAAGCAGTTGGTGCCTCCAACGCCTTGTAATCCCATGGGTTAGGGTAAGGTCAAATCGCATGTGTGCATCATACAAAATCTATAATAATCAAATAATCAACTTATGTATGGCCTCTTGCTACCTTCGTATAATGTGACTGCTAGAATTAGTTATGTGGTGTATGATTATACGTGTTTCAAATTAATTTTTTCTAGTCAAATAAAATTAGGTCTTATTATTCAATGATCAATCAAAGTCACAAACAATCAATTCCTAATGAATCTATTGTACAACAATCAATACATTATTGTAGTTTAAAATAAATTCACCATTAATAACCAATTATCATACACAAGCATAACTCAACCCCATACAACATTCAATGATTGATCATAATTTATATTCATTGATTATAAACATAAACAAGTATGGAATCATCAAGAAAACTCACCTAGCCATGATCGACTCAGGAGTTATAATAATCTAGTGGTAGCTTAGGGTTAAAGTTAAGATTACCTAAGAATAATAAAAATTTGTAAGTTTGGGAATTTAAAGCTAAACTAGTATCATAATTTGTAAGTTTTACTTCACCTAATAACGCGAAATTGTCGATTTGAGGTTTTTATTAAATCGCGTATAACTTTTTTGTTTTAACTCGGATCATTGTAAACTTATAGTCCATTTTAATCGTTTTCGAGCGTATTTTCTCGTAGCGAGATCCGTTTTGGACGTTGTGACTCACAGTTTGAATTGTGATATAAAAATATCAAAAAATTTATTATTTTAACTTAAAAAGTTAGAAAATATTAATTTTAACTTTTTCTTAATATATTTATGATTTAACAATTATTTAAATCATATAATTGATAATTTTATTATTTTAAGCATATTTTACCTTAGTTACTCATTTTCACCTATTTTTGAGATTTTAGACTTATTACAATTATCATTATTACTGTTATTTTTATTATTTATTATTTTCTTATTATTTATTTGTATTTTACGATACACACACACACACACACACACACACATATATATACTTATTACTATATTTGATGAATTTTTATAATTTACTTAATTAGTAATTCCTAATTTATGGTAATATATATATATACCTACTTCTTACATATTTATGAACTTATATTATTTAGCAAATATTATTGTATCGTATATACTACTTAATATACGGTATACTTTATATACTATATGCTATACATATACTATATGTTATACATATATTATGCCATATGTCTATGTATTCATATATGTATATAAAATATAGCTTACATGTATATATGAATATATAAATACAAAATACATGTATATAATATACAAATACTTATCCTTATATATATATACATATGTATCGAGCTTGATTTTCGGTTTCTTTTTAAAATTGATTTTCCCATTTCCGATTAATACTAAATTCTAACCCATTTAATATTAATCATCGACTAAAGAGACTAAAGAAATTGAGAAATTTCGGTTTTTTATTGAAAATAATTTTTGGAGTCACCACCCGACTATAATCGAGAAAAAGGAAAGAAACCGTAATCAATTGGGTGGATTGATCATGATTTGGTTACCGGTCTTTGATTTCAATTTGAATGAAGAACTAGAGGGTTCTGAATTCGGAGGTTAACCTATTAAACCATAACAGGTACCATTATTTATTTACTGAAATTAGGATTATTCTTTTAATTATAATATTTAATAAAATAAAAAAAATCAAAATCAAAAGAAAAAGAACCTATGTTTCTAAATATTTTATCATTGTCCCGAAGGTGCCTACGTACCCGCTAGCTAGGATCAGATGATCGTAGTTCTTTTAAAAAATCTTTAGTGTGTTGATTGATTTTAATTTTGAAAACTACTCGATTTTACGTTTTTAATTTATTCGGTTTATTTTAAAAAAATCTAAAAGGGCCCTAACTCTTGAGTGTTTTTGTTTTATAAAAAAAAAATGCTCTAACAATTCTATTTTTTAAAAAAGGGTCTTTTATTAATTTTTATTTAAAGAAAAAAACAACTTTCTATGTGATAAACCAAATCTTAAGATATGACCAATCCTAACAATCCCTAAACTAATATATATGACTATCTATCAAAATAAATTAATTCCATATGATACACTGGTATAAGAACTAATACTAAAACCCCTGAACTGACATATACATATATCATGTTAACTAATAAAGTATAATTAATATAATAACATATATATGTAATAAAAACCAATCTTAACGATTCCTAATCTAATGTTTATGTCCCTATCTGGATACTAATGCTTAAATAACCATTTTACTTAAATCCTTATCTAATCTAAATAATATTAGAAAATTAATACTAAAAAGCATATCCTGTTCTATCCACATATCTATATATACCATATAAGAATACAATATAATACAATACAATATAATATAATAGTTAAATAATAAAACGATAAAATAAAATAAATAAAAAAAATTGAACCAAACCTGATTGTCATTGAAGGATTAAGGAACGTACTGCTCTTCAAGACCTGGTCTGATCATCAGCAAGAGGATGAATATAGCAACGTAGATGGTAATCGCACGTTCGTTGGAGAATTAGTAGGTGATTATGGTATGCTGCAACAGGGTTGTCGCACACTGATTAGAGTGACGTGACATAGAGAGCGAACTATGGCGTTCGCGTATGGGGGCGTGGATGTTGCTACTGCTATGATCAACGTTGGTGGAGGAGCGTCTCAGTTAAGCATGCGGTTTGGATGATATGTGGGAATCGCAGATGAAGGAGAAGGTTATTTCGGTGTTCCTGAATAGGAGATTGTAGTGAAGTATTGTTTGGACGTGGCTGTAAGAGACAGGGTGAACAAGGATGGTGTGTGCTTTTATGTCAGGTTGTAGTATATGACCGTAAAGACTTGCTGCTGCGTAGATCTACTATGATGGTGTTCGGCGTTGGTTGATAGGGGTATAGCATCGATGCTAGGTAAAGATAATGCGTTGCTGGATGTTAGACGGCAATGTAATGAATGATCGTAGATTCCTGGGAGGCTATTTGTACGTAGGTTTGATGGTGTTTGGTTTATCACGTGCCTGTTATGGAGAGTGGATCTATGCTGCTACTGTGGACATGTTATGTGAATGTAGACATGGGACCGTGAGTAGCTGTATGTGTTTTGATGTCATGTAACTATATGTATGAATGAATCATGGTTTGGATTGTGCTTTGTGGAGTCTACGATAATGTTGAACAAGGTCCACTAATTATGAACGGATAAAGGATTTTTTTATTCTTTCAAAAGTGTCCTCCCTTTTATGCCGTGCACTTTGTATTTATGAAGTCCAAATCAAATCATATCGAATCGTATTCATCGTATCTAATTTAAAAATTAAATTGGATCTAAATTAATTCAAATCCGATTTAATAAAATAGAAAAACAAAAGACATAGATGCTTAGTGAGACTCAAACCCAAGACCTCAAATTAAATCCAATCTAATACTCCAACACTTATCCGTTAAGCCGTTAGCATGTGCCTTGATATTTAGTACAATTAAATTGTACTTAAAACACTTGACTGCCTAAAATAATTTTTTTGAACTAAGCTAAACAAAAACGATTGACTCTAAAATAGTTTTCTTCCTATAAAAATCTTTATATATATTTTCTTTTTTCATTTTTTTGTATTTTCATCATTTTTTCAAATTTTTATTTTTTTAATTAGGACCCTTTTTGTAAAAAATAAAATAAAATAAATCAAAAATTAGAATTACAAAGGGATAAAAATTAGGTGTCTACAATGTGAAAATAAAGATTGTATACATATATACATAAATAATCATTTTCACATGTACACATATATGTATATATCTATATGTATTTCGTAAAAATAATGAAT
This sequence comes from Lumnitzera littorea, assembly GCA_024138015.1. Lineage (NCBI taxonomy): Eukaryota > Viridiplantae > Streptophyta > Magnoliopsida > Myrtales > Combretaceae > Lumnitzera > Lumnitzera littorea. The sequence goes on from JAMXBB010000003.1 coordinate 108,880,373, forward strand.
ACTTCACATATTCTTATGTACACATACATATATTCATGTATTCTTATTTATACACATATGTATACTCATATACCGTATATTTTACCTAATAGTATATATATATATATATACATATCTACATACATATATTTATATATATATATATATATCTTAAGTTATCTATGCATGTATATGTAATGAATTATTTAGTAAAATACAACAAAAATACTTAGTATATACATATACATACCATACCATATACATATGTATAACCAAAATAAATATACTTAACTTATTATATTTGTATTAAACTTAATTTTCCTTCTTCTTTTTCCCCTTCTTCTTCTTCTTTTTCTTCTTGGTTTTCTTTTTGTGTTTTCGGTTTGGTGTTTATTCTTTTCTTTTCTTTTTTTTCACATGTTACTTCCAGATTTTCTTTCTTCTTTCAGTTTTGTTCTCCTCTTTTCCAAACGTGAACAGTAGGATTATAAAGCAAATGAATTAAAAAAAAAATCAAGTAACAATCTTAACAAATCACTTATTAATGAGGATAAGACAACCTAATCTATTGGACTTGATTTTATTACAACACCTGGAATTTCTTTTCTCTCACATGGGCTACTGTTTCTAACTAAATTTTCTATTTTCTTTTTGGTTTCTAGGATGTGGCAACAAGGGAATGAGGAGAAAAAGAAAGAAAAGAGAAAAAGAAAGAAAGAAAAAGGAAGAAAATAGAAAATAAAAATAAATATATGTAATTTTTCTAAACTTAAAAATCATAAAAATAATCATCATAAATTAATTTTGAAATTGTATGAAAATTTATCAATTTAATTGATACTCGTTACAATTATAATTTTTACAAGTTATTTTAACAATTTCATTAAAAATATTACGCAATTTAGTCGATAATTGTAATTGACTACAATTATATCACTATTGAATGATATTTAATTATTTTATAGGCTTAAAGTTATATTTTTAAAGTTTTGATCAAGTTCGAGTTTGATTTCGGTTAATTGTGTATAAATCAGTTTTAGGGTTTTAGTATATAATTTAGGGTTTCAATCAATTTCTAGGGTTTTTATTATCGGTATTATATTTAATTTACTAAGTTTCATAATCTTTTATTATTACTAACCTTATCGACTCATTACACAGTTTATGGCACTTAAACTTAAATTAGGATTCAGACTATCAATTTTCTAGAGTTTACAACATGGTTCATGAGTCTCATGAAGGTGCTTAAGGCATTCGATAAGCTAAAGGGCATGACCATCCATTTGTAAAGTCCATGTGAAGTCTTGAATGCAATTTTCCATTCATCTCCTAGCCTCATGCGGATTTGATGGTAGCCAGACATTAGATCAATCTTGCTGAAAATTCTAGCTCCACTTAGTTCATCTAACATATCTTCTAGCCTTGGGATCGAATACTTATATTTGAACATGATTTTGTTTACGATTTGGTTGTCAACACACATTTACCAAGTTCTATCCTTCTTTGACACTAAAAGTGCAGGCACAGTACAAAGGTTGAGATACTCTCTCACATATCCTCTTTCCAACAACTCATTGACTTGACGTTGAAGCTTAGAAGCCTATTCGGGATTCATCTGATAAGCTGGCTTGTTCGGATGTACAGCCCTAAGTACTAAGTCAATGAAGTGCTCTATGCCTCAGGTCAGGGGCAACCCTTCAAGTAACTATTTTAGGAATAGGTCGACATATTCATCCAACAATTCCTTCACTTTGTGGGGTAAATCATCCTACTCCTTCATCTCCAGTAGTTGCCTGACCAATAAGAGGGTTAGCTCGTTGGCATTAATGGCCTTTTGGAGCTCGGCTCTACTCATCACTAAAGCTTTCTTTAATTCTTGAGCAAGTTTCATCTATAACTTATGAACTTTTCTCGACAACATCGGATTTAGCATAATATCATGATCGTCCTTCTCAAACATGTAGGTATTCCTATAATTGTCGTGGATGACTCTTCCATTAAATTGCCACAATCTTCCTAACAATGCATGGGATGTGCATATGGGTAGTACGTCGTAAAGAACTTAGTCAAAGTAATTACCGATAGTGATCAGCAATAGTATTTGCCGAGTAACGTATAATACTCCCTTCTCACTTAACTAGTGTAACTTGTATGGCTTTGAATATGCAACAGTCGACAACCTCAATTTTGAAATGAGGTCAGTTGACGTCACATTGGTGCAGCTCCTACTATCTATGATGAAGGTGTACATTTAATCATTCACCTTGTAGGTGATATGAAATAAGTTCTCTTTTTGCTTCTCCTCGCATAAAGGTTCTACGTTCATAGTACATCGGACGACCATGAGTAGCCGATCTAAGTTCTCGATATACATGTCTTCTTCAATCAACTCTTTCTCAGTATTCACATTCTTGGCAGGAACCTCCTCTTTGAGTTTCTTATCTATACTTTCTATGTCTAACTTTGGGATGTCTCCCTTAATGACTATCATCCTTCGGTTCGGGTATTGAGCAGCCATATGTTCAAACCCTTGACACTTGAAGCATTTGATTTGGCTAGTCTTCCTACTAGACCCTTGCCCCTTCTCAAACATTCGAGTCGGCTCTACATCTTTTGGTTGGCTTTTCTGTTCGGCTCTAACATTAACCTTTCTGCTTGACAACATCTGGTGATTGGCCTATTAAGGTCGATTAGTTGGCATTTTGATCATTACTTGGCTCCTTCTTTGCCTCTCTACTTGTTGGGCAATCGTAACAGCTTCATCCATTATGTCATATCGTTGGAGCTCCATAATGTCTCGAATGTCTCTTCTCAATCCAGTAATAAACCTTGAGACTGTTTGGGATGGTAGCTCCTCCATGTTGCATCTTATCATAAGCATTTGGATTTCTTGAACATATTCATCAACTATTTGGCCTCCTTATCTCAGCTCCTAAAACCGAGTGAAAATATTTTGGAGATATGTTTTCAGTAAGAATCTATTTCTAAGCACTCTTTTCATCTCGAGCTAAGTGTTAATCTTTCGATACCTCTCCCTTTTTCTCATAGCCTGAAAATTCTNTATATATATATATATACATATCTACATACATATATTTATATATATATATATATATCTTAAGTTATCTATGCATGTATATGTAATGAATTATTTAGTAAAATACAACAAAAATACTTAGTATATACATATACATACCATACCATATACATATGTATAACCAAAATAAATATACTTAACTTATTATATTTGTATTAAACTTAATTTTCCTTCTTCTTTTTCCCCTTCTTCTTCTTCTTTTTCTTCTTGGTTTTCTTTTTGTGTTTTCGGTTTGGTGTTTATTCTTTTCTTTTCTTTTTTTTCACATGTTACTTCCAGATTTTCTTTCTTCTTTCAGTTTTGTTCTCCTCTTTTCCAAACGTGAACAGTAGGATTATAAAGCAAATGAATTAAAAAAAAAATCAAGTAACAATCTTAACAAATCACTTATTAATGAGGATAAGACAACCTAATCTATTGGACTTGATTTTATTACAACACCTGGAATTTCTTTTCTCTCACATGGGCTACTGTTTCTAACTAAATTTTCTATTTTCTTTTTGGTTTCTAGGATGTGGCAACAAGGGAATGAGGAGAAAAAGAAAGAAAAGAGAAAAAGAAAGAAAGAAAAAGGAAGAAAATAGAAAATAAAAATAAATATATGTAATTTTTCTAAACTTAAAAATCATAAAAATAATCATCATAAATTAATTTTGAAATTGTATGAAAATTTATCAATTTAATTGATACTCGTTACAATTATAATTTTTACAAGTTATTTTAACAATTTCATTAAAAATATTACGCAATTTAGTCGATAATTGTAATTGACTACAATTATATCACTATTGAATGATATTTAATTATTTTATAGGCTTAAAGTTATATTTTTAAAGTTTTGATCAAGTTCGAGTTTGATTTCGGTTAATTGTGTATAAATCAGTTTTAGGGTTTTAGTATATAATTTAGGGTTTCAATCAATTTCTAGGGTTTTTATTATCGGTATTATATTTAATTTACTAAGTTTCATAATCTTTTATTATTACTAACCTTATCGACTCATTACACAGTTTATGGCACTTAAACTTAAATTAGGATTCAGACTATCAATTTTCTAGAGTTTACAACATGGTTCATGAGTCTCATGAAGGTGCTTAAGGCATTCGATAAGCTAAAGGGCATGACCATCCATTTGTAAAGTCCATGTGAAGTCTTGAATGCAATTTTCCATTCATCTCCTAGCCTCATGCGGATTTGATGGTAGCCAGACATTAGATCAATCTTGCTGAAAATTCTAGCTCCACTTAGTTCATCTAACATATCTTCTAGCCTTGGGATCGAATACTTATATTTGAACATGATTTTGTTTACGATTTGGTTGTCAACACACATTTACCAAGTTCTATCCTTCTTTGACACTAAAAGTGCAGGCACAGTACAAAGGTTGAGATACTCTCTCACATATCCTCTTTCCAACAACTCATTGACTTGACGTTGAAGCTTAGAAGCCTATTCGGGATTCATCTGATAAGCTGGCTTGTTCGGATGTACAGCCCTAAGTACTAAGTCAATGAAGTGCTCTATGCCTCAGGTCAGGGGCAACCCTTCAAGTAACTATTTTAGGAATAGGTCGACATATTCATCCAACAATTCCTTCACTTTGTGGGGTAAATCATCCTACTCCTTCATCTCCAGTAGTTGCCTGACCAATAAGAGGGTTAGCTCGTTGGCATTAATGGCCTTTTGGAGCTCGGCTCTACTCATCACTAAAGCTTTCTTTAATTCTTGAGCAAGTTTCATCTATAACTTATGAACTTTTCTCGACAACATCGGATTTAGCATAATATCATGATCGTCCTTCTCAAACATGTAGGTATTCCTATAATTGTCGTGGATGACTCTTCCATTAAATTGCCACAATCTTCCTAACAATGCATGGGATGTGCATATGGGTAGTACGTCGTAAAGAACTTAGTCAAAGTAATTACCGATAGTGATCAGCAATAGTATTTGCCGAGTAACGTATAATACTCCCTTCTCACTTAACTAGTGTAACTTGTATGGCTTTGAATATGCAACAGTCGACAACCTCAATTTTGAAATGAGGTCAGTTGACGTCACATTGGTGCAGCTCCTACTATCTATGATGAAGGTGTACATTTAATCATTCACCTTGTAGGTGATATGAAATAAGTTCTCTTTTTGCTTCTCCTCGCATAAAGGTTCTACGTTCATAGTACATCGGACGACCATGAGTAGCCGATCTAAGTTCTCGATATACATGTCTTCTTCAATCAACTCTTTCTCAGTATTCACATTCTTGGCAGGAACCTCCTCTTTGAGTTTCTTATCTATACTTTCTATGTCTAACTTTGGGATGTCTCCCTTAATGACTATCATCCTTCGGTTCGGGTATTGAGCAGCCATATGTTCAAACCCTTGACACTTGAAGCATTTGATTTGGCTAGTCTTCCTACTAGACCCTTGCCCCTTCTCAAACATTCGAGTCGGCTCTACATCTTTTGGTTGGCTTTTCTGTTCGGCTCTAACATTAACCTTTCTGCTTGACAACATCTGGTGATTGGCCTATTAAGGTCGATTAGTTGGCATTTTGATCATTACTTGGCTCCTTCTTTGCCTCTCTACTTGTTGGGCAATCGTAACAGCTTCATCCATTATGTCATATCGTTGGAGCTCCATAATGTCTCGAATGTCTCTTCTCAATCCAGTAATAAACCTTGAGACTGTTTGGGATGGTAGCTCCTCCATGTTGCATCTTATCATAAGCATTTGGATTTCTTGAACATATTCATCAACTATTTGGCCTCCTTATCTCAGCTCCTAAAACCGAGTGAAAATATTTTGGAGATATGTTTTCAGTAAGAATCTATTTCTAAGCACTCTTTTCATCTCGAGCTAAGTGTTAATCTTTCGATACCTCTCCCTTTTTCTCATAGCCTGAAAATTCTTCCACTACATGGTAGCATATCTAAAAATACCAATAGCAGCAATCCTTATTGTCTCATAATTCTCATATTGATAATAATCAAATACATGCTCCACCTTTTCTTCCCAATCTAGATACTCGTCAACATTCCTAGATTATTGAAACTTAAAATTCGAAGTTTCATATGATCAGATGCTTTGAGGACTCGTATGCGCTCCTTTTCAAAATACTCTTCTTCCTCTTCATTAAGCTCTCTCAGGTCTATCCTTCACCTTACTTATCCACTAACTCCTCCACCTCAAAACTAATTGAGTTGGGTTCTGGCCTTTAATAGGTTGAGTAGCTTATGGGGTATTTTGTGCAGCCTTAGTAGGTTGCCAAGATAGGGCATGAACAACTTATGTTAAATTTACCAAGAGGTTAGCTATCTTATTAAGTCTCTCGTTAATGCTTCTAGAAGCTCCTTGAGATTGTCATCCATGGTGAACAACTCCACTATTATCATCGGCATTAACATTTATACTTGGGTCTATTATTTTTCCTCATAGATTCAAATTCAAACACACTTCAGAAAGTGAACAACTAACAATACAGCAGTTAAATAAAAATAGTAACTTGCTTTGTTTCTCATACAAAAAACAGAGTATAACAAAATTCAGGAAGAACTAACTGTAGCTCACACAAAACCTCAACTCTAATACTAAGATGATGCAAACCGTCACCAAGAATAGACAAGGCCGGTTGCTGAATGGGTCCAAGCTTGTAGAAAGCTTGAAAAAGAGGTAATGGAGAGAGGTATGAAAGGGTAAAGAAATGAAGAATGAAAACAATAAGCAAAACCTATGAATAGCTCCAGAAGATATGACATACCAATGGAACTTCTGAGAACTCACGATACAATTTGATATGACGTATAAATTGGTCCAATGAGATTACTCACCACCTAAACTTGCTTAAGACAAAGGATAAGAATGATGCCGAGAGTAAACAACAGTGTTTACATAGGGAAGAAAGTATTTAAAGTGTATTGAAGGTAATCTGATTTGCTACAGCTATAAGTATAAGGGTATTTATACTTACAAGGTAGGGCAACTTGCCCAAAAAAAGGAAAAGATAATAGGGATGTTTTCTAAAGAAGCAATGTACATGATACAAAAGGGTAAAAATAAATATATAGGGAAAACAATCATTGGTACTATAGATTCTACATACAATATTGTATACATGGCAATGCTACATTGGTGAGGTTGTTAAGAGATGTGGACAAAAATTATGAACAAATAGGCTAATCCGAGTAGAGATGGCTTAATCAATTCGAATTCTCCCTCTCTTGGTTTCTCGACAAGGATGATGCCGAGTAATTAGTCGATTAGGCAATAAAGAGTAATCGTTAACTTAGCATACTATAGAATAGTGGGCGATCATGCGGCACAGCATTAGAGGTGACTCGACAAGGAAATACTCAACCTCAATAAGGGTTAGTTAGAACATAAAGATTCATCGCGTCAACCCCTTTAGTCCTCGAGTTCGGTTACGGGTCAGGGGTCTTGTAACTTGATTCCCATCAACATCAATAATGCCCTTTTTCATGAATATTTAGATGAAGAAATCTACATGATAAACCCTTAAGGATACACTAAAGTAACTCCAAATCAAGTTTGTAGGCTTAAAAGATCATTACATGGTTTTAACCAAGCTTCTAGAAAATGGAACATTGAAATTTCTTAATTTCTCCTCAACCAAGGCTTTATTTAGTCAACAAGTGACCATTCTCTATTTACTTTGCCTTTGTCTGGTAAGTTTTTGGTTGTTCTTATTTATGTAGATGACATGTTAATTACTGGAACTTGTGCTACTCCCATTACTTCTTTGAAGAGTTCTCTTGAAAATGCGTTTACTATTAATGACTTATGCCTTGTAAGGTTCTTCTTGGGTATTGAAATCTATAAGTCTGATGTTGGTGTTCTTCTTACTTGACGGAAATTTATTTTTGACTTGTTATCTGATGTAAGTCTTATTGGTTGCAAACCAATAGCTTTGCTTTTGCCTTCTAGTATAGAACTTCGCAAGGATCATGGTGATTTGCTTGTTGGTCCTCCTGTATATTGACGAATTGTGGGAAGGTTGTTGTATTTGATACTTACTCACCTTGACATTTGTTTTGCTATACATAAATTGAGTCAGTTTCTTAGCCATCCTTGCATGCCTCATCTGTAAGCTATACTTCATCTTTTGAAGTACTTAAAAGGATCATCGAGCCTTGGTTTGTTTTACTTGTAGCACAATCCTCTTACTTTACATTGTTTTACAGATTTTGACTATACTTGTATTGCATTTGATCACTGCTCAATTACTTGTTAGTGTATTATGCTTGGGAATGCTCTTGTTTTGTGGAAATCAAAGAAGTAATCGACAATTAGTACTTCATCTATGGAAGTGGAGTACCAAAGCATGACCTTTGCTATTAAAGATCTTCTTTGGTCTTCTTACATATTGCGCAATTTGCATGTTTCTCTTCCTCGGCTAATCAATTTTTTTTTGTGATTACAAGTCTATTAGTCTCATTGCATAAAATCCTTATTTACATAGTTGCACCAAAGATATTAATGTAGATGTGCATTTCCTTCAACATCATGTTGTTACTGGTTTCTTTTCTCTTATTCATGTTTCCTCAGTTCATCAACTAGTTGATTTGTTTATGAAGTTAACTTCTATTGCTTAGCTTTCTTTCTACAAGTCCAAGTTGAGGCTTCAAGGAGCTCCCACTTGAAAGTAGGGTTGGGGGTATGGCATGCATAGTTCTAATTGATAATATTTTCATTTTGTATAGTTGTCATCTTCTACACATGTCACTTACTAATTGGATAATTATTTATATAAGATAGCTGTTTACTAATTCTAGCTATTAGATGAATACAACTTACTTATACAGAATTAGTTAGTTAGATAGTTAATGAAATAAGTCAAACTTTTGTTATTTTTGCGCCCAATTGTTCTCTCTCACGATGGATTAGCTATTGCATTCACAACGAGATTCTTAGTCCAATTAGGCGTCTGACCACTTCACATAAATTATATGGGTGAACAATAATATAAGGAAATATGGTAGTATACAATAACAATTATTCTAAAATATATAATTGATATGTTGTAGACTCTCAACAACTTTCTCTTCATATGTTAGAGCATTAAATAATTAAACAATATATTAATATAATTTTAAGAGAAATCTACAATCCTTAATAAAAATAATTTAAAAAATGGTACAAGGAAAAGCAAATGAATCGCTTAAATGATAACTAGGGAGAACACACTCATGATGTCTATGCTAAAAATTGTATATAGAAAAGCTATTAATAGGACTTTTTAGACATGTGCTCCTTAATTCTGTGTTGATTTTTTTAAGCTCATTCCTTACTTGTAGCCACCCTTGGCCTAAACCTAAAGTTCAGCCTGCTAACTATAGTAAGTCTTCAACGGTTAAAAAACTCTAAATGTTGTGGTTAGCATGCATTCATACACATTACACATAAATACACGCGTTAGGTCACAAAAATTGAATACAAGATAGTTTGAAAGATAAAAGTAATCAAAAAGAGAAAAGAAAAGAAAAACTAGCCATTTTGACTTTCTTATATGAATTATGCAGTGCGAATCATCGTAAATGATAGATAAAAAAAAAAAAAGTTGTCGTTCACCATAAATAAATAAAAAAAATATACTCGAGAAGTGGGATGTAAGATGCCCTCTATCGGATAACGGCAACGGAAACAGAGCATGGATAAATCAAACAAAAAGGGGCAAAGTAAATGCAATACCTATGATGACACGTATAGCATTCTTATTGGCTGCGACAGCTTGGAGACAGGCATACGGTGACAGCAAATTTTCGTCCGTCTCGATCTTCGACAAACCCGACGACCAATATCTCTTGCCACACACGTCAGGCTCCAAACCTACTCCCTAAAGGAAAATGAAACGACCCTTTTAGCCTTCTTAGACCGCTCCTTCCTACACAGAAGCTTCAACAAAATATCATAAACATGCAAATTCGGCTAGGAGCCCATATTTTTCTTTACAAGTTCATTGGTTCCCAATGAAGTGGCACAAGAAGTCAAAATTGGAAGGTAGAATTAGAATTTGAAAATTTTGAATTGGTGCCTTTGGGTTTCGGTTTTCGTTTGTGCATGGCATTTAGGATTTGGGATTCATCCATTTCTTTTTCTAGCCCGAGTCTTGACGAAAAGCAGTGGATAAGAGTGTAAAAGGGTTTATGTCTACACAAGAGAATATTTTTAGAGAAGCCTGGCTTCTATTCTTCATTATTGAAAAATAAATAAATAAAAAGAAAGAAGAGTGAGTCAACGAGGTCAAAGGAAAGGAAAGAAGAGGTTTGGAATTTTACTAAGCCAAATGACAAGAGAGGTTTTGGTTTCCTAGAAACTTCGAGCTAGTTTATTTCACTAAATGAAATAATTGGGAATAAAAAAGGAAGGAAATTAAAATTATTAAGGAATGAAATTAAAGTGTAATAATCGGTGAATTGATATTACAGTATTTAGTTAATATATAATGAATTCATTGTTATATTGTTCAGTTCATAAAATGTAATAGGGAATAAGATATGAATAGAAACTAAAATGATTATAATACCCTTATACTATTCTACAATACAATAAAACATAAAACAACTTTTGTTATATCATTTGGTTTATACATCATAGGCTATTTGAAGAAATGGATGAGGACCATGATGATTCCATAATCTCATTATCATCAATGATTGTTAAAAAAAACATGATACCAAAAACTCCGTGGTTGAGCTTCTCAAATACCTAGAAACTCACACAAATATAACAAGATTCCAACCACAACATCATAAATACTAGAAACTTGACTATAACTAGGTTTACAAGTCGGTGATAAAGGAATAACATCTTAAATATCCAAAAACTCAATTATACCAAGATTCCACAAATACCAATCGTAACATCTCAAATACCAATAGCAACAACACAAATACCAGTTGAAACAAGACTCCACGAATGTCATATATGATGCCTAGAACATGAATACGATGCTTTCTCTCAAACGAAGCCTTAGCCCCAATAGCGTAAGATGGAAGTTGAAACCTTAGTCAGATTCTCATACAAAGCCCTAGTCCCGATCTCACATGAAACACCATTTGGTAGTAGTTGTATTTAAGAGCAGTGATGGTTGTGTTCGAGAGAAGTGGTTGGTGGTCGAAAAAGGACAAACAAAAGGACATAAAAGAAGGAGAACAAGAAGGATGAAGACAAAGGGTGACAAATTAAGATGAAAAACATTAGCCTAAGGAATTATCCAGAGAATGAGATGAAAAGTAGGTAATTATTATTATTTTTTTCTAATCTTGAATCTTTGTTCATGAGGGTAAAAAGTATAATTTTTGAACTTGAATAGAGATATTTTAGGTATAAAGAGGAGCCAATGAGCTAGGAATCCCAATTTATGGGTTGTAATAAAGAATGACTATTACAAGGTTTTAAGGGATTTAGATCGTTAACAATTACAAATCCGAGAAGTAAAAACTAACTAAACATGGTAATAAACATAACGTTGAGAATAAGAAAGAAATAGAATGTCAATCCCCCAAGTCAACATGTCATGAATTCTTTACTTAGTAGAACAAAGAATAACAATAAAGAGCTAAAGTTGTATTTGATACACAAACTTTACCAAATTGCTACTCACTGATGTAGCAAAAGTAGACATGTGGAAACTTTGACATGTAACACTTTTTAAGAGAAAATATTATTTTTTGAACCAATAATCCAAATTTTAACATAACTATAACCATAGACCACTCTATGCACATAGTACTTTTTTTTTTTTAACTTAACTTATTGAATAACTTATAATATATACAAGTCTTCTCCTTTCTAACATTCCGTGTGGGACATATAACATGAAGACAACAAGTTTGAACAAGAAATTGCAGTTTTCCCAAGAGAAATACTTCACTCTCACATGATTTTTCTCACTTGATTCAACTTTCAATTTAGAAAAAAAAAAATGCCCAATCCATAATTTACTCCATGATTACATCAAATTGTATAAAGATTTCTACAAAAAAAAAAAAAATTCTAAAGCATCGTTGAAATTCATGTTAAAGGGGTACTTTAAGTACGTTTTATATTTGAAAAGCTCATCTTGACATGAATTTTAAGTACATTTTTGAAATTTTTTTTTGTAAAAATCTTTTTATGATTAAAAAGTAATCATGTAGTAGATTATGGTCTAAGTATTTTCTTCTAAACTGAAAGTTGAATCAAGTAGGAAAAATTGAGTCAAAATTGAGTTTTTCTCCTATTAAAACTATAGGTTATTGATCAAATCCTTTGCCTTCATGTTGTATGTCCTAGATGGGTTGTTATATGTGAGAAGACTTGTACATATTATAGGTTATTGAATAAGTTAAGTTGAAAAATATGCTATGTATATGGAGTAGTCTATGCTTATAGTTATGTTGGCATTTGTATTGTTGATTCAAGAAATAATATTTTTCTCTAAAATAGGTGTACATGTCAAAGTTTTCCTATGTCATTTCATGATATTGCCACGTGTCCATTCATGCTACGTGTACTCATATAACTTCTTGAAAAAATAAATCAACAATATATAAAGTATCATTAGTTCAATAGCACAGGATGAAGTGTACTATTTTACTAAAGCAGTCAACCACAATAAAGATGGAATCTTTTCCTTTAAATATTTAGGGCAACCTTAGGAAAAAGTTCATATTGAGGTTAGCTTGAGGTAGTGTCAGTGTAGGTGGAAGCATATATTCTCAATGTGGCTCTCTCTTTCCCTTGGTTCTCTTACACACTTCACAAATACCAACTACTTTATGGTTATTCTTAGCCAAACCAGGATAATAAAAATTTTCTTTCAATAAATTGGTTGTCTAGATCTCTCTAAAATAACTAGATAATCTACTACTATGAGCTTTCTTAACCAATAGCTTGCAAGTGGAATAGCTTAGTATACATAGCCTTTGATCCTTAAACAGATAGTCATCCTTGAGGTAATATCCTCCAATTGTAACTGCTTCTTGGTACTACCCAAGAATAGGACCAAAATGGGGGTTATGAGCATACTGCTCAATGATAAGTGAAAATCTTAATAATTTCATTTGCAAAGTGGTCAGTAAGGTTTATCGACATGACAAAGCATCAGCGACAACGTTGGCACTTCCTTTCTTGTGTTAGATCACATAAAAAAACCCTTCCATAAATTCTAGTCACTTGACTTACCTCTTCAAAAGTTTTTCTAACTCCAAGATGTTTTAATGACTCATGGCTAATGTAAATTACAAACTTTTATGGTAATAAATAGTATTATTAGACAGTAAGAGCTTGAAAAAGAGAGTACCACTCTTTTTCGTATATAGAATAGTTCAATGTGGCACCACTAAGGTTCTCACTATGGTAGGTTACCGGCCATTGTTCTTGCATCAAGACAACACTAATTCCAATGCCTGGTGCATTGCATTCTTGCTCAAATGGATTGTCAAAATTGGGTAGAGACAAAACATGGGTAGTAGTGAGCTTCTCTTTAATCTCCTTGAAGCTCTATTCAATTCGGTCATTCCATTGAAATCCATCAATCTTTTTGGTCAGTTTAATTAAGCGGGCTACAATGGTACTAATTTTTTTAATGAATCGCCTATAGAAAGAAGCGAGGCTATGAAAACTTCGAACTTCAATGACATTCTTCGGTATCAGTTACTCCAATACAGCTTAGATCTTTTCTTCATTAGCTCGGACTCCTTCCCTTGATACTACATACCTTAGAAAAATTACTTCACCTTAATAGAATGTATACTTTTTTTAGTTCCCATATAACTTCTCGATTTGTAAAATATTAGAAACAACTCGAAGATGTTGAACATGGTTGTTTAGGTTGGCACTGTGTACTAATATGTCATCAAAGTACACAACAACACATCTTTTGATTAAAGGGCACATCACATGATTGATAAGTCTCATAAATATGCTCAGTGCATTGGTAAGTCTAAACAACAAAACCAACCATTCGTAGAGACTATGCTTCATCTTGAAGGTAGTTTCTATTCATTACCTAGTCTTATGCGAATTTGGTAGTAGCCACTTCATAAGTCAATCTTTGAAGATATCTTAGTGCCCTGAAGCTCATATAACATGTTATTAAGCCCTGGTATTGGATACTTATACTTGATAATAATATAGTTGACTGCTTGACTTTTGATATACATGTGCCATGAACCATCCTTCTTTGGGATGAGCAAAGCTGGTAAAATATAAGAACCCTTGCTCTCCCTCATGTAACCTCACTCTACTAGCTCATCTACTTGTCCTTTTAACTTGATAGCTTGCTTAAGGTTCATTCTGTAGGTAGGTCGGCTTGGTAGAGCTATGCTTGATTGCAAATCAATACAATGTTCTATGCCTCGGATTAAGAGTAGTCCTTTAGGTAACTTTTGAAGAAACAGGTTTGAAAACTTATCTATCAACCTTCATATCTCATTAGGCACTTCTTCAAGGTCTTTCATCTCCAATGATCTTCTAATCAGTAGGAGCATAGGTTCTTCTATCTTCTTAACAACTTAGAGCTCCTTTTGGCTCCTTACTAAGGCCTTCTTCTTATTAGCTCGAGTAAGTTAACTATAAGTCTCATTCACTTAGGTTGGTATCATGGGTTATAGTATAATCTTCTTTCCATCCTTAACAAAGGCATAGGTGTTCTTGTATTTGTTATGCTGTCATGAGTTACTTATTAGTCAAATAGCCAAGGTCTTCCAAGTAATAGATGTAAAGCTCCTATGAGATAACATTGCGCACTACTTCATCTCTATAAGCATTCCTAACATTGAGTGGTACGGTTACTTGTTCAGTCATGTATAGAGCACCCTTATCATGAATCTAATGTAGCTTGCAAGGTTGGGTGTGCTTGGAGGTTGGAAATCCTAACCTCTATACAAAGGATTGTACAACTACATTAGTGCAACTTCCTTCATCTACAATCATTTGGTATGCAACAAGTTCTCTCTCTAATTTTCCTCGAAATTCAGTAGGGAACTTAGTACTTATCTTAGTACTAAGGTCATTACTTCTCCTTGGTTGGCATAAATACAGGTTTCCTCTTCCTCCTTAGGCTCGCTTTTGTTTGTGCTATCTATTGCAGCTCCTCGGAGTACTATAGCATGTCAGTTTGAATACTCAATAACCATGTGTTCAAAGCCTAAGCATTTAAAGAACTTCACTTCAGTGGTCTTCCATTCAGAGGTCTATCCTTTCTTAAATGCCCCTGAGGTTAGCTTATCCTTAGGTTGGCTCGATTATCATCTGGTAGGTTGTTTCTCTCCTTAGCTTGGGAAGGTCTCCTTGGCTTGACTTAAGTAGGTCGACATAGAACAAGGGCTCAGGAAAATGTTGGCCTAAGTTGGCTCGAAGTATTTCTTCTCTATTTTTTGACCCAATGTACTACCTTAATTGCCTCCTCCAACGTATAAAACCTCTATATTTCCATAATGTTGTAAATCTCATATTTAAGTCCAGAAGTGAACCTTGACATTGTATGAGGCTCTGGTTCTTACACATTAGTTGGGATCATCAACAACCAAAATTCTTGCACATAGTCATCAACGGATTGTCCTCCTTAGTGAAGTTTCTATAGTGTAACAAAGGTGTCCTATAAGTATGCCTCAGGTACAAATCTCCCTCTTAACAATCTCTTTATCTCTTCCTAAGTTCTCACTCCTCATCTTCCATCTCTCGCTCTAGCCACATGTAGATTTTTCCACCACATAGTAATATATATAGTAAACACTAAGGCAACAAGTTATACCTTTGTAGCATTAGTATACCTATAACAGTCAAACACTTTCTCGATCTTCTCTTCCCATTCCAAAAATTCATCTGCATCTACATCTCCACTTCCATTGAAGAGAAGAATTTAGACCTTAACATTATCAAGTTGTCGTGCCTCTTCTTCTTCTTCTCCATTAGTCTCCACATCTACTTCCTCAACATCCTCTTCCTTCTCTTCTAAGTCTAACCTTCATTTGGTAACTCAGTTTTCAACTCCTCCAACTCGGTAGGGTCTAATTAGGTAGTTGACTTGGCTAACCTAGCCGTGGCATCTCTTTTGAATATTCTTAAGTAGGTTATGTTGTACCATACCCTAGAGTTATTGTCTATTAACTTACATTGTAGTGACCAGACTCTCAATAAGATTAGTGAATCTATCATGTTTATCATAAACTGACCGAAGAGTATTACTATCATTATGACCACGACTAAGTTGAGCACTACTACTCTGATCACCAATAACATATTGAACACTCAAATCCAACATAGTGTACTACTCTTCTAATAGAATATCAATACAGTACATAACAAACACTTTGACCTCATTACTTAAACATCTACTAACACACTCTTAACAACTTCAATGCTTAAATCTCACTTAAATACAATAGAAATGCACTTGCTTTGTTTTCACATTAGAAAATAGAGCATTGACAGGAACTATACTTACCAATACTCACATCTTCACTACACAGCTCAAAACTTCGAAACTTTACACAAGCATATTGCAGTAGCTATGGAAGGAACATGATAGCCATTAATAACAATCACGAACCAAAAACTCCACTACAACTTCATACACTCCTTCTCAAATCGTGCTTTGATACTAATAAAACTAATGCATCTTTAGGGTCGGATATATAGAGAAACACCACAATGAAGAGAAACAAAAGAAAATAAAAGAAGATTAGTAAAGTCCAGGCAGCAACTAACTAGATATAACATATTAATCAATCCTACTTGGCTTATAATCTACTATATATAACTCACTAATCTAAGCTATAGGGTCACTAACAACTACTCCTTACTGAAGGGAATAGATAATAGCTAAAAAGGATAATAAGAACATTAAGGTTGCTTACAAAAGGGAACTTATATCAATTCTAATAATGAGGTTAATGATTGCATAGAAAAATGAATGGGGTTTATATACTAGCTCTACTAAGGTTATAAGCATACGTGGAAAAAACAAAAGGGTAAACTAAAATGGTAATACATGAATTATACTAAAAAGGGTAAAAGAGATAGAAAATATTTTGTACGGAAAAGACAAAAGGGTAAACTAATGTGGTATTGCTATTCGGTTGGTCAGCTTATATATTTGGTATGTCGATACGTTTGCTCATTTGCTTAGAAACTAAGTTGGCAGTCAAGTGGGCTTGGTGTTCAGGTCGGTAGTAAAGTGAAAAATGGGAGCCGGAGCAAGAATCCTCATCTTAGATGGGTCTTTGAGCTAAGATCTTCTGTGTAAGTCCTTAGAGTCCTCTAGCTCGAGTGCACATTATTGGTCTAAGGGGTTGGTTTCTATCATTTACCAATTGCATTTCGAGTTGATTTTTAATTATAAAAGTAAGTATTTTACTCTCAAAAAGCAAGTTATCTATGTAGAAATTAGCTTACTTCATTATAAATAATATAATTTATATATTTTCTTCTTTATCAAAGTTAGTGTAACCTTTTCTAAGTACTACATGTATATATAAGAACCACTTATGCATAATATAATCGAAGTAGTCCCTTACATATATTTCCATTTGATTTTATATAATGGATAAATATTTCATATGAAAAAATACTTGTAAAGATTTAAAATTTTGATTTCCCTAAACTTGACCTACAAATATAGAGTAGGACTAATGATGTACCTTTTGATAAAGTTTGGTGAAGAAAGGAGTCGTTTGCTATACTTTTTCAAATTAAAGAATATCCTCCAATACTAACGTGATAGCTATGGTAACCGATTGGTATTTAAAGATAACGTCAATGGTGATGTTTCTCATTGAAGAATTATTGTGGTGGTGCAAGGGTATATTAATATTTCTACTCCCTAATATTACAACTTTCTAATGTTTCCTTCCAATTCTTAAATAATTAGATGCGAGGATACGAGATCCTTTTATGAGCTTCATAGGTAGTGGAGTCCAGCCCCAATTATGTACCATGCCATTTTTCACATGTCATTTCTCGCCATTTATTCTCTTGATGCCGGCAAAGGTAGTAAAGTCCAACTCCAATTATCTACCACTTAAATTATCAGATGAGTCATTTCCTACTATTTGCTCTACTGATGCTAGCAAACCACTCTTTTCATAATATATTGTAATATGTTAAAAGTTATATTAACTCCCCAAGATTAAGTTAAAGTGGTGTATTGTCATAACCTTAGGGAGGACTTAGTGGGATTGTTTAAAATTTTCATATCACGTATACAACCATGATATGAAAACCTCCTTACAAGTTAGAGATTGTAAGACTCTAATTAAGTATTCATTAGGGTTTCCAATTTATTAATTGATCATAGAGTATAAATAACTAAGGATATCAATATTCTACAATCGATTAGAACCGTAGAGAATTGGTACCCCCTACCAAATAATAAAATTGGGTAAAACAACTTTATAAATTATAAGAAATACTAAATTATATCTATTCCTAACATATAAATATTTTTGACAAAAGATGTAACTATATCGACTATACATTTCTCAACTAACTTTAACATGATCAAACATATCTTTGGTTTGCACTTTGCTCTTAAGACTATCTTAATCTTTGCTTAAGTGAATCTACAAAAGAAACTATAGGGCAATGACCAACCATAATTTAGTGAGTTCGTTCCTCATCACTACCATTCAAGTAAGTTTTCAAACATTATTAACATACATGCAATCTATCTACATGTGAAATAAATGCAAACAATACATCCATAAGAGTTAAGAACTATGGAAGGTGTAGATTTACATTGTCTACACGTTAATTATCACCTATACTTATTCATATAGGGCACCTCACCTTAATCATATGAGTTTGCCTACAAGCATCGTCCCTTTAAACAACACTCAACTATTACCCTAACCTAGAAAGAAATACCAATCCAAATAAATAAACCCCAAGTAGGGCAATCTACCATCAACAAATCATATCCAGAGCCCCTTGGGCACAACAAAGCAAGTCCTCTCACTATCAAAATATATTTAAGGCCCTAAAGGCATGACAAAGCGAGTCTTTTCGATATCAATTAGAGATATCATACTAGTTTTACCTTAACAATAAAAATATCATTCACGGGTACTACGAGCTTTTATAGAAATCATACAAGAACCTGTTTAAGATTAAGAAAACATTTTCCAAAAGTACTTTTCTCAAAAACTAGCAAAGCAAGCACTCCATTAGTATACCAGTTGAGTCATAGATATGTGATAAATATAACCAGTTATTTTGGTTAGATATTTATATTTAACAGTTTAAAAAGGTAATCACACGGATGATAGCACACAAACAAAATAGTTATTTAGACATACAAACAATATCAACTGGCAAACGTCATGCAAATATCATGTACAAGTAGAAAGCAAGTCATTAGAACTCTCTTACCTAAATTAATGCTCATTTTCCAAGCCTTTAGGGTTTCCAAAACTCGATAATTGGATACCTAAAAGATAATAAGACTTATAAGTATTCTAAAATGTTAAGCTCCTCAGTTAACTAAATGTCTATTATAGTTTCCTTAATTTCCCACTATAATCCGAGTACGGCATCAATATGGTTTAACTTACTTATTGAGGTAAATGAGAAATATATTTGTATATTTGTAAATTATGGTATTTTATGTATTTAGTTATTTATTTCTCCTCATTATTTATTTATAGGGTCAACTAACTTGGTTATCATACTTTTTTTTTTTTGTTTATCTATAATCTTTAATCGCATATAACATTTTCATTTTAACTTTGATTTTTATGATCTTATAGTACCACTTTCGGTTGTACTTTTATATAGCGGGATCTGTTTTGAATGTTAAAACCTATATTTTTCATTGTGGATATGAATTTTTATGATTTTTTTTTTCTAGCCTAAAAAATTTTATTTATTGGTTATGATCTTTTTTTTTTATTATTTTATGATTTACTTAATTTTCTAAATTTTATATTTTTAGAATATTTTATTTTTGAGTCCATTTTACTTTAATTTTTTTATTTCTCCATTTTAGGTTTAATTTACCAATTATGTTAATTTTTTTATTATTGTAATTTTCTAATTAATTAATTATTATTTTATAATTACTTTCCTAATTTGCAGTTTAATTGAAAATTTGGGGAAAGTGCTGTCATAGCACTTTTTCATGGTCCAAGTAGGAATTTTATTATTTCTTCTAATTTTTATTTTTATCTAATTTTATAATATTAGTATATACATATATGTATGTTATTATAATTTATTAAATATTATATATGGGCTTTAGTTTCTCCTTTATGGGCTTCAACCCATATTATATTTCTATATGTATATATTTATTTATTATGTTATTTTAAGTAATTATAACATAATTATTCACGTGCTTATATTGTAGATATATATATACATGTATTTATACTTATAATATACCAATACTATATGTATATCTATACATTACATATACATATGTATACGTATTTAAACATTTATTATCATGACTTTAAAGGGGGCCTAATAGGATTATCTAAAATTTTCATATTACATATGCAACCATGATATGAAAATCGCTTGTTAGTCATAAATTATAAGACTATAAATAATTAAATACTAAAGTTTCCAAGTTTAAAATAATTAATCTACTATAAAACATCAATTACTATAGATAACAAAGATTTCATAGTTCATTAAAACTATAGAGAATCAGTATCTCTTAGTAAATAATAAGATCAAGTAGTAAAGATCTAAAATTTAAACTTAACAAAAATTATAAGATCTAGGTATGAGAATAATAATTACATTTAGTGTTTTAACTAGCTATGCAATCTATGTTTAGATTCTATCTTCCAATTGTATCTCGATACTTGTACTAAACACTTGGTTCTTAGCTTATGCCCAAATAGTTATCAACCTACAAAAGAAAAACTATTAAGGAGTAAGCTATTAGAGCTTAGTGAGTTATCCTTCAAACTATACCAGTAAGCAAGCTATTAAACAATTAATTAATAAACATATGAATGTATGAACAAGCAGTATGCCAAACAATATATGTAGTTAACCGGTACTGCATACAATATCAGATTTAATGGCTTCCAAAATAAGGGTTGGAGATTTGTTGGTACCAATCGCAACCAAGTTTTAGCACTTGGGTTTTTAAACATATATATAGAAATTCCATATTTCACAAAGTATGTTTCTATTCCTAAAATCTATTAGTATACAAATTCCTAAGTCTAATAGTGAGGTGGGCCCTGTAGTCCATGCTTACGCCCTACAGCAGTGGTCTCTAGACTCAATCCTTAACTAACCACTATTAACATCTCCGGTGTTAAGTAAACTTGTGTGCTAAGGGTAGGGTCTTATTATACCAATGCTCCTGTATTATACTAAAGAAATTATGTGCCTCTTCATTGTCAACCATGTGAGGTGACAGTTGAAACATTATATGTAATATTTATGCTTATGCATAACCCATTTAATTTTAGTTAAGTTGAATATGATTAAGTCAATTTATGAGGTGATAAACCAATATCAATAAACCATTTAATTATGCAATAATAAATCAAGTAGCCAGTTATTTAGCTATTATGTTTTATAATATTTTACATAACACACAACCAATATTCAAGCATATGCATAACCTGAACCCCCCATGCATCAAATTATTAATATTTACTTTAAGCACACTAATTATAAGCACAGAATAAGTATAGAGTTATCGAGAGTACTCATTCGTCTATAAGATCAATCTATCAGGTATTATAATGGTCCATTGGTAGATTAGTGTCCATATTAGGATCATCTAACATTTAGGAAATTTGTAAGGTAACGAGTAATTGGTGAAATAACTAAACCATATAGATATTTAGTAATAACTACTTAAACTAGCTACTTACTTGTATAAAACTCCTGGTTTTAGTATTTTTGTCAATTGCGTATAATTTTTTTATTTTAACTTCAATTTTTATAAACTTATAGTTAATTTTTATTGTTTTCGGACTTACTTTCACATAACAAGATCCATTTCGGACATTGTAACTTGCATTTTTTATGATGGTTTAAAAATATTATGAATTTCATTATTTTGACTTAAATGTTTATAAATTATTATTTTAAGCTTCTCTTTGTGGATTCATGGTTTAATGAATATCTAAATTTTATATTTTTGTAATTATATTATTTTAGAGTCTATTTAATAATGATTTACATATTATACTATTTTAGGTCACATACTTGTTTAATTTACTTTTTCTACTTTAGTAATTTCCTAATTATTTATTTATTTATTTTATTATTATTAATAATTAAAATTATAAGATGTTGACATGACATCTTATGGAGGTTCTACGTGTCACTTTTGTAGAATTTTCATATTTTCTAATTTTGTCTACTTTGTAACTTTACTTAATATTTATGTATATATTTATTATTATATTTTATTAAATTATGTAAATTTTCCTAATTTTTTACTTAAACCTATGGTGTACATATATATATATTACATCACTTTAATTAATAAATTAGAATTTTAGTATATCATACAAATATTATTTAGGTGTATACACATACTTATACTATATCGTACTACTAGTATATGTATTTTTATATTTATACACTTTTTTTCTTATCTTATTTATATATAAATACATATGTAAATTCATACCATACACCTAAATATACTATATACTATACACATATAATTATGTACTATACTTATATATATATATACATAGGAACACATATACACATGTATATATATATATATATAGAAGAATGAAAATAACTATCATACATTCTATATACATATAACCATATGTGTTTTAAAATATACCATATATTTATATGAATTTGATCCTATTATATATATGCATATAATTATATATATATATACATAGGCGCAAACATATACATGTACAAGAAATAAAATGAATAATATGTATATAACTTTAATTACATGTACAAATACTTTAATACAAAAAAAAAGAAATTATATAATTAACTATATTACATAATCTATAAATACATGTATTTCTACAAAATTTACATATATAACAAGAGTACATATAAGCTAACAAAATAAATACATTAAAATGCTACTTAACTATTCCTTTTATAACTTGAAAAATTGTTGATCCAAGAGCTTTTCTTCTTCTTCTACACTTCATTGAATCAAAATGAAAGGAAATAAATAAAAGAAAAACAAGTAAGGAATATGGGAAGAGGTTTGTGGTTTGCCTTGAGAAGAAAAATGTGTGTTTTTGCTTTGTAGTGAAATAACTTAGAAAGTTAGAGAGGAAGAGGGTAGTAGACAACAAAAGAAAAGGATAAGAAAATGAAAAGTAAAATAATAATAATAATAATCAAGATAAGATATTAGATAAGGTTGATTGGACCCCTTGCTTTATCCTTCCAATCTTAACGAAACAATTCAATCACATGAGTTGCCACAATTGTCCATAAGAGAAAAGAAAACACGTGGGAAGAGGAAAAAAAAAATAAGGAAAGAAAAAGGAAAAAAGGGAAAAAAAAAAGATTAAGAATCATAGGGTTAAAATTTCCAAATGTAAAATTATAGACTTAATAATAATTATGAAATAATATTCCTACTTTTATAAAATTTATTAATTAAATTTGTTAGCTATTACATTTATAATATTTAAGAGTTATCTCAACCCGTTTATTAACAATTTTATGCAATTACATGTATTGGTCAATAATCGTATTCGATTAAGGTTTTATTACTTTTAGAGTACAATTATTCATTTTATAAACTTAAGTTTATAATTTTAGGGTTTTTATTAAGTTCGAGTTTAATCATAAGTATTTACACATACATAATATTTAGGGTTTTTATACGTGATTAAGGTTTTGATCAAGATTTTTAGGGTTTTTCTCATTTGTATCATGTTTGAGTTTAAAATTTTAATCATTTTTAAAATTATGGACACCATTGACTTAAGGTAATTACCTATAATACTTAAATTGATTCAATACCCAAAAAGCGATATTTATAGGGTTTACATTTATTATACTATTATTATATGTATTTTTATACTTGTATATATACATGTGTGTGTATGTATGTGTATACACTTATGTTGTCTAAATCTATTTTTATGAAAATTGGATATAATAAATGTATGCATACTTATGTACTTTTCAGTTCACATATATATATGTATGTATGTATACATACTTAATTTATCTCATGTATATGTTATGTACAGATTATGCTATATATGTATATAGATGTTTATGTATATATGTATGTATGTATGTATTCCTATCTTATTTCCTTATTTACTTACATAACTTTACACTAGACTTCATATATGTACATATGCTAGGTATATATGTAAACCATACAATTGTGTATATACTTAATTAAGTATATGTGTATTTAACACTTACACGTACTTACATATTTCAATATGTACATATACATATATATATATGTATATAAAAGAATAAAATTATTACATATCATTAAGTGCACATGCATAATATTTCTATTACAAAAATGCTAAAGTACATGATATTCCTAATACATACTATGCTTACATACATATGAACATAAGTAAGGAAAATACATAACGTAAATTGTAAACCCTAATAAATCAGTAGTTAAACCTTAATTCAAGTCCGAGTATCCTAAATTATCGATAAGGCTAGTAACCATAAAAGATCATGAAATTTAAGAAATCAAATATAACACCGATAACAAAACCCTAGGAATTAATTGAAATCCTAAATTGTATACTAAAACCCTAAAACTGATTTATACACCATTAATCAAAATTGAACCCGAATTTGTTCGAAACCCTAAAATTATAAATATAAACCTATAAAATAGTTAAATATTACTCAATAGTGATATAATCATAGTTGATTGTAATTTTTGACTAAATTACTTATTCGCGTGAAATTTTAACGAAATCGTTATAATAACTTGTAAAAATTATAATTGTAACGGATACCAATTAAATTAATAAATATTCACAAAAATTTAAAAATTAATTTATGATGAGAATTGTTATAATTTTTATGTTTCAAAAAATTACATATATTTATTATTAATTTTTATTTTCCTTCTCTTTCTTTTTCTTTTTTTCTCTTTTCTTTCTTTTCTTCTTTTTCTCCTTGCTACACGTCCTAGAACCGAAACAAAAATCAGCAAAATCAATAGCCTATGTGACTAAATTAAAGTGCCAAGTGTTGATTAAACAAAAGAAATAAAAATCTTGAAATGATTACTTTTGTTTTATCCTCATTAATGCAAAAGATTAGATAATATCTTAGCTTATATTTTAAGCTTACTAATCACATGAACAAGAGAAGGAAATAAAAATCTGGAAAAAAGAAAAAAAATTCTGCACACAACTGAAAATCTAGAAGCAAAACCGTGAGGGAAAAAAGGAAAAAGAAAGAAGGAAAAGAAGAAGAAAGAATTAAAATAAATAGGTAAGTAAATTATGTTTCTAGTATAGATGTATGCTATATAGTATATACATGTATAAATATAGTATTGTATGGTATTTTTCTACATATAACATTACTAATACATGTTTATGTGCATAAATACTTTGATTTAATTAAATATGTATGTATAAGGTTGTGTAGGTATACATGTATGTATATAAGTATATTATATGGAAAAGGTACGTATTATGTATTTTTTTTAAGAATACATATAATTAGTATGAAGTATTTTCATTAAATAACTATAGTATATATATATATTTGTACCGTAAACTATATATATATGTATCCATGTATAATTATTTTCGTATATATATACATATGTAATTGTATAGTATATATATAGTAGTATACTTCCATAAGTGGTAATATATGACATATATATATAATATAGAGTGTATGTATTGTGGTATATGACATAATATATGTTTAATATATAGTATACATATTGTATAACAAATACTATGTAAATATATATATACCAAATATATAATACAAGAATAAGTATTTGTAGATTATTTATATATATCTATATATTCGGAATTATATAAGTATATTTATCTATATAAATACAAATACATGAATATATATATGTACATAAGAGTATGTTTGTTTTCATAAAATAAGTATATACATACATATAACGTATAACATATATTATATATAAGTAGTATACCGAAAATATATATGTAATATAATGATATATATAAACTAAAATAAATTTATAATTAAATAAGGAGTAAGTACATATATATATTACCATAATTAAGGATTTTTCAATAAAATAAATTATAAAATATATTATAAGTATATGAATATATATATGTATAATCGTCAAATATATAAATATAAGAAAATAAGAATAAGAAAGGCAATAATAATAATAATAATCATAATAAAGCTAAAAATCTCAAAAATAGGAAAAGTATGCTCAAAATAATAAAAATATTAAATATATGATTTAAATAATTATTAAATTAGAAATATGTTAAGAAAAAGAGAAAATTAATATTTTATAACACAATTTAAACTACGAGTCACAACGTCCAAAACGGACCTTGTTATGAGAAAATATGCTCGAAAACGATTAAAATGAACTATAAGTTCATAACGATCCGAGCTAAAACGAAAAAGTTACACGTGATTTGATAAAAAGCTCGAATTGGCAATTTTACGTAACTAAGTGAAGTAGACCTTACAAATTATAATACTAATTAGCTTTAAATTCCTAAACTTATAAAATTTTTATTATTCTCAAGTGATTTCGATATAGACCCTGAGCTGCCACCAGACTACTACGACCCCTGAGTTAGTCATGACTGAGTAAGTTTTTCCTAATAATTCCATACTTGTTTGTATTTGTAGTTAGTGAATATAAATTATGGTTTATAAATGAATGTGTATGGGGTTGGTTTATGCTTGTGCATGATAATTGTTGTTGATGGTGAATTCACTTTAACCTTCAATAATATAATGATTGTTGCACAGTAGATTCACTAGAATTGATTGTTTGTGACTTGGAATGATCACTGAATAAATAAGACTTAATTTTATTCAATTAGAAATAGTTAACTTAGATTATGCATAGATCATGCACTGCATAACTAATTCCGGCAGTCGCATTACGCGGAGGTAGCGAGAGGGTATACGTGGGTTGATTATTGATTGTTATTGATTTCATACGTGCATATGTGCGATATGACCTTACCCTGGCCCACGAGATGACTAAGCGTTGGAGGCGCCAACTGCTTGGCTATGTGTAAACCCCGCATATTTAGCTATTTAGGAGTATAAGTGAACCCTAATACTAGAAATGATTTGAAGAGTCATTAAAACCGAGTAAGATAAAAATTTAATAAATCATACATCTAAATATATTATAAGTAGTAAAAACCTTAGAAATTGATTAAAACCCTACATTGCAAACTAAAACCCTAAAAACTGACTTATACACCATTAACCAAAATTGAACGTGAATTTGATTGAAACCCTAAAATTATAAATATAAATCTATAAAATAATTAAATATTACTCAATAGTGATACAATTATAGTAGATTGCAATTTTCGACTAAAACGCCTATTCACGCGAAATTATAACGAAATCGCTATAATAACTTGTAAAAATTATAATTGTAACGGATACCAATTAAATTGATAAAATTTCAAAAAAATTTGAAAATTAATTTATGAAGAGAATTGCTATAATTTATATGATTCGAAAAATTATATATATTTGTTAATAATTTTCATTTTCCTTCTCTTTTCTTTCTTCCCTTTCTCATTTCAATTCTTTTTCCTGTACAAAATGGAACCAAAAATCAGCAAAATAAAAACACCAACCAGCAACCCACCTGATGGATTTCAAGTGCCAAGTGTTAATTAACTAAATAAGCAAAAATATTGCAATGATTATCTAAGATATTAGCTTATAACTTAAGCTATTATACACAAAATAAAAAGGGAAAAAAATCTGGAAAAATTCAAAACCGAGAAAAAGAAGAAACACAATTTGGAAGCAAACGTGAGAAAGAAAGAAAGAAAAGAAGAAGAGGAAAAAGGAAGGAAAGAAGAAGAAAGAAATTAAAAAAAATAGGTAAGTATTTATTTTTATATAGATGTATATTATATAGTATATACATTAAGTATTTGTATAGTATTTTTATACATATAACATTACTAATACATATTTATGTGCATAAATACTTAGATTTAATTAAATATGTATGTATAAGGTTATGTGTCTATACATGTATGTACATAAGTATATTATACGAAGGAGTATGTATTATGTATTTGTTTTAGTATACATATGGTTAGTATTAAGTATTTATATTAAATAATTTTAGTATATCTATGTACCGTGAGATATATATATATGTGTATGTGTGTGTATGTATCCATGTATAACTATTTTAGTATATATATATAACCGTGTAGTATATATATATATTAATGAGTGGTAATTATATGTATATACTGAATATACATGTATGTATTTAAATGTATGTACATATGTAAGACTTATATATAAATAAATACAAATACATAAATACATGAATAGGTATATAAGAGTACGCTTATTTCCAATAAATACATATACATATATAATACGTATAATGTAGAGTATATATATATATATATAAGTAGTATACTGAATATGTATTAGCATATATAATATATTTACTAAAATTGTAAATATGTAAGGTGTCTATATATATATACAAATATAATACCGTGATTAAGGATATTTTTTATAAAAATAAAGTTATAACAATATTATAAGTATATATATATATATATAAACCGTAAAATATATATAAATAATGGGAAAATGAAAATAATAAAATAATAACCATAATAATCATAATAAAGTAAAAATCTCAAAAATGGAAAAATACACTTAAAATAATAAAAATATCAAATATATGATTTAAATAATTATTAAATCATAAATATGTTAAGAAAAAGCGAAAATCAATATTTTATAATTTTTAAACTTAAATAACAATTTTTGCAACATTTTTATATCACAATTTACATTACGAGTCACAACATGCAAAACAGGTCTCGTTACGAGAAAATATGCTCAAAAACGATTAAAATGGACTATAAGTTCATAACGATCCGAGCTAAAACGAAAAAGTTCCAAAATACATAAAGGAAGTCATGTAACTTACAAATATGAGAAAATAATTACTATTAACCCCATTAAGTATGATAAACCCTATACACATTATACTTGGGTTATATTGGGGGAAACTAGATAAACTACAATAGGTTTTTAGTTAACTAAAGAGTCTGACTTTATAGATTACTTATAAATGTTATTATATTTTAGGTGTTCAATATTGAGTTTTGGAAACCCTAAAGGTTTGGAGAATGAGTAATAATCTAGGTGAGGGAATTATAATGACCTGTTACTTGCTTGTGCATGTTATTTGTATGATGTTTTGCCGCTTGCTGTTGCTTGTATGTTTGAATGACTGTTTTGCTTGTATGCCATCATCTATGTGATCACTTTTTTTTAAATTGATAAATATAAATATCTGACCCAAATAACCGGTTCTATTTATCGCATGTCTATGACTCAGTAAATGTATGGATGGAGAGTGTTAGCTTTGCAAAATGTTGAAAAGGGTATTTTTAGAAAAAGTTTTCCAAATCTTAAACATATTTTGTACGATTTTGATAAGGGCCGCAGTACCAAAAAAGATATTTTATTGTTAAGGCAAAGTTAGCATGAGTTCTCCATTAGATAATGAGAGGACTCGCTTTATTGTACCTATAAGGCCTTGGTTAATTTTGGCTTGCGAGATGGACTTGCAAGTTGTGCTCGAGGGGCCTTGGAGGGTGGATAGTCCATGTTTAGAATCCCCCTATTTGAATTGAAATTTTCTTTCTTGGCTAGGGTAATAGTCGAGTGCAACCTAGGGGGTGAGGCCCCTAGGTAGCCTCATGCGGGTAAGCTGAGGTGCTCTGTACGGGTAAGTACAAAGGATAATCGAAGTGTAGACAATGTAATTCTACACCTTCCATAGTTCCGAACTCTTATGGATGTGCCTACATTCATGGCGCCTGCATTCATTTTGTATGTAAATAGCTTGCTTACACGTATGATAATACTGTGTGATAACTTGCTTGAACGGTGATGATGAGGAACGAACTCACTGAGCTATTATATGCTCACTCCCTCATAGTTTCTTTTGCAGGTTTACTTACATTGGAATTGGGATAAGTCTTGAGTGCCAAGTATGAGATGAAGATATACATCTTAGTAATAGGAATAGCTGAGTACTCTGTAGATGATACATAAGCAATCTTTATTGATAATTTAATTTTTCTTGTATTTCTTTTATAATATTGATATATCCTATCTTATTATTTGGTAGGGGATACCAATTCTCTGCGGTTCTGAGGAACTGTGAGATATCGGACACCCATAGTTATTTATCTTTGTATTTTATAGTAAATTATTTACTTAAAAATCAATAACCTTAGTGATTAATCATTTAGAGTCTTGCAATCTCTGACTTGCAAGGCGATTTTCATATCATGGGTGCACATATGTTATGAAAATTTTAGGTAATCTTACTAAGCCCCTTTTAGGGTCATAACACTATGGGTTGAATCCAAAGGCTTTCATTTAGGGGTGAGTGAGGGCTACAAAAACCTACTCACAATCATATATAGAACTCGTTTTGATAAAGCTAGTAATGGATGTACCATTACATTTTAAATACGAAACGTGGAGTTTCATGATGAAATAAGTTCTAATATGATACCCGGATTTGACTGTACCAATGAATCTCTAACCTTGACTTTGGAAGGCGTTAAATCTGAGTTACATACAGTACCTGGTCACCTGCATGTATTTGTTTGGCATACTGTTTATCATGTATTCATTTGGTTGAACTTAACTGTTGTATAACTTGATTGCTATTGGTTAAGAGAAATTATCTCACTAAGCTAGTTAGCTTATACCCTTGTAGTTTTCTCTCGTAGGCCGATCTTTTTGTGGAGTCGGGCTATCGCATGCTCGAGGTTAGTTTTCTACATAGGGTCAGTTTTCTATACGGGGTCAGTGTCGGAGCTGGATGAGATCAAAGAGTACTTCTAATAGTTTATAGACCTGAATATGTAATTGTTATACTAGTTGAACTTAAGACATGTTTCAAACTTTGTATTTCTAAGTTTTTATATAAATAGACTATGTGTTATGTTTTTATAATATTATTATTTATCATGAAATGATATTACTTAAGCTTGCGTACTCTTGGTAATCAATAGTAGCTGTAGCCTTGTGTATTGCATAAAAGGGTCGTTGATTGTAAGGAAATTCAATTTGCAATCCTTTGTACAGTATAAGGTGACTGCTACGACTAACCCCCTCGAGTCATGACATAAATTATAAAGAAAATTTAAAATACTTGGTTACTTGGTCTTGGAATGTTGAAGTTGTATCTTTTTATTTTCTCTTTGTAAGTGAGAGTTTGGTAGTAATGAAGTGGGGAGTTCATTGCAAAAACTAAGTGAAATAGTAGGTGAAGAAAACGAAAGAAAATAAAAAAATGAAGACGTGAAGGATGAGAGAGAAAGTATCGGTCCACAATTTGAGATTTATGGCTTCAATTTTATGTTAATTTAAGATGGAAATTAAAAAAAAGTGTGTAGAAGCATGTAAGATACACATGGCTTATAGCAATGAAGAGAAAAAGAAAAAGGAAAAGAAAGAAGAAATAAATGTTTGAAAATGACATTTTGACTTTTGGTCAAAATTATTAATAATAATATTATGCACATGTAACAATGATAAATTAGAACGGGAAAAGGAAAATAAAAAGGAAAAGATAAGAAATAAAGGAAAAATAAGGAAATAAGTGAACAAATAAAGAAAATAAATTTTTGAATTTTCTCTAAATATTTCTAACCCTATAAAATATTTATGATAATATATATTATAATTATAAAGAAAATTTTAAGATATAAAATTAACATTTACTATATAATACATAAACAACAATTAAGTTTAAATAATTAAACTTATATAACACTATTTTACTTGGATATATAAATGATCACTAACAATTATTAAATAATATTATTAATTTTGTAAATTAATTTGGTGCTCTTTATGTTTATTAATATTTAAGAGTTATTTTTATTTGTTTGTTAGCAAATTTATGCGATTAAGTGTATTACTTAGTAATTGTACTCAATTAAGGTTTTATTATCATGAAAGAAAATTTAGACATTTATAAGCTTGAAGTTTTAGTTTTAAGGTTTTTATTATATTCGAATTCAATCTTTAGTATTTACACACATTTAAGGTTTATAGTTTTCATATACGATTATAGTTTCGATTAATGTATTAAGGTATTTCTCATTCGTTTTAGGTTTAGAAATTAAAGTTTTAATCATTTTTAAATTTATCAAATTTATTAACTTAGGAAAATTATATATAATACTTGAGTTCAATTCTATATTCAGAATGCTAAATTTGTAGGGTTTACAAGTATAAAATATACGTATTAATATTATTCATATTATATACTATGTGCTATTATATATCGAAAATTAAGTATCATTTCATGTCAAAATTTTAGCCCCATTTTATCCTTAAGATGTCATTATCTTTTAGAGTTTGGATTTCAAGTTTTCATAAATAACAAAAAGGTTGCGTATAAAATGAAAGTGCTATATAATTATTATTATAACAAATCATTAATGAGTATCAATACTTTTTACTACTTTCTTGTTGAATATTCTTTCCATCGTCATCATCTCTTGTTTCATAGTTACGTCTTGTTATTTCATATCTTTACAACATTTTATTATCATATTACCCCATTGTTAATATTAATACTTATCTTCAATTTGCAATTCATCCTATTAAATCACCTTTCAACCTTCTTTGATAAAAGTAATTAATTTTTCTTTTTCTAATCCCATTCCTAGTATTCTCATCATTTTATGACATGATTATTTGTTAAGTAAATATTCATACAATTTATATTATTCTTCTAGTATAAATTTTTTTTCCAAGACTAATTAAAAATCTCTTAGACAAATTGGAATGTAACATGCCTTCTTGTTATACATCAAAATATTGGAAATTTCAACTTATTTTGAGAAGTTCATTTCAAATGAGTATGTCCTCCAACTTTTGAGACATCATATTAGAAATTTGGTTCTTTTTTTTCTTCTTTATCCTTTTTTTTTTGGAAGCCCTAATTATACCCTTAATAATGTTTTTACATAATAAATTGTTCATGACATCGTATTCTCGAAGTATCCAAATTTACATGGTTACTTCACCCAACATTTATTAGGTTCCAAATGTTATAAGCTCAAATAGTGGGTCATTACTCTTTCATGAACACCTTAAATTTGACTACTTGGAACCTGACCATGAGAGTACAATTTATATACTAATTACACTAGACATATATATATATATATATATATGTCTTTGAAATACAATTTCATATTCTCTTATAAATATTAGTGTCTATATAATTTATCTTTAAGCCTTGTTAAGCATTAGGACTTATCATATGTGTTTCCAATAAGTTACTAATGTTATATGTATAATTAGCTTTTTAGCTATTTTATAGTTTTATTATTATATTTACAAAATCGAAACTCATGGAGGTCATTTTATTTATATTTATTGTTTCTTACCAAGTCATAGTATATGCACTCAACCATTATACCTTTTCGAATGCCCCATAACCAAACGCTTGGGACCTATTTATTAGAATACAAGGCTTATGATTTTCTTAACTTGATAGCTCTCGTGATTACTCTACATTTAAGTGCTAAATCCTAATTGCATATTTTAGAGGGTCTCACATACGATGTGCCTTAAAACTATTTTGAAAACTCAATCATAGTTTATAATCAAAGAGCTAAAGTAGTGCACTAACTTTAACTTGTCCTTTAGAGCCCAACATGCGTATAAATTCTTGATTAAAAGTTAAGGCTGTGAGTCCATATGGTTGTTGGTAACTTTATGGCTAGAATTTTTTGGGGATGTTATATTTAATATATATGTATATATATATACATACACATACATACACATACATACATACATATATATATGTATGACTCTTTTGAAAGGTTTTTTTTTTCTTCCAAATTATGTAAAATCGTTTTGTTTAGTTTACATATGGCACTATGTCGAAATTTCTAAAAACTACTTATTTCTTACAACGATGTTGTAAACTTAATTCAAGGATTTCTTGAGCCTAAAATTGATGTAGAAACTCGCTTAGTTAAGGAGCTACATGTAGATTCGAGGTGAGACGGTCACTCCAACAAGTCTTTTTTCAAGAGTTTTTCTTCTTGTTAACAAGAATCATCCTTTCATTTTGCATGTAAGTAGCATTTAGACTACTCAACTACAATAAATTTAATTTAATAGGGTAGACCTTTTAGGATGGCTAAGCTAAAACTGGCAAAAAAAAAAAAAGTTATAAGTGTAAACGTACTTTTTAGGTTGTAGATGTTTTCACTTAGAGAAAAAATAATTTTAATAAAATAGATAGCTTGCTTTTTCCTTAGTTAAAAAAAAAAAAAGAAAAAAAAAGCTTAAACAAAACATCGATCCTCTCTATCTTTTTAGACCTTCCTTATCCAGAAAGTAAAACCCAATCGACCAACACATACCTATTATCTTTATATTCATCACATATGAGTCTCTCTCTCTCTCTCTCTCTCTCTCTCTCTTCATGCTTCTCTAACAATTACCCTCCCTATTCACCTATCTCTCTCTCTCTCAATTCAATATCAAAGACCTAAAAGATAATTGAATAGGCAAAAGAGTTTTTATTCACTATCAAAAACCTAAAAAGCACTTGAATCAAACATAAAAATCAAAGATTCAAGGAAGAATCATATGAAAACTGGGGTTTCATTAAAGAAATTGAAAACCCTTAAATTACTATGTCATATAGAGAACATGGGTTTCAAGAACATGAAGATCACTAGTGCACTCCTCTCTCTTCAGACTTATTACTACAAACTACCAACAACCATCTCTCTCTTTACGACCAATATTCCATGACTAGTGAATCAGTGTTAATAATAAAAGTACTTACTTAATTGTATTTGTCGTATAATTAATCATCTTATCTTATTTATTCTGTTTTTTAATCCAAAATTGTCTTTTTATTCTATTTTCAAGTTTTACATGCAAAAATTCATAGCAAAATTGGCCATATGATGAAAGTAGAGGTATTGTACAAATCTCAAGATGGACTAACAATTCCATCCTAGGTTAGAAATTTATTGCTCAACGAAAGAGGAGTCTATACAACAAACACACAAATACACATAAAAGTGCCAGAGAATAGTAGTGAGTTTTTTGGAAAAAAAAAAAAAAAAGGTGTTGAAGGTGATGTTGCAAGTAGGAGTAGATAACTAGGTTGATGGAGAAAGGGTGGATGATAGATGTGGTTCACCAAGCATTAATAACAAAGTAGAGATTATCCAATCACTATTGATAGTTCCTCCATTAAGAAAGAATAAAAAATAAAAGAAATGATAGAAAATAGAGAAAGCGAAAATAGAAAAATCAAGAAGGAGAAGGCATGGAGAGCCAGAGGATGATGGCTGGTTGGTCGAGGCTATCTTTTATATAGAAAGACAATGAAACACATAGGAGAGAAGCATAAATAGCTAAAACATTTGTTTTGGTTAAGTACTTAGAAAATATTTTGACAAAACATTTGATTAGTGCTTTCAAATCTTAGGGCAAATTGTATATACACTTGTGCTTTTAGACCTTTTATCTTTGAACTTAAGTATCTAGAGCCCTAAACTTTTTGAGAAAATGTAACTTTGGATCCTATTTCAATATTCTTTTTTATAAAAACACTCAAAAATAATAAAATCAATTTTTAATTATTTTTAAGAGAAAAGTTTGTCATTAAAGGGAACAAAAGCACTTATTCAGAGGTTTGTGGTCTAAATGTTAATTTTGAAAACAACAAGATTAAATACACGTTAAAAACTATAAGGAGTATATTTACGTATTGCTAATGCATATGGTTCAAAATTGGCAAAGTAATAAATGACCATGTAGTCATGTACTATATTATTCATCATCATTATCTAAAATCATAACAAATGCTACAGACCTTTAGGGGTAAAAAGAAAAAAAAATGTTAGGAAACATCTTATATGAAATTCATGAGGGTATGAGTATGGATGCAAGGCTCACGTACATGCCGTGTAAGAAGTTATGCTATACGTGACTTATACGTGATTAGAGAAATGACTTGAGTGATTTGCGTAGGATGATCAAGAAAAACGTATAAGGAGGATGAGCAAGTAATCTTGATAAGACTCTAATACGTATAGTGACAAATAGAGGAGCACAATGACACCAAACTCCAATATTAATGAAGAATAGGGTAGAGTTCTTTAGGTGTTTAAGTATTTGATCTCTAAGACAAGGTTCTGGCAGAGTAATGGCGACAATGGGGGTTTTCCTCCTATCCAAATGAGGATATGAATGGAGTATTTATAAGAAATGATAATTGATCACATCTGTCAAACATGATGATGATCGATAGTTAAGATTAAAACCCTCTATTAATGGATCTTAAGTAGGCTATTTCTATGGGTTTAGATTTAGATAAAGGCTTTATTTATTATCTTAGTATGACCTAAATAAAAAAAATGTTGGATTGGATGGACCAATCCAATGAGCCCTACTCTAAGCCTACTATGCTAAATCTCCCTTGATCATCCCGATAATTTATGGGCTCGGTTCTTTGTTCTCTATTACCTTAGCCTAATGAGTTAAATCCATTTAATATTTAATTAATAAGCTTGAAGCCTAATATTAAATTTGGCCCACTATATTTTACCTCCTGACCAAAGTCTTTTGGATAAAATCAAAGGGGTTTGAGTATCAAATGAGTCTTTTAGATGACTTAGGCAATGCATGCTATTAAATAGTTGTCTTAGTATGCAAGTTCGCAATACCTCTTAATCGTATGTCAAGCCTCAATTGGGTTATATTATATGTCGCCCCCCAAGGCATCACCTTGAAATAAATCTTCTTTAAGCTATCTCTTCTTGAGCTAATTTATCCCTTTGATTCGATCTATATAGGTTATTGTTCCATCAGGGCCATATCTTATGCATTAAATTGACATTAGCGATCTTGTTGGGTTGACTCCATATATTAATGTTGTTTTGATTTTCTTATCATATAAGGGCATTCTTTTTGTAAGGTCTCCATATATTATGTAAATACTTTTGTTAACTAAACTTTATTTGTGCTATAACTAGTAAGCACGATGGTCTCGTTAGTTGGTTACTGGATAGGGGTCAAGGGAACAACGCCCCTTGTGGGGTTTCCAAGGTAGTATCTCGTAAGCTAAACAAACTTTCAAATCCCTATTTAGAAAATTCCTTCAAAACATACTTCAAGAAAATGTCATTGTAGATGATGCATAGTTCCCTTCATTGGTTCATAACATGATATTGAGTATTAGGCTCGACTCATAACATTTACATCCTCTTCACAACCCCATCAACCTTACCAAGATGGCCTTTGAAATATTTGGTCATGATGTGATATTTTGTTCTTTTCTCTCCTCTAATTTGCCTAATTTGCAATCAAGTCCAGCCCAAACAATTTTTAATTTTTTCCAATACAAGCTTATTTGTCCACCTTATAGTTGCCTATGTAAGCTCCACTTTTCAAGAGTCTGGAGTTACAATTCATCAGCTGCACAATCTGTACTCCATGTTGCACGAGTCCCAAACATTTGTGCCCTAATTTTCTTTCATCTCTCCTTGCAAAGAGTTTAGGAGCCCATTTATAGCCATCTAGCTTCAAAATTCAATAAGACAATTTTATCGTAATCACAGCACCCAACTCACGTGTTTCAGAGTAGTCTTTGAATACACTTCACATTATGGGCTAGACCAATATCTCATTTCCTTATCCTCTTTTTTGTTAATTTTGGGGCAATAATAACAACACATCTTATTTATACCTTCACGTGTTTCATAGTAGTCGCTCTTCTGTTGAATTTCTCGGCTCATCAATTACCTTTTTCATATGAGAAACACTCCACTTCGGCTGTTGATATTGCTCTCAAGTCTAGTTATTGTAGCAACCTGGGTTAGTCTTGCTTAGCAACTCAAATCAGCATGTGCTGGTGAGGATTGTTCGGCTCATCTTCTTACTCGTGTCTTCAATTCGTTGTGGAGCCCTATTTGATGAAGTGGACAACTTGAACTTATCAGATCTTCTCAACATCTAGTGTAGGGTTGCTCAGTCCAGCATGTAGTGGACAAAAGAATTTCAGCTCAGTGAAGATATTATTTGGAGTTCTACAGCTTGGAACTCATGCAGATGGAGAGCCACCGCTTGGCCTCAGTTCAAGATAGCTGCCGGTACCCTATTTGGTGGCACGTAGCTCAAAGGTTGTATCCATCTTCAAGTAATATGCTGCTGCAAGTTGGAAAAGAAGCTAGATTAAGTGCACTAGATTCACAGCTCGAAACTTGGTTGGAAGTAGGTTACTTGGACTGCTTGGTAAGGTCTGTATCATGTACTGCTCGTGCTCTATTCAATGGGAATTGAAGAGCACCATTGAGCATTCAACAACTTGCTTATGTCGTCCTCTTGTTCGGCTCATTGTCATTAGAGTCACTTAACCAGGCCTTTCTCGGTTATTTATATGCAGGTGAATACGCATGTTCACTATGCTCAAATTCCCCCACCAACATCAGACATTTCACCGAACATATTGCGGTCACCATCTAAATAACCAAGAACTCACAAAGTATAAACACTTAGTGAGTTATAACGGCTTATGGTTTTCACCTTCCCCAAGGACCACTACTCCGCATGAATTTTAATTTTCTATTCACTTGTGATTTTGACTTGAGAGTTAGTTTGGAGAGAAAGAGGGTCCTCTGTGGAATGCGGAGTAAACGAGGGTGGATGGATCCAGGCCAGTGATAGAGGAGACATGAATTTGGAGTTTAATTAAGTTAGCCATTGGATAGAGCTTAAGATGGGGATTTTCTATTACTAGAGCTTTGGATTTTTCGAGGTTGGAAGAAACAGGTGTAGCCTTTTAATATTTAGCAAGAAAAGTAGGAAAATTGTGTTATCTCCCATCAAGAATAATGGATGGGTTCCACGTTGATGTAAATCCATTTAGCTTAGGAGTTGTGAGGCTCGGAGATCGAAGGTCAGAATGCAGTTCCAAGCTGCTGTTGTTTGAGGATATATCTTGAAGATTTTATACAACTCACATATGCTTTTTCTTCACGAACTTCATGACAGTATTCCTCTATCTTTTTTAAGCTGTAAACTTTTGAAATCAGATCCGAATGAACTGCAATATCCATAGAAGATTGGAGCTCATTTCGCCACTCCTCCACTTTAATACTTGAGGAGCGTGCCACGATTGTTTGTTAATGTTGGAGCTGTTTGAAGAACAAAGCATTCCCGAGGTTGTAGAGGAGGTGACTACCAAGACCTTAAGAGATTGTTGGCATGATGTTTAGTTTCTTAGAATAAGATGAAGCATTCGTCAAATAGTTGGTGCAAATATATATATATATATCATCACATATCGGTATTTTGCTTTATTTGGTCTTGAGATGTACTCTTCGATCCTTTCTATATGAACACTGTAGAAAATTTTTTTCACTTATTTTCTTAGCTGTTCCTCTTGTCATTTCTTTGTAGAGTTCTTTTCTAGCGCAATTGAAGTTGGTCTCATTCGTTTCATTCATTGAGTGGTTACTCAACTCGTGCTTCAACTGGAAGGACTTGTTTTGACAATTCAACAATGGTTAGCTCCTTGAATTTCTTCTTTGTTCCCTTCTTCTTTTTTCTATTTTTTTTTTATTATTATTATAGTGTGTTCCAAT
This sequence comes from Lumnitzera littorea, assembly GCA_024138015.1. Classification (NCBI taxonomy): domain Eukaryota; kingdom Viridiplantae; phylum Streptophyta; class Magnoliopsida; order Myrtales; family Combretaceae; genus Lumnitzera; species Lumnitzera littorea. Next base: position 108,920,294 of record JAMXBB010000003.1, read on the forward strand.
TAGGTGATAGTATGTGACACTACTACTCTATCCCATGCGCTTCCATTTGTCATCTTAGGTCATCATAATTCTCTTAATATCACAATCTATAATGCCATGTGGGGGAAAAGAATTAAAATATTCCTCAATCATCAATCAAAAAACATATGCAGTGCCAAACATCTCGATCCATTAATTTGCTCTTCGAGACAAAGGGCATTTAGGTTTTGAATTTGCAGAGTGAGGTAGGGAAGTTTGTTGATAGGAGTAGGAAACTTGTAGCATCATTAATTGATGTGCTGAAAATTCTCCTTGTGTAACTACTTTATGAACCTATTACGGCTTCCCATAATCGATTGCTTTTGCACTTAAGCTGTTATTGGTGTAGCTTTTCACTTCATAATCTTTCCTTTGCTTGATTTCAATATCTGAATAGCCACTTATTTACATGACCTGAGATGTTGGGAATCTTGTATATAATCCAAACTCATGCATTTTTGTTAGCCTTAATATTTATTCTCAATGTAATGAATAATGAGATAGTTTCTACTACTTGATGCCTTTGTTCTCGTAATTCTACTCGTGCTTTCATATGTGTCTTTGGGTAATTAATTATTACATCATTCTCCCCTTTTTTTCTTTGAAATTTGAAATTGACATCTCTTCACTCTCCATGCTTTGCAAGTAGCATAACCAATATTTGAGAGTTCATAATTATATGTTGAGTGGCCACCATCTCGAACTTGCCACAATCAACAAATTGACTTGGTTTAAAGAGGATCTCTTTACCACCCGGATCATAATTGTTTGTAGCCGAAGGTTAAAAGTCCGTGATCATAACTTGAGGACTACATCTCAAACTAGTAATAGTCAGCAAATTAACATGGTTTAAAGAGGGTAGACTCTTTACCACTCAGACTATCACTGTTTGCCAACTGAAGAACTGAAGGTCAAAAGTTTATAATTGTAACTTAAGGACCAGTCCTCATCCTTACACCAGTTAGCAAACCGGCATGGTTTAAAGAGAGTAAACTCTTTATCGCTCGGACCATGACTGTTTGTAAACTAAGGGCCAATGAGGATTGATCTTCATCAATGAGTGACAATGAAAAAGGTATAATGCTTAGGTCATGTATGACCTCTAATTCAATTGTAACTTGTAATATGAATTGAACACAAGTACCGAGTCATAAGGACATGCACACACAAGCACATGAGAATCGAGCATAAGCTGAGCAAACGCGATTTGAACATGAGTCTTAAACGTGAGCATATGAGAGTAACTCACTTGAGTTGAACATAATGTCCCTTTAACATAAGTGCTTGTGAGGTAATATCTTGAACATGTATACACGATAGTTGAGAGCAAGTTTATGACTTAAGTACCTATAAACCAATTATAAACCTTGCGTATGAACATATAAGAGTTGAACACTTGAATTTGTCATAATCCCTTTGATAAGAGCACATGTGAACTTCTAACATGAGCACTTCTAAACTTTTGATATAAGCACACATGAATTGTGTATATAAAGTGAACATAAGAACTTTTAGCGCTTGAGCTAAATACGAGTTTTGCCATATGAGTCGAACATGAGCCTTAAGACATGAGTCTTGATCATGAGTGAACATAAGGATTGGACTTGGGTATTAAATATGAGGGTAAATGCAAGTCTTGAACATTAGAGTTGAACATGAGTGAGCATGAGCTATAATCGCGACCCTTGAATATGATTTAATATGAGAATTAAACATAAGCTCAACCATGAAGTGAGCCTTTAACTTGACATCAAAATGTAACATTAGCCTTGAATGTAAAATAAATCTTGAACCTATCATGAGTCTTGAGCAGGATACGATGTGAGGCACGAATGTGATGCAAGGTTTAAACATGATACAAGGCTTAAACGTAATGTAAGCACTAAACACAATATGAGGTATGTACGTCATGCGAGGCCTGACCACCACATAACCCTTGAACACAACATAAGGCTTCATCTTAACATGAGCTTTATTCATTAGGTAAACATATGACCATACATGAGTGCAATATGTGAGTTAAGCATGAGTCCTCTTATACGAACATGGGTGAGCCAAATTTTCAAGTTAAACATTAGTCCTTGATAAGGCTTCATTCCTTATACTATCCTTATCATTTTTCTTCAACTTCCTACTTATATAGTTGTACAATTTCTATCCCATTTGCGTTTCACTTTACTAACTCGCTTACTTTCCTTGGTTTTTACATTTAATCACTCTTTCCTCCTCCCCTAAGGGGTAGCAATCGTAGTGAACGTTGTTACCACTTTTCAAGAGTCATCAAGAGGAGACGGCATGACATTAGATATAAGTAATCCCATGTGTTGAATAACTTTAATATTATTATCATTCAGATCCAGCAAAGGGGGGTATCATAAATCAGTGTAGCATACAGAATATCTAAAGCACTCGTATGTCGAATGCTATGTGCGCATTAACCCATATGCGTATGCGCACTTCAAGCATTACAAGCACATATGCATCAAACATTACAAACACGCGTACACCGAATATCATGTACAAGGAGTATTGTACAAAGCAAATATAATGGGTAGCGATCATCACCATGCAAGAATAGCCTTTGCATATACCATGTCCATTCATAATTTTCCTCCCCCCAGTTATTGACAAGTAGAGAAGGGGTAAGTCAACAAGTCTTGATGCACCTAATTCCCTCGTGACACCATCGAGGATTCAGTGCTTTGTTGTAGTATACTAATCTTTAAAGTCATGATACCACTTATGGTAGACATTGTCTTAAACCTTGTTTCGTGTAATCTTCTTGATCACTCAGTTGTAACTCTTATATTTCCTTACAAGTATTAGTTGCGATTGAATATGTAGAATGACTAACAATGAAGTTCATTAACCGAATTTCATGCTTCTTTATCTCTTTGGTGTTTTCGTTAACCTTTATAAAGGTGTTTTATTATTATGCACTTGGAAGCAATAGCTCTTCACTTAGTAGTAACATGCTAGACAATAACGTAGTGGGGTAGCTTCGATTTCCTTAATGACTTGTGATGTCTTGATAGATAGTTAGAAGCATATCTTAGAGACTTTATGTACTTAGGAGTAATGCCTCAACTAAGCAATGTTATTGTCTAACATAAAGTAGTAAGATTCTCTTGTTATCCCTACTTTCATCTTAAAAATAACACTACATAATAGGGAGCAAAGGCTCGACCTAGTCACATTAGTATTAAGTAATCATGAGCTTCAAATTTTAGATTGAAATAACTTCGAGATTGCTTAGACTCAATGATCTAAGAGATTTCACATGTCATCTTACATATTAAAGCAAGACTTTTTCTTGTTAATGATAATATATAAATGATTACTTTTAAGAAGTGTCCAATCGGGCATACGTAGCAATAGTGACTTAATTGCTTAGGATTAATAATTCTTCTCATTAGTCAAGTGGGTATTTCCCACTACTTGATTGCGTAGCATAGTGTACCAAGATGTTACCTAGGTTTGAATATCAACATGTTAAAGTGCTCATCAATGAGATTGTTTCCACTATTTGATGACAAGAAATATAGAGATTAGATAGCATGGAAGTTATACATGATTATTATTGCGTGATGTGTGTCTAGGAGCCAATGCTATTACCAGTCTACAACATACAAGCTAAGCTCATCATCGTGCACTTAAGAGACCAAGCTCTTATTAGCTTGCAACGATATGTAGTTTATATATTATATTCATTATCAATTTCTTTTATTTGATTAAGGGGTTTAGTTTCTCACATTTAGACATAAACTGTTTTGTGAAATTAACTTTTTATGCTAAGGAGACTGGACTCTTACTTTGTAGAGACAATAGTAATAAAATGAAGATACTCAAACGCTTATCATATTCTCATTAGAAAATATTAATTATGGGAAAAGGAACTTTCATTGATGAAAAGCAATCATTACTACACTTATGTATGAAATGAAATGAAAACTAGGATAAAACCAATTAGAATACATCCTAACTACTAATAGTTCTCATACTTCTTAACTTATAATGTGTCTTCTACCTTTATAATATCATTGGTTCACTTCTATTTCTTTACACCCCTATGAAAACAATGCATCCTCTTTTTCTTGAATGCTTGAGTCTTAGCCTCTTTTTTTATAGGTAGCTATGCCTCGGGGGGTTCTACTAAGGGTGTCTCCCCTTCATTCACATGCTTGTCAAAGAATGTTGCTTTAGTGAAGTAAGACTTATTACATATGCATGGATTCTTTGATGCAGGAATGAAGATATCTTGCTCGTTTTAATGACCCTTTATGCATTGATGCTATGTTGAGGGCATCATGTCGCAATCATATAGCCACGTCCTGCTTATAAGGAGATGATAAGATACAGGCACATTGATCACATAAAACTATGTAGAGATGTAGATAGGTCCGATATCAAAGTCTACTTCAACACGCCCCATTGTTTTCATGGAAAACTCGTAGAAGCTATTTGGTGTGATTGGTTGTCTCACTAAGTTTCAAATATCTATTTTTGCAGCTTTAAAAGTTGATATTAGCATAATATTAAGTGAAGATCCATTATCAATAAATGTCCTCTTAATAAAATGACTATCGAGTACGCTTTCAACATATAGAGGGTGATTGTGATTAGGATTTACTATACAAATGTTAGCATTTGTAAATGCAATTGCCCCCTTATTCATTGAAACGATTCCCTTTATGGGACGTGTTATAAGATATTTCTTATATTGATCTTATGAGATCCTCGTTAGCGTAGTTGCTGCCTTGAGCCGAGCATCCTCATTAAGTCGAGTAAATCAAAGAAATTCCTAACATTAGCAGTCTTCAACAAAGAAAGAGTAGTGATGTCATCTCCATTTGTTTTGATCTCAAATCCTTCATGCTTAACTTCATATGCCTCAATTGGCTATACGTCTATACTTTCCATCTTTGTGGTATCATGAGTGATAACATTCACAACACTACGGTAGGTGTTATGAATTGGAAGTGGGTTATTCTCGACATCATTATCTTCGATGATTAGTTCTCCATTTTAAACTCACTTATTAAATATTTTCTTCAAAGTTCAACAATTTTTTGTAAGATGGCATATACTCTTGTGAAATTTGCAATACTTAGGGTCACCCATCTCTTCATTTGCTAGTAAACACTTGTGATATTCTCATCATTTAGCCATTGGTCAAAGAGTGTGTGCACTTTTCCCATTAAGCATAGGTATGCTAAAGATGGTTTAGTACTCATAAGCTTCTCACTTCTAAAGTTTTTTGCTCCTCTCGAATCTTTCTCTTAAATTGAGTTCATTGACGATATGTGCTTATTAAATCTTGCATTTTCACCACTTTGTCATGCCATGAATTGTTGATCCTTCACGCATTCTCAATCAACATAGTGAAAGCAACCAATGAGAGCTTCTCAAGTTACACTACATACTCAATAAACATTCATTGGATGCAAATCTTAACTAACTCTCTTTCATCACAAACGTTTTGTATGTTCAAGGAATGCTCCTTAAAGTGCTCAATGTAATCTATGAGATCTTCCTTTAGCTTTTGCCGAAGCCTCCCTATGTCAGTAAGGGTGAATTTTTCTTCAGTAGAGAAGAACTTCTCTAAGAACATCTTGCACATGTTTCCCCATGAATCGACCGACCCTAGGGGAAGGTTGACATACCAAGTGTACGCCTTTTTAGTGAGTGACTTACAAAATTCCTTTAGTTTCAAATCATTATTTAAGAGTGAAGTCCACAAATAATGTTTACTGATAAATAAATCAAATGAAAGGATGACATTAAACCACCTAGTATAGTGGTTATAAGTTCTCCTATATTTTAAATTCATAAGAAATAATAAATAATGAGAAAAGAAATTGAGGTTCTAAAATTTATCATCTAAATAGTTATGACAAAGTATCAAATGCTTATCACACGCGTAATTCTCGATCAACGTTTTTAGTTTTTTTCCTCACTGCGCATCCTTTCTTGATTCTAACTTATTTCATCAGAATTATATAATATATCATTTTTAATAAAGTCACGTTCTAGATCTTTATGTGTCATCATCCCAACTTGCACTCGGTTCATAATGAGAGTTAGGCCACGGACTTCAAAAAGCATTACTTAAGGAAATTTGATTTTCGGGTGGACAAATAAAATTGAATGGGTTACCTTTCCACAGAACCATAGCTTAATTCAAATCATATGTAAGTGTTTTTTTTTTTTTTTTATACGGTGTTTTATTCATTATCGACAAATGAGAAACCAAAACTCAAAAAACCAAAACATTCCATTTTAATCATGTTCAAATTATGCTAAGACTTGATCGAGTGGTATGAATACTGATTTTGTAAAGGGATAAACCAACTTGATTCTTTCTTTCATAATATAGTTATTGTAACAGTAATTGACCAAAAAAGAAAAAAAATCATGCGCAAATTATAATAAAAATCAACTAACTGGGATATTCTATGGATGTGTTCATAAAATATTTAGTTTTTGAGCCGTGCAGAAATTTAGTAACAATAATCACTTCACCAGTACCGCAATCCTTGAAGAAAAAATAAAGTTAACCTGTCTATATTTACTAAACATGAAACTCGTGGATTAATGCTAAGAAAAATACGGTTTCGTTAATGAATACTGATAATTACTAGTTAAAAAGTAAAAAGGTTTTTTCACAATTTTAGAAATAATTATGCAATTGACGAAAAAACAATTACATGCAAAAGTATAAAAATCTCTTCTTTTAGTCCTTATCCTGTTGCTTAGAAATATCCATTACTAGTAACCAGGCAATTATAGCTACATCCAACAAGGTTACGCAGTGGACCGACGTCGATTAACGATATCCTAATTCCTGTCACGTTCCTAATGTTAATGGCAATCTCCTGTCAATCAAACGTAGCTCAATCAAAAGATAAGACATACAACCTCCCTAGCAAACAACATTGATTTCTATGAGGCCCACGAGTGGGGAAATTTCACATGCATTCCACAATTTCGACACCAAATATCTTATCTCACTCCATACTAGACATTTCCCATATAGCCTATAAATAAGAGTGAAAAGAGGTTGGGAATTTCATCCCTCAAGCATTACATACCATTAAGTTTAGAAAGTCATCGAGAAAATGAGTTCAAAAATTTTTCTTCTTTTGGCTCTGGCAGCCGTTGTTCTTTTCCTCTCCTCAGAGGTGGCAGCTCGTGACCTGGCTGAGACCACCACGGAAAATACCGATGGTGAGTTCCTTACATGTGTTTAGATACCGTTTGGGAAATATATTATACAAGAAAATATTGGGTCGGGAAATATAAAAAGTATATATACTAAAAGGAGTAATGCTTCATTAATTACAACATCGTGCAAAAATTTTAGTACGATGTCACCATATTGGGAAAACTGTTATGAATATCACTTACATATGTTAATATCTTTATTCGATCGTACATACTAAACTTGAGTGAAACTTTCACTTATGCCCCTTATTTATAATAACATGGCAATTGGCATATCAGTATAAGTTAAAAGTTTGACAGAATCTTCTCGAAATGTTTCAATAGATATAAAATCACATGTAATTTATTCAAAAGATTAAGTAGGGGTATCTCATGATTTATAAAGAAGTTCCTTTTTAAGCGGAAAATATGAAGAGCTATCAAACAATAATCCATATTCTCTCATATACTCTTCATCATATTTAGCCCTTTTATTTCCTAGTTTTGTTTTTGTCATACAATTATTATATATTTGTCACACAAACAGTGACAGAAGCCACTGCAACTGAGACCAATGGTGTGGATGATGCCAAGTATGGTGGTGGCTACGGTGGCCGTGGTGGATATGGCCGTGGTGGCGGCTATGGTGGTGGATATGGTGGTGGCCGTGGTGGATATGGTGGTGGCGGCTATGGTGGTGGCCGTGGTGGATATGGTGGTGGCGGCTATGGTGGTGGCCGTGGTGGATATGGTGGAGGCTGCCGCTACGGACGTTGCTGCCACTATGGACGCTGTGGATGTTGCGCTTATGCCGGTGAAGCAACTGAAGCTGAGCCCAAAAACTAAGTCTGCGGACTCTATAAATATATAGTTGTGTAAACAAAGATCTACAGTTGATATCACGTACAAATTTACTTTGTATTGATATCTTGACTGAATGGATAATGAATAATAAATAAAATATGAGTATTTTTAGTAGTGGCCTCGATATGTCCCGAAATAACATTTAGTAGTTCTTTCATGATAATAAAATATCTCATTACACAAAAGTGCTTACTTCAACCTCCGTTCATTTACCTACAAAACAATATGAGTAGGGACAATTACGTTGAAATCACTATTTAGGTTTGGTTGGTTTACAACTACACTTCAAAACTTTTATTGCCAATATCATAACATCACACAACTTCCATATGGGATAGTAGGCATACACTCGTTTGTAACCAATGGTGCATGATGCACATCTCTCTCTCTCTCTCTCTTTCCCTCTCTCTCTCTGTGAAACTGAAAAGCCCTAAATAGCTTGCTACTATCCAATGGCCAAATATTCATATCTTGGAATTGACGTGTCTTAATGTAATGCTTAAGTGCAATGGAATGAAATGAAAAATAAAATAATTTATTAAAATATAAATATTAATCTAGATCAAATTAGAAACATGAACCTATAAGCAACAGAGAGGATAAAGGAAGTAAGGGTCTCGAAACAAGGTGATGATGAGTTAGCATCACTTTAAACCGATTAATATGTGACTTTTTGATTTAGAGTTTAACAAAAAAGATATAGTTAAGAATGAAAAATAATGGGATATGGGTGAATCAAGATTATTTATGATGCAATAATTGTAAAATGAACTAGGGACAACTGAACACAGATTGATATGAGGCATAGTTTATGCATTAATCAACTTAAAAGAGTATCGACCTGACGCACAAAATACAAAGAATAGTTTTAAAACAGATGCTGATATGAACTATAGGATTCAAACAATAGGTAGTTCGCCATACCTAAAAAGACTTACAAGCTCTAGAATTAGGAGAAACTTATCTCCCCAAAATCCATTATGATCTCAATAATTGCTTATCCTATTTCATGCATGTCTATTTATAGGCTAATAAAATAACCTCAGCCCATAGGTAAAAGAAAATAACAAGATAGAAAACTAATTATGATAAGAAATTCGGTGAAAGGTCTGCTAATAAGAAATGCTTAAGCAGTCCATAATAGGGGGTTGATGATCCAATTGAATGAATGGGCTTTGGTTTACAACTTGGCCTAACTTTGTTGATTTATCTACGTGAATCCCTAACTTCCTAGTTGTCCTTCTAACAACTTTGGATGGTCTTTTATAGGTCCCGATTGCTTAAATAATGTATACACCTCAAGATTCCCATCATACGTTTTTTATTTGAAAAGATCTAACCTTAATCCTAGAGTTGAACGACTAAGTACATCTACATGGATGAAACAATAATATATAAGCACCAATTGCAATTATACAACGGGCATTAGAGGATCAAGTTACAATGGTAATGGGGTAGTACTATAGATTTTATTTGTAGCATGTAACATCGACCTTACTATGATCTTATAAGTGAAAACTCAATTCATTGAGTTCTTAGGATGGCTCTAATTGGTAGCTTAGGTGCCAAATGAAGGTTGTTGAGTATCTATTTTAGCTGACTTTTCATACTAGCTACTTCTAATGCAAGCCCAACTAATTCCTTAGTTAACTCACTTTGGACTTTCTTTTTATTTATCTAACCTTAAGCAAAATTCTGAATCCCCTATAAGTCTTGTTGTGCCTTCTTCCTCATCATAGGAAAATACAATTTCCATTTTTTAATAAAACAATATAGGTTTTTTACCTAATCATGCACAACAAGGTGATATATTTGTTATAGTTTTACCAAAGTTTACATTGCAATCATCCATAAATACTACACCACACAAAATCGTGTTTTCAAAGGTATTACCAAATGATAAGGGTACCTACAATTATTTTGTAAGTCAAATTACCTCTTGGTAATGAACTAGTATGTAGGGACATGGAATTTTAGTAATGTCTAGACCTAAGTCTTTTAATAAGTACTTTGAAACCAAGTTTTGATAAAAGGTATTAATGAGCACAAGCATATTCTTGAATTCTGACACAAGTACACAATTTGATTCTATTTCTTACAATGCTTTGGCAAAATTCAAAATTCGAAAAACCAAAAATCAATAATTCAGTTCTATTACCTATAAGCACACTCTAACTAATATAATCCTTTTTAAATAATCAATATTTATTTTAAAATTTCAAGCCTATGTCTAAATCATTAAATGATGAAAAGAAAAGACAAATTGAACTTACAACAAAGATTCATCGATGATAGTATATCCCCTAAAACCTTGACCATAAAAAAGATGAGGATCTTGGATTGCCCTAAAATCGACTAATATGCAAAAGAAGTGGTATCTTTATGATATTATTCTATATATTAAAGACTAGGAAATTGAAAGGGATGTGAATGGATCAAGATTAAAAATTGATGCGAATCACTCAACTACCTTAGATCTATCTTCAATATCTAATTTTCTCTCTCTAGAATGCAATGCGCATAAGAGAGACCACTGATAATATTTTAGGGGTTTCATTGCTTGATAAGGATTTGTCAAATATTATGTACCAAAGAAATCCATGCTATACTTATCTCTCTTGACATGACTCACAAGATTAACGAATTGTTTGTTCACCATAATTCAAAGAATTCCTAAGAATAGGGGTTAATAGAATTCTCAATGGAGATATTCAAAAATATTGGCTAAAATGTGTTTATAAAGAGTTTAATAAGGTATTTCAAAACAATTCAAACAAACCAAAGAAAATAGAAAACAAAATAAATGTTTTCATAGCTCGTAAGGGATTTATAGTTAAGGAACACAACTTGTTCATTGACCATGTTTCCAAGTAAACCTCAAATATCTCACTAAAGCTAATAAAATGCTTTTTGAGAGGTCTATGCCAATGTATATGGCCATGAACCTAGCCATAGTGATTCATAGAGGTTTACACCCATATACATGGCCATGAACTTGGTTATGTTCTTCTTGATCAAAAAGTTCAACTGTTACACCAGTAAAACACAACCGTAATCCTCCATCATGCACCTAAACTCTTGCTCAACGATGCATTTGGCCTTCACTTCTTGTCCTATCTCTTCTCTACTAACCATTAGTAAAGTCAAGGGCTCTCTTAATGCCTTAAATAGTGACAAAATTGAATTGGTTAATTGTACTTCCTCTTCAAAAGGCTCACCAAGCAAAATCCTTGTAACTAATCTCTAAAGACCTTTTTCCTTAACTCGAGTAATAGGACCAATAAGTAGTGGATTCCCTATAAAAATTGACACACCAATCTAAAAAAAAACAGCCTATAAAAGACGTAATTGAATGACACATAATCAATTAGTTTATCTTGTTAAACTAGTATCTAATATGACACATCATTAAATAGATAAACATATGATAGACATACTAAATAATGGGTGTAACCTGACAATATAAAAATATAAATGAGATTTCTAAGAGATATCTATCTCATTAAACCCATTATAACCAAAAGGTTCAATGAAATCTCAATAATTGTCCATTTTATCTCTAAGTATGCCTATTTATAAACAAATTGAATAAGTTTAAACTTTGATAGAAAATAACAAAATATGAAACTAATTATGAAAACTATATAAGAAGCTTGATTAAATCTACTAAAAAACGGTTGAAATGATTAACTTTGAGACTATGGGTGTGGGATCTACACAATGGTCACCGACAAATGGCTTTAGCTCAAATACATGAAAGGTTGGGTATATGGTGCACTTAGTTGGTAGCTTCAATCAGTAAGCACTTTCCTTAGTATTGCCTACTATCTTACAAGGGCCATAGAATTTGAGTAAAAGTTTGTGTTGCTTAGCTGCTTTTAGGCTATGTATGGTGCACTTAGTTGGTAGCTCTAATCAGTAAGCACTTTCCCTAGTATTGCCTACTATCTTACAAGGGCCATAGAATTCGAGTAAAAGTTTATGTTGCTTAGCTACTTTTAGGTTGTGCTGTTTATATGGTTACATTTGTACTTTGAACAAATCCTATACCTTAAAAGTCTGATCTTTCTTTTCTTGTCAACTTGTATCTTCATCTTCTCTTGCATTCTGTACAAGTTAAAATTTAGTTATTTTAGTGTCTCTTCCTTATTGATTAGATTGGTGTTTATAGCTTCATTCCTTGAGTCACCTAGTATGTACAACATATGAATGGGAACTAGTCAGGCATTTAGGATTTCAAAAGGAGTAAAATGTGCTTCAAAGTGGAATTTTTGGTATACCACCACTTAGCCAACAATAGTAATTGGCACTACCTTTTAAGGTTATCACTAGACATCCATCTCAAGTAGGTCTCCAAATACTTGTTCACCACCTTCATTTGGCTATCCTTTTGGGAGTAATAGTCACTTGACAATTCCAATTTCACTCCCTGTAGTTTAAAGAACTCCTTTCGAAATAAATCGATAAATACAAGATCAAGATCACTTACTATGCTATTAGGAAGATCATATAACTTATAAATATTATTAAGGAAGACTTATATAACTTTTGCATCTGCATATGGATGAGTGTATTTGCTTAAGCAATCCACTACTATTATCATAATTCCTTCCCATATGATGTAGGGAGACCCTCAATGAAATCCATGGAAATATCCATCCATAGTCCCTTTGCTATTGTCAACAATTGTAGTAAACTCAGGCTAGTCACATTCTTAAATTTATCTTTTTGGCAAGTGTGACATTCTCGTACATGTTGTCGAACCTCTCTTTTAAGACTAGGCTAACAAAAGACTTTGTCGATCCATTTATAAGTAGCATGGCCTCTTGAATGTCCATCTATCACCCTATAATAGTATAAACTTAGTAACTTCTTCCCCAGTTTAGAACTAGGACCAATTACAATCTTGCCTTTCCTTTGCAACACTTCCTTTAAATAAGTATACTTACCTTTGCTTCCGTCTTTCTTAAGTTCTTCCAACAGTTATTTTAGTAATAACCCCCATCTAACTTATTGGTTTGGATTTCCCCAAGTAACTCTAAAGTTAAAACTAGAGTATGACTCAAGTGGCCTAGTGAAGCTAGTCCAACTCTAAACAAGGCATGAACTACAAGGTTTTCTTAACCATGCTTATATTGTATTTCATGATCCATCCCCTCAAAATTAGCCATTTTTGTTGAATTGAAGTCAACACCCACTATTCCATTAAGTGTTTCAAGTTATAATGATCTATTCGAATATTAAAGATTCGCCCCAAAAGGTAGTGGCACCACTTATCAATAGCAAACAAGAAGGTTCACATCTCTTTTTTTGTATATGGACAACCTTCTTTTTTTAGGAGTTAAGTGTTTACTTAGATAAGCGATTGGGTGTGTATCTTGCATAAGTATTACTCTAAGGTCTTCTCCACTAGCATCCTTTTCTATAACAAAGGGCTTAGAATAGTCTAGAAGACTCAGCATTAGGGCCTGAGTTAGAGCTAATTTGAGAGCCTTAAAAGCTAATTGCTGTTAGAATAGTCTAGAATAGCCAATTGCTGTTAGTAGTTGGCAACCCTCAATACCCTCTTAACTATTTAATATTTTTAGGAGTTTTCTAGTTAATAATAGCAAATATTTTCTTAAGACAGTGGTCACGCCTTCACAAGAAAGTGATGTAACCTTAATATTCAACACGCTTAGAGCTGAATATGTACTAGCTTTACTTCAAGAATAGTTTCTCCTTATGTAAAATGCTGAAAACAACTTATAAGTTACTAATGTGCTCTTCTATGTTCTTGTTATAAGCTAATATGTTAAAAAAAAATACAAGTCCAAACTTCTATAAATAAGGTTTAAAGAGATCATTAATCAACTCTTGAAATGTATAGGGTGCATTAGTCAAGCCAAAAGGCATGACTAAGAATTTATAATGCCCTTCATATATTTTGAATGCCATCTTGTATACATCACTTAGATGCATCCATTTTTTATGATATCCGAATCTCAAATCAAGCTCGCTATAGCATATAGACCTATGAAATTCATCAAATAAGTCTTCAATAAAGGGTATAGGATAACATTCCTTGATAGTATGTTTATTCAGTTCTCTATAGTCTACATATATATGTTAGGTACCATCTTTTTGCCTTATAAGAACAATAGAAGAAGAATAAGGAATATGACTAGCTCTTATTATGCCTTGCATTGGCGTTTTATGCACGATTTCCTCAAGTACATTTTTCTGTACATTATAGTACCTAATGATTTCAAATTAATAAGTTTAGACCTTTCTTTTAGAAAAATTGTATGATCATGTGACCTAACATGTGGTAAGGCCTTCGGTTCCTCAAGTATATCATGGAAATCTTCCAACAACTTACATTAATAAGGATTAGGTAAGTTATTTACTTCCTCATTCAAGTCAACCTTTCCAACATTCACCAACTAGTATTATACGCTAGTTACAATCAAAGTAGTAAATGTAACTGGGAGTTTAGGAAGAGTCTTATCTTCCATTAATTCAAGCTTATCAACCACTCCCTATAACATATAGTTTTGATGATTGTATAAAAATCTTATGCTCATCTCCTGAAAGTTCCACTAAACTTCCCTTAATAAGTAAGCATCAACTTGAATAATATTCCCTACTCATTACAACTAAACTAACCAACTCTTCAAATAGTGGACATGATAGTTCCATCAACTAAGTTAATTATAGGAGCACTCTTTTCAATAGGATAGTTAAGGCCTTTTGCTACTCTAACATCTAAAAAATTAAGTGAACTGCCAGTATTAACCAAAATACTTAATCGTCACTTCTTAAAATAGCTAATCAGCCTCATTCCCTCATGTATATGATTCTTAGTAGCCATAATAGTACATAGGGTTAGATTTGACAATTGTTTATCTAACTCATGCTCTTATCCTCCATCTTATTCTATAGTCTTCTCTTCTACTTCTTTACCCAATACAATTAAGTTCAACCTCTTTTTCTTACATTTATGGTCAAGCTAAACAGTTCATTACACCAAAAACATTGTCATTCCCTAGCCCCCCTACAACCCATCCTTTCTTCTATTTCTTTATATGTAAGTTTATGGATAATTTTTTGTAGGTTTTATGGTATCTATGAAGTTGATAATTTATAAGTAGATGGTGATGGAGGGTTATGATGAATTGGGGTGTTTGTTCTAGAAGGAATCTGGTTAGGTGGGATATGTGTAGCATTTGTAGGGGAACAAGGGTTTTTAGTGCACTGTATGGTGTGTTTTGAAAAGTTTAGGTAGGCTTCCTTTAATTTGGTTAGTATATATGCTTGTTGTAGTGTTTAGGCCTAAAACATTCACATTGGGTGCTTTATGCCAAGGACTAACCCAAGACCATATAACTAGAGAACTATATTTATTTTAATTAAGTCAATATTAAAATTATTAATAGGAATTTTTTTTATTATTGTAATTATATTGCATCTTATTTATAAAAAGATCTTATTATTGATTTATCTTGCAATAATTCCAAAAGCTTAATAGGATTACCTTTTTATTATGTTTAAATGTTAATGAAAATTAACTATTAATTTAGAAAAAAATATATTAATATATGGAAGTGGTGTAATTTTTGTTTATAACAACAATAGATTAGAAAAAATAATTAAATAAGAAATTACAAGTAAAGCATAAGAAATAACTTGATATAGATATAAGTATTATATTATTTCTTTTAATGGCAACTTTGTATGATTGTTACATTAGCAATACAAAAAAAAAAAAAAGAAAAGAATATCATTTTTCGCACAATTTATTAGGTGATCAATTATTCAATAATCCACATTCATTTTTGTAACATTAATTGTAAAAAAATTTACTAAATCAAGTCATATAATTGATATTATTTATTAATATTTTATATGATAAAAACACAATACTTTTCATATGGATAATGAAATAATTTTTATGGTATTACTTATACAAATAGTAATTTAAGAGAATTTATTTAGTTAGATATTATTTGTAATTAATGAGTTTAATGCTATCAGTTATTGTAGGGGAAAGAAAAAGAAGTTTAATACATGAAAAAAGATAAATACCATTCAAGCAATTAAGCCATCATTGACAAGTGCTTTGTCCAATTTTGAATTACTAACTTGAGAGGATGTTATACCTTAAGATGATTGAACATGACTTTTTAATATTTTAATAGAATGTTGTTGGTTCTTAAGGTTTGCTTACTATTCTTTAAAAAGTGCAGCAAACATATTGACTAACTTTGCTTGTCTATCTAGTTGTTCTTTCATGACATTTTCATGTTTCTCAACTTGTTCTTCATGTCTTGCAAATTGTTCGGCCAAGATTGCATGTAGCGTATCTTCCATTCTTTAGTGCTTATGAGTTTCCAACATAGTCATTGCACAAATGCTCTAATACTAGTTAGAGTGGTGTAAATTGAGATTTAGGAGAATTTGTTTGTAGCTAAATTTGTAACAATAAAAAGACAAGTAATTGGGTCGAATGCAACCCTACTTTGAATGCAGAGCTTTGGGGAAAAGATTATTTTGTTTCTTTTTCATAAATTTTTTTATAAGGATCCAGGGTGTCGAGCCTGATTTTCCAGTTTTCTAATTATTTAAAATTGATTTCTCATTTCTCGATTAATACTAAACCCTAACCCATTTAATATTAATCCTCGACTAAAGAAATTGAGAAATTCCAGCTTTTTATTAAAAATAAATTTTTTGGAGTCGCCACCCGATCGAAGTCAAGAAAAGAAAAAGAAACCGTAATCAATTGGGTGGATTGATTACGATTTGGCTACCAGTCTTTGATTTTAATTTTAAATTAAGAACCAGAGGGTTCCAAGTTCGGGGGCTAACCTATTAAACCTTAACGGGTACCACTATCTACTTACCGAAATTAGAATTATTCTTTTAATATTTAAAAAATAAATAAATAAATGAATAAAATCAAAAGAAAAAAAGAACCTAAGTTTCTACAAATTTTATCGTCGCCCCGAAGGTGCCTACGTATCCGTTAGCCGGGATCAGACGATCGTAGTTCTTTCGAAAAATCTTTAGTGTGTTGATTTATTTTAATTTTGAAAACTGTCTAAGTTTACGTTTTAATTGATTTGGTTTATTTAAAAAAAATCTAAACGATCCTAACTTTTAAGTGTTTTTATTTTATAAAAAAAAAAAAATTTTGCTAAAAGTCCTAAAATTTATAAAAGAAATTTATTACTCTTTCTAGAAAGAAAATTACTTTTCTAAAAGAGAAATTNTTACTTCCTAAAAATCTACGAAATCTTTATAATTTTTCCTTTTCTTATTTTTTTTTTGTATTTTCATTATTTGTTAATATCTTTTATTATTATTATTTTAGGACCCCTTTTTTGTAAAAATAAAAACTAAGACTATAGAAGGGTAAAAATTAGGTGTCTACAGCTACCCCTTTTTGTGGTGA
This sequence comes from Lumnitzera littorea, assembly GCA_024138015.1. Classification (NCBI taxonomy): domain Eukaryota; kingdom Viridiplantae; phylum Streptophyta; class Magnoliopsida; order Myrtales; family Combretaceae; genus Lumnitzera; species Lumnitzera littorea. The sequence continues at coordinate 108,937,815 of JAMXBB010000003.1, forward strand.
AGTTTGAATAAAAGTTTACCACAAAGACAAAAGAGATACCATTTTTGCCTCAGGATAACTCTATCCTAAGGAACATTAAGATGCTTGACGAGGGTTAGAATGGCAAGGGGTAGCGCCTTTGTGAGTTAGCAAAAATCTCTAAAAGAATAACAAGAATCTTGGTCATGCCTTGATGAGCTGACTAACCAAGGTGGTCAAAGCGCCCCATAAGCTGGCTAAGACCTAAAAATATGAAGAAAACTTGGCCGTACCCTTAATGAGCTGAATAACCAAGGCAGTCAAAGTGCCCCACGAGCTGGCTAAGACCTAAAAATGAAGGAAACTTGAATCGTGCCCTTAATGAGCTGACTAACCAAGGCGGTCAAAGCGCCCTTTGAACTGGCTAAGTTCTAAAAATGTGAAGAAAACTTGGATCGTGCCCTTAATGAGCTGACTAACTAAGACGGTCAAAACACCCCTTGAGCTGGCTAAGACCTAAAAATGAAGAAGACTTGGATCGTGCCCTTAATGAGTTGACTAACCAAGGTGGTCAAAGTGCCCCTTGAGCTGGCTAAGACCTAAAATGTGAACAAAACTTGGATCGTATCCTTAATGAGCTGACTAACCAAGGCGGTCAAAGCGCCCTACAAGCTGACTGAGACCTAAAAATGAAGGAAACTTGGATCGTGCTCTTAATGAGCTGACTAACCAAGGTGGTTAAAGAGCCCCTTGAGTTGGCTAAGACCTAAAAATGTGAAGAAAACTTAGATTGTACCCTTAATAAGCTGACTAACCAAGGCGGTCAAAGTGCCCCTTGAGATGGCTAAGACTTAAAAATGAAGAAGACTTGGATTGTGCCCTTAATGAGTTGACTAACCAAGGCGGTCAAAGTGTCCCATGAGCTGGTTAAGACCTAAAAATTTGAAGAAGACTTGGTCGTGCCCTTAATGAGCTGACTAACCAAGGCAGTTAAAGCGCCCCTTGAGTTGGCTAAGACTTAAAAATATGAAGAAAACTTGGATCGTGCCCTTAATGAGTTGACTAACCAAGGCGGTTAAAGCGCCTCTTGAGCTGGCTAAGACCTAAAAATATGAAAAAAACTTAGATCGTACTCTTAATGAGCTGACTAACTAAGGTGGTCAAAGCGCCCCTTGAGCTAGCTAAGACCTAAGAATGAAGAAACTTGGATTGTACCCTTAATGAGCTAACTTACCAAGGCGGTCAAAGTGCCCCTTGAGCTGGCTAAGACCTAAAAATATGAAGAAACTTGGATCGTGCCCTTAATGAGCTGACTAACCAAGGCGGTTAAAGCGCCCCTTAAGCTGGCTAAGACCTAAAAATGAAGAAAACTAGGATTGGGATAGCGCTCCATGAGCTTACTAAATCCCTGAAAGATTAAGTTGAGCAACATTTTGTGAGTTGGGTGACTGGGAGCTTGTGAAACTCCGAATTGGGACTGTTTTAGTAATCAGCCAGGAACTTTAGATTGGGACTACGCTCTATGAACTGGCTAAATCCCTAAATGAGAATATAAGTCGAAATTGCGCTCCATAAGCTGATCAAAGCGCTAAATCCCTTGAAGAAATTTTGAGTTGAATAACGTTGTGTGAGTTCGACGATCGGAAGTTAAAGACACACTAGGACCATGATTTATGAGTTAACTATCTCGCTAATAAATTGTTTTTTTAGAAAATAAGCTATTATCCTTAGGGGGAAATCAATTGTCAATGCAATGTTTTATCAGGTTTAGAACCACTTACCTAGTTTCAATGATAGCTCCTAAATCGTCTCCCGTCTTATTAAGCAGTCCGATTAGAACCAACAATTATGACCCTTACCATTGCTTTTCTTATTTTCGTTCTTCTTCTTCTTTATTCTGCTGCCTTTTTCCAAAACCTCCATTTTTCTTTCTTTCTTTTTATTTATTTATTTATTTATTTAAAAACAACTTAAACTTGAATCGAATGTAAAACATATTCTTCTCGAACAAGGATGTCCTGTATTGAACTTTCGGTCTAAACATTGGCTTTCGAGGTAAGCATTTGTTCTCAAGCAAGTTTCTACTTACATGCCACACGTTACCCTTTTTGAACATGCCCTGTCCTGAAAAATAGGAAACAAATCTCCCTTTCTTTGGAGGGTTAACCATAATAAAGTATTAAAAGAATTTTTATCAATAGTCATCACTTCAAATTAAATGATTATTTTTCTTGTAGTTCTTTGTGTGTAAGGTTTGTTTGGGTAAATAATAGAGCGAGAAGTGGGGTCTTTTAGTGGGATGAGGAAAAGGAAGGCTAAGGATATTTATCCAATGTTAACGACTACTAGGAGTACTAACTTTGCATGTAGAAAACAAAAATGAGACCATAGTAATAGTAAAATTATTTGCAAAATTTCATTGATGCTCAAGGATAGTACATCTTCAATGCATCAGCATTTATTGGGTCCTTCAAATCCAGACCATCCATTTGAGACAAGATAACAGCTCCTCCAGGTAATACTTTCTTCACAATGTAAGGCCCTTTATAGTTTGGGGCAAACTTCCCTCTTGAATCAGTTGTGTCAGGCAACACCTTCCTCAACACCATATCGCCTTGCTCAAAACTCCGAGGTCGTACTTTCTTGTTGAAAGCCCTGGCCATTTATTGCTGATAACAAATGTTGTGGCATAAAGCTGTCAGCCTCTTTTCATCAATTAGGTTCAACTGCTCAACACGCTTCTTTACCCAATCAGCCTCATCTAACTGAGCCTCTGACAATATTCTAAGAGACGGGATCTCAACCTCCACTGGTAGTACAACCTCCATTCCGTATAGCAACGAGTAGGGGGTTGCCCCTGTTGATGTTTTAATAGAAGTTCGATAGGCCATGAGTGCAAATGGTAACATCTCATGTCAATCTCGATACGTAATGGCCATTTTCTCAATAATTCTTTTGATATTCTTATTGGTTATTTTCACGGCTCCATTCATCTAGGGTCGATAAGGAGTAGAATTTCTATGGATGATCCTGAAGTGCCGGCATAACTTGGATATCAATTTATTATTCAGATTCGTATCGTTGTTAGTGATAATTGTTTCTGGTGTACCATAACGAGCCAGTATGTCTCTCCTAATGAACTTGACCACTACTCCCTTTGTGACACTAGAGTAAGATGAGGCTTCAACCCACTTAATGAAATAATCAATAGCTACTAATATAAATCGGTGTCCGTTAGATGCTTTTGGAGTGAATGGGCCAATGATATCTATTCCCTACATCGAAAAAGGCTGTGGTGCTGATAGTGTATGCAACTCCTGAGGTGGAGCATTTATCTTGTTTGCATAGATCTGGCAGAAATGGCAGCGTCTAACATGTGCAATACAATCCGCCTCTACAGTTAGCCAGTAATATCCTATTCTCATGATTTTCTTAGCAAGCATGTAACCATTCATATGAGGGCCACATACTCCCTCGTACACTTCTTTCATTAGCATCTCTGCCTCTTTCCCGTCTACACAACGTAAAAGCATACCATCAAACGATTGTCGGTATAACGTAGAATCACTCATCAAGTACTGAGCTGCCAATCTTCTAATTAATTTTTTGTCCGTCCTTTCTGCTCCTTCGAGGTACGTACCATGTTGTAAAAATATTTTGATATCATGATACCAAGGCTTTTCGTCACACGAACTCTCCATTGCTAAACAAAAAACAGGCTTATCTTCAATTTCAATTTTAAGTGGCTGAATCTCCACTCCTTTCAATATCCGAATCATTGATGCCAAAGTAGCAAGAGCATTGGCAAATTGGTTTTGAACCCTTGGTACGTACACAAAGGTAATCTTTTTAAACTTAGTTATCAACTCGGCCAAGTGTTGGTGATAAGGCACTGATTTGGGGTCTTTTGTCTTATATTCACCTCGAGCTTGGCCTATAATCAACGAAGAATCTCCTACAATTCCCGTATCTCCTTAAACAATGCGATTTTGAGCCCTAAAATACACGCTTCGTATTCTGCAATGTTATTGGTACATAGGAAAACCAATCTCACAGCCATTGGAAATTGTATACCTCCAGGTGATTCCAGAATTGCCCCTACTCCACATCCAGATGCATTAGCTTCAACTATTTCACCATCGGAATCATTTCCCGCTACTAGGATGTTTTCATCGGGAAACTCAACTTGTGTTCCTTGAGGGGTATCCTTAGAAGGATTCTGTGCTAATTGATTCGCTAAGCTTACCCCTTGACTAAACTTTGGCTTACATACTTAATGTCAAATTCTGTCAGCAACATCTGCCATTTTGAAACTCTATCAATGAGAGCCGGTTTTTTAGCTAAGTATTTCAGAGGATTGTATTGTGTTATCAACTCGATCTGATAATATAATGTGTATTGTCTGAGCCGATGCATAACCCAAACCAATGCACAATAGGTTCTTTCGGCTTCTGAGTATTTTTGTTCCCCTTCGGTAAACTTCTTGCTTAGATAGTAAATGACTCGCTCTTTCCTTTCTTCATCCTTCTGGCTAAGCACAGATCCCATGGATTCCGTCATTATGGTCAGATACAAAAACAACAGCTTTCCAGGTTTAGGAGCTACCAACACTGGAGGTTTCATGAGATATTCTTTGATTTTCGTGAAAGCCTCTTCGCATTCCTCATTCCAACTAATCTTTGCATTCTTTTTTAACAGCTTAAAAAGAGGGCGGCATTTGTCCATTAACTATGCTATGAATCAAGCAATGTAATTTAAACGCCCTAGCAAACCTTACACTTCCTTGAGCGTTTGTAGAGGAGGCATGTCAATTATAGCTTTAGCCTTATCAAGCTCGACTTCAATACCTCTTTGGTTGACTATGAACCCCAACAATTTTCCTGACGTCACACCAAAGGTACACTTCTCCGGATTCAATTTCAAGTGGTACTTTCTTAGCCTATCAAACAACTTCCTCAGGTTTTCTAGGTGATCCTCCTCCTCTTTAGACTTCGCAATCATATCATTAACATATACTTCTATTTCTTTATGCATCATATCATGAAAAATTGCAACCATGGCCCTCTGATATGTTGCACCTGCATTCTTCACCCCAAACGGCATTACCTTATAGCAAAATGTTCCCCAAGTCATAATAAAAGTTGTTTTCATCTTATCCTCTTCGGACATCCGAATCTGATTATATCCCGAAAAACCATCTATGAAAGAGAATAGATGATTTCCAAAAGTGTTATCCACTAAGACATCAATGTGAGGTAATGGAAAATTATCCCTAGGTGTTGCCTGGTTGAGATCTCGAAAGTCTACACATACTCTAACTTTCTCATTCTTCTTCATTACTGGAACAATATTAGCTACCCATTCCGGGTAATCCGACACTTCGATGAATCCAACCTCCAGTAGTTTCTTCACTTCTTCTTTAATTTTCAATAAGACGTCAGGTCGAAATCTCCTCAATTTTTGCTTTTTTGGTTTGACATCCTCCTGTATGGGTAAACGGTGGACTACAATCGATGGGTCCAACTCAGGCATATCTTCATACGACCAAGCGAACATGTCTTGATACTCAGCTAACAATGTAATCATTTCTGTTTTTTGTTTCCCTTTTAAACTCATCCCAATTTTTAAATTCCTAGGATTTTCTTCATTCCCCACATTAATTGTCTCAATCGATTCATCAATAGTGATCCTATCCAGTTCATGTTTTTGCCATTCCTCTTATATATTACTGTGGTCATCGACATCGCTCCTGACGACTAACCCAGTAGGGCCCGAAACGATATCGATATTCTCATTTTCTACCTGCACGAGGTATTCCTGGTTTTCGCTTGTTTCATTGAATCTGAATGAGAATGTATGAATGAAAAAAAAAATGCATGTAAATAAAAGAGAACTGAAGAGCAACATGGGAAAGAAACAAACTAAGATTTCATTGAATAAATGGAGGTATGGTCTCAAATGAGATAAAGGCCTAACTAATTTTGAACAAAAGGTTCAACGATACATTTAAAACGATGACTATTGAAAATAAAAATTCAAAAAAATACTAATTACGGGTCACCCCTTTACCCTAGGGAAGACTTGTTGCAATTTGCCGGGATGGAGAACCAGTTGTTCAAATGATGCTGGAACTTGGGTAGCAAGTTTGTTGATCCTTCTTTGTCAGATTCTCAGGCTTGAGTCTCTTCTCGTATGAACGTCTCAGCTAGTGGTGGAAAGGTCATAGAGGCATGGTATAATCTGTTACCTCTCTTGCCCCTTGCTTGCTTCTTCTAGAATTCTTCTGCAGGGGAAGGATTGTAGCCAAGGCCGTAGGTGCCAATCTAGCCTTCCTTGAATCCTTTCCTTCTCTCATCCTCTCTATTGGGACCAGTAAACATGTTCACTTCTTCAAACATTTGTAAACCCAACTCTTCTTGTCCTTCACTTCCTATGTAAGGTATAGCCATCTTTTTGTAGATTTCATAATCGTGATCTCCCAGAATTGTAATCACCTGGCCATTGGAGATAAACTTCAATTTTTGGTGCAAGCTCAAAGGTATAGCCGCTGCTGCATGAATCCAAGGTCTTCCCAACAGTAGATTGAAAGATCTTAGAATGTCCATGACTTGGAATTGAATAGTGAAGTGCTGAGGGCCAATACTCATGGATAAATGAATCTCTCCTATGATCTCTCTTCTGGAACCATCAAAGGCCCTGACTGTTGTAGAAGAAGGCTTAATTGCAGATGTGTCGATGCCCAGCAAATCTAAGGTGGTGAGGGGGCAGACGTTTAGCGATGATCCGTTGTCAATGAGCACCTTGGTGACAATTATGTCATTACTCCTTACCATGATAAAGAGTGGCTTTATATGTTTGTTCCCTTTCTCGCCCAATTCTTCAGCCGAAAATGAAATTTGATCTATTGCAAGGATCGAATTAGTAACCAGTCCCATCTTCTCAGTTGGAATCTCTTGAGGGACCTTCACCTCATTTAAAGTGCGAAACAAAGCCTCCCTGTGTGGTTCAGATGCAATTAGCAGACCCATTAGCGATATTTGTGCAGGAGTCTTACTAAGTTGATCCATGATTTTATACTCACTTGACTTGAGCATTTTGGTAAAAGCTGATAGTCCCTCAATGCGTTCAGCCACCATCTTATCATTTGATTCTCCTGCCATGACTTTCCTCCCCTGCTCTTCTCTCAGGTGATAAATATTTCCCGATTGAGTAATGCCCCCTACCAGAGAACTCAGTTTATCCTGATTTACTAGGTGATAGTTAAATGGAGCAGCTTTGTAATTTTCTAGTGGCAACGGTACGTGAAATGTGTACCTCTTCACTTCTGGAGTCTGGTTGCCAGTATAGAACTTAAAAACCTTAACCTTCTAATCTGAATCGATGACATTAACAGCACAGTCATCAAAAATCATACCAATCATCGGTCTATGGTTGGGTAAGGGATTGTTGTTAACATTAGGAACCAGGGCTTCTACAAAATCCAACTGCACTCCCCCTTCATCTATCAAGTCCTGGATTTTATTCCTCAATCTCTAGCACGCATCAGTCGAATGCCCCACTTGTCCATAGTGGTATTCGCACTTTATTGTGGAGTCAAAGAATCTCGGTCGATATCGATCGCTAGGAAGTTCGTACCGTATCAAATTATCCCTTTGCAACTTCTCGAAGACTTGACTCAAAGGAACCGGTATCTTGGTAAATTGCTTATAAGTCCTGTTAGTTTGAAATTGATCTCTGTACTATTGCTGAGCGGGAGGTGTATTCGCCCTAAAAGCGACTTGAGCATTTGGTCTGGCATTTGAATTTACCATACCAACCATAGATTCTTTGGGCTTGCTGACGGCTGGTCTAAGACCAAATGATGATGCAGGTGGTCTTCTATCTGTTGTGTCTTGCAGCTTACCAAGAGAGACTGCACTTTCAATCCTACACCCAGCTGCTACTACCTTAGCAAAACTAGATGAGGCTTGCCTGATGAGATGTGAGAAATAGGGCCTCTCTAAGGTGTTAATGAAAGCCGATGTAAGCTCTTTCTTGGTCATTAGAGTAGAGATTCTTACAGCTAAGGACCTCCACCTTTGAGCGTATTCTTTAAACGATTCATTATTCTTCTTCCATAGGGCAACCAAGTCCATCATAGTCGGTGCCACTTCCACATTGAATTTATATTGTTCATAAAATGCTCGAGCAAGTTTCTCCCATGTATTTATCTAATTCAAATCAAGCTGGGCATACCAAGTCAGGGCTGGTCCGGTCAGGCTATCCTGAAATGTTTGTACCATGAGTGGGTCGTACTGAACATATTTTCCCATCTTCCTAACATATAACTTGGTGTGAAGCTTGGGGCAACCCGTCCCGTTATACTTTTCGAATTCCGGTACCTTAAACTTCTTAAGGTATGATCCCATGTCATACGTGGAAAACTCTGTGATCTCCGCCTGTTCAAATCCATCACACCCTACAAATGCCTTCATCCTCTCAGTGATCTATTGTGTCAATTTCTTTTCGAGTTCTTTCAAGCTGTCCGTACTTGGCCCATGGTCGATAGGTCTCGGGGCCGCATACGTGTCAGGTTTGAAAGTCGGGTTATCTTTTAGGTAAACTCCTTCTGATTCGAATGGGTCTTTTTGATATTCGTGTTCTGCTTCAGGAGCTTGTGTATTCTTCCCATAACGGGTTTTATAACCTTCTTCATTGGTCGGTGTTGTAGCTTGTAGCAAAGAAATGCTATCTACTAGGAAGCTCATCTGCTCTGCTATCTGTTCCATAGCCCTTTCTATGGAACGAAACCTCAGCTCGAAGGGATCATTGATCTCAGGGCCTCCATCATTTCCTTGAGTGGTGGCCATCCTGGTCTGGGAACGGGTTCTAATCGGACTTATCTGAATGTCTTGACGTTTAGGAGCTATCTTAAAATTTTATCTGATTTGAATTAAACAACTCAACAAAGGGTTAGTACATTTTATATTTTCCTAAAAAGAGGTGGTTAATCGTTTAAACATAAAATGCATGTCACACAAGTGCAATGAAAAAATCAAGAATTGGGGGACCTTTGATGTGGCAAAACCTAACTAACTTTTATTAATTTTTGCAATTGCGAAGCTTTACACTTCTTATTTTGTTCATAAAGATGAATTCTAATGAAAACATGAAAAACCTAAAATCTAAAATTTAATCTCCTAATGACTAGTAAGCTTATCCTGCGTCCTCCTCTTCTTTCGAATCATAGGAGCTTGCTCTTCTTTACCCTTAGTCCTCTTCAGTTGTGCTTCCAATGCCTTTATCTTTTGATGGTACTCTTTGCAACGGCTTTCCAACTCTTGCTCTCTTTTACTCGTCCTCTCTGGTTCAGCTTAAACTTCCCTCTTCTCTTCGTTGTCTTCCATATCTTTCAGCCCTTTTAGCTGATGATAAAGAAATCCTTTGGTTGTCTGAGGCTGTAATCCCTCTAGTGGTAGGGGTGGTCTTTCTCGTGCACCAAAGAGCTTAAATGCTTTGAAGCTTGGTTATTTTATCAACCATTGTCATACCAGGGTTAAGGAAGTCTAGCGAGGCAACTTCTAATGATGGTCTAGGGATCATGTCCTCAATGAGTCCATTAGCTGGAACGTATGCGGTGCAGAGGTTGAAGCCGATCGGAGGAATTGCTTTAAAGTCTCCACATCCTCTTATCATTTCCTTGCTTGCGAACCACCTGGGTGTCAACAACAATTCTTCCGCTTTCATACTCTAAAAGTATTGGACCTAGAAGCAGCTAACTATATTTTCTGGCAGCTCGATTCTTTCTCTAAAAGATTTGATGAGATCATATTGCTGAGTAAACTCAGCCTGATTAAAATCAAGCTGGTAACTTCTCATGTGGCTAACGAACCAGACCACTAGTAGGACCATGTTAGTTTTCAGATCTCCTTGGTTCTTTTTCTTAAGATGGTTTAGTAACCGGATCTACTTGGCCAAAAGAGCCGGGACATATGATTTCCCTTCAAGGAATTGGGCTACAAGTTCTGCAATTCTGAAATGGACTCGACGTCTTTCATCAGGGAACAGGATGGTATTGAAGACTACTAGTATAAAAGCGTTGACCCAGTATTGGTGCCACGCTTCTAAATTTGCATAAAAAACCTCGCGTCTTTCTCTATGTTTCACTTCAGTAGAAAACCAGTCCATGACATCCTCTAATCGAATGGTCTTTCCTTGATTTAGAACCCGGTTTATTTCGATTTTTCTGATTCCCAGCAACTTGTTGAAGATCTTTGGTGCTGCAGCTTCCAAGTTTGGGACATAAATATCATTCGTGATTGCAGGAGCCCATAACAATTGGGAGTATTCTTCTACAGTTGGGCTTAGCTGATGTAGGCCCATACAGAAACTGGTGGATTCGGGCTCCCAAAGGTAGACTAAGGCCCGGACTAGAGTGATGTTCACAGGGATCTTCTGTAGAGAGAGGATGGGCCCAATCTTATTCTCAATAAACTCCTATTTATCTGGGCTGAAGAGTCGAAACCATGTCTGAAGCAGCTTCTGTGGCCAATGCGGTAGGTGGACATGAATGTCTTCAAAAGGCCCTTGACTTGATCCAGCCATGACTAATCAAAATTAAAATTACAATTACAATGTATTCTAAACTTTACATAAAAATAATATTACAAATTATTTACAAGGGAAGATTACAATTACAATCACAACTTCACAACTGCTTTTATCAATGTAGGTTTGCCACATCATAGGTTCTTGTGGTTTTTGAAAAGGTTTTCATGTAATATGAAGGGTGGGTTCTAAAGGCCCTCAAGTTCTGCAACCACTATGTTTTTTTCAAAGTAATGATTCTGTGGTCGCATTTGAACTTGAGTGGGGTAGCCTGATCGGCCCCAGAAGATGATTACCCCACAACATCCGAAGCTTACACAGTGGCCCCCCTCCTAAGGTCCTAAGACGACCTGATTCTAACCGTGTCTAACATGCATTTATGATGCTGAAAGGAAAATAAAATAAAATAAAATAAAAATAACTAAATAAAAGATAAAAGTAAAACCCCCCAAAATTTCCCGTTAAATAAACTACTACAACTAAAAAAAATGTTAGTAAAAACAAAAAAAAAACAAATAAATAAAATAAATAAATACATCAAACAACATACCTAAGTTCTTTTTTTTTTTAAATAATCCTATTTTCGGCAACTTCTAATGGCTAGCCCTCTAGCAGTCCCTAGTGAAGTCGCCAAATTGTCGAGCCTGATTTTCTAGTTTTCTGATTATTTAAAATTGATTTCTCATTTCTCAATTAATACTAAACCCTAACCCATTTAATATTAATCATCGACTAAAGAAATTGAGAAATTCCGGCTTTTTATTAAAAATAAATTTTTCGAAGTCGCCACCCGACCGAAGTCGGGAAAAGAAAAAGAAACTGTAATCAATTGGGTGGATTAATTATGATTTGGCTACCAGTCTTTGATTTTAAATTTAAATGAAGAACCAGAGGGTTTCAAGTTCGGGGGCTAACCTATTAAACCCTAACGGGTACCACTATCTACTTACCGAAATTAGGATTATTCTTCTAATATTTAATAAATAAATAAATAAATGAATAAAATCAAAAGAAAAAAAGAACCTAAGTTTCTACAAATTTTATCGTTGCCCCGAAGGTACCTACGTATCCGTTAGCCGGGATCAAACGATCGTAGTTCTTTCGAAAAATCTTTAGTGTGTTGATTTATTTTAATTTTGAAAACTGTCTAAGTTTACGTTTTAATTGATTTGGTTTATTTTAAAAAAATCCAAACGGTCCTAACTTTTAAGTGTTTTTATTTTATAAAAAAAAAAAATTTTGCTAAAAGTCCTAAAATTAAAAAAAAAATTTTATTACTCTTTCTAGAAAGAAAATTACTTTTCTAAAAGAGAAATTCTAAAACAACCTAATGCCAAACTTAAACTAATATCTATATAATGAACTAATAAGATAATGTCATATAATACGTTTACGTAAAAACTAATAGTAAAAAAAAAACCTTATTCAACATATTCACACATTACATTACATTTGACTAGTAAAATATATAGATCTATATATAACAAAAACTAATGTTAATGATTCTTAAACTAATATTCACGTTTTTATTTAAATGACTACTATTAAATGATTATTTACTTAAACGTTTATTTAATCTACGTAATATTGAGAAAGTAATATTAAACATATACTATTCTATGCACATATTTATATAAACATCATATAATACCATAACATGATATAATAATAAATAAAATAAGATCGAACTGAACTTGATTATTATTGAAGGATCAAGGGGCATGCTGCGGTGAAGAAGGATGTGGCGTAGTGTGGACCGTGTGTACAGCGAACGATATGGGCATATGCTATTCAGTTAGTGAAGCTCGGATTAGGCCTGCATTGATCATATGTGCAAATCCAGCTACGCTTCGTCAGTGAAGCGCGGATGTGAGGCCACTGTTGCTGCTCAGTGAGGCTGAACAAGGGCTGTTCGAATTTGGATCAAGATCGGAGTGTCAGGATGTCAGGCTTGGGAATTGTTTGGATTTGCTTCAGGCGTCAGTGGGGCTGGTGTTCAAGGGCATGTTGCGGCGATGAAGTGTGGCGTTCGGTTAGGCAACGACTGTGCGTGGACAGCAACGTTCGGTTGAGTCAGGTTACTGCAGATGACTAGGCGTGGACAGCAATGTTCGTGGACGATCGATCGGTAGCGACTGTGCGTGGACAGCAGTGTTCGGTTGAGTCAGCGTTTATTGGAGCGTTGATCGTCGGGCTGGAGATTGATACCGAAGCTGCTGCTGTTATGGAGTCGTAGGGCTACTGTCTGTTGATTGCTACTATTGGTCAAATTGATTTTATTCTATAGGGAATTGTTGCTGTCTGCTGGCCATGGAGCACGTACGGTTGATTGGAGTTGGATGGATTCGCTGCTGCACAGTTTCCAGATTGCGACACGAATCCTGGTTAGAATTGACTGGGAATTTGGCTGCTGATTACAGCACGAATCCTGGTTGGAGTTAACTAGGAATTTGGCTCGATAAGGATCCGATTTTTTTCGTTGTAACGTGTGGTGCGTTTTATGAATAGAAACTGGATCCTCTTTTTTTTTTCTGCACGTGTGTGTTGTTTATATAAAGTCTAAACCAAATCGTATCGTATTATATCATATCTAATTATATCCCATTCATTAATTAAATTAGATTCAAATATGATTTAACTAATATTCATATGATTTGATTAGATATGAATCCGATTTTCGTCTCGCTTCTGTAAAGTTAGAAAAATAAAGATATAAGTGTCTGTTAAGACTCGAACCCGTGACCTCTAACTAAATCCACCCAAATACTCCGCTACTTATCCGTTAGGCTATTGATCTGTGTCTTAATATTCATTACAATTAAATTATATTTAAACTATCTGAATCTCTAAACTAAAAATTTTAACTAAACTAAAATTAACACTAACATTAAACTAATTATTCCTAATATAAACTACTTCCTAAAAATCTACGAAATCTTTATAATTTTTCCTTTTCTTATTTTTTTGGTATTTTCATTATTTGTTAATATCTTTTATTATTATTATTTTAGGACCCCTTTTTTGTAAAAATAAAAACTAAGACTATGAAAGGGCAAAAATTAGGTGTCTATACAGGGGAATATATATTATGGTATTCCTAATACATGACGGGCACAAAATTTTATTCCCTTATCATAACTAAATCCACATGCAAGGTGACACATCACTGCAGCATGTGATTACAAAAATAAAATAATAAACATGTGAATATTCTACTAAATTTAGCCTACGTGTTATTGATGTTTATTAGGGCTCTTTCATTCTATGAAAATAACACAGCTAGCCATTCAAGGCTTATTTCCTAGGTCTATCCCAAGTTAAAAAAATATCTCCAACATAACCTAACTTAGTTTTACTAGAAGAATGTGAACTACTTTTCCCTTTGTCTCTATGAATAAACTTAGGGCTTTGTTTTCTTGTGTTTCACAACACCAATGAAATTTATCAAAGTTACAAAGTCACCCAAATATGCCATTTATCTACTAATCAATAAACACTTAACCATTGACACTTGACAACTCCTATTCGACTATAGCAACTACTAATGTAAACACATGACTTACTCTTTACTATATGGTTATCCTCTATGCTATTGATCCCCTCTAAACCTGATAGATCTCTCATGCACATTGCGTTCTCACTATTATTTCTCTCATTTTTGTGCACCACCATGTGCCTTCACATGTGCTGTGGAGTAAAGCTTCGCTTATGCCATTCATTATTACATTAGTCTTGTTCTAACTATGCCTCTTATTCTTCTTTCTCTATTTATCTTGCTTTTCTTTGCTTTAGTCTTTTAAGAAATGAAAAATGAAGTTTCTTTTGGAAAGAATAAAAATGAAAAATAAATCTCTTTTAACAAAATCAATTTTCAAACAAAAATAAGTATCTAATTAATTAAAGAATATTTCTCTTTTAAAAAAAATTATAATAAACTATTAAAAAATGAAAAAATATATATTAACAAGATATCTCATCTAGATTTATAATAATATCTATTATAGAAATAAATGAATCCATTGCTTAATAAATAAAATAGGAACATTATTATAAAAACTATAAAAAATGAAAAATATTTTCGAATTACAAAAGATTTTATCCCCACTAAGGTACATAGGTATCTAATAAGAGTGGTGTTGGCCCAAAAAACAATTTTTTCCCCTTTGTGATGTCTAATAAAGTATGCATTTTGTTAGATAATTTATTGAATTATAAACTTCAAAGGGGAGTCTCTTTTGTAGCATTCTTTTGCTTCAAATTTTAAATCCCTCAAGCCTTAAACTTATCGTTCTTCAAAGGTTAGTGCTTAATTGTTAAGTTAATCATCTAAAAAAAACAAAAAAAGAAACAGGAGAATAAAAAATTTTAATTGTATCATTTTCTTTTTTTTTTTTTAACTTTTGCAGGCTATGGTTGATGACAACTCAAAGTATGAATTATGATTATTATTTCCCCTAATTTTGGCTAAACAACTTATATTAAGTAGGAAGGGTCCATTTGATCTCTACATTAAGGAAAAATAATAGTCTTAAATGAATGAGACCTAAAGATCCATGTAACAACTTGGATATTGTGAGAGTTAAGATTACTTTCAAATAGCCTGAATCTTAACCTTATTATGTATTACTCAAAATTTGAAGAAACTACATGGCTAAATATATTCAAATTAAAACGTGTTTTCATTCCTTCATATAGAATTCATTAGTAAGCAACCATCATAGTAACAAGCTAAAATGTTGAGCATGTTCCACCTATATTTTCTTAGCATACCACTATATCATAGAAAGATAATCACAAACCATCACAAATAAGTTTGATATTGTAATTCATGATAGCATGAAATGTAAATGGCTCATTTGTTAGTTCAATTGATCATAAATAGAAACTCGTACTGCTATTTGTGAGTTCTAAATGTAGTTTTGAAATACATATAAAATATGCAACTTTGAGGATACTTAGCCCTAAACTTTAGCTTAGAAAATGATGAAGCTCCATGCATTGCATTTAAAGTCCATTCACTTTAGAATAAGAAATTTATCTTATAAAATTAATACATTTAGGGTCCTGTAATCTGTAGAGGATTAGATTTCTTTATTAATATATTGTCTAAGCTTAGTAATATTTTGGGCTTAACTTATTAGGTTAAATGACAGGGCTTAAGGAGTTCAATTCATATTTAGGATAATTGAGAGAGTTTAGCTTCGTAGATTCAAGATAGGGATTATTAGGTCGATCCATACACCCTTTCTCAAGTAGGCTATGGGCCTTAAACCCATCACATGCTCAATAGAATAACACTTAGATGAGCATACTTTTTCTTATCTATCAATCATCTTAGAGATCCAAGTCTATATTGTCATTCCTTCTCATTTAGATCAACTCCAAAGTATGGAGAAATGATGTTTCATTTTGTAATCCTTACTCTCAATGATAAAAAAATATCTTAAGCAAATATGAATCTCAATTACTCAAGAAACTAGAAGCTTAACACCTAAGGTTTCCTATATTCTCTTGTTCATCACTTATGCATTTGAAATACTTTCACTACCTATTTCTCCTCCCTATCATTCACTTTAGGTCATCCCATTATGTGCAATCTCAATATTACTTTTCTAAGATCATGTATAAAATGAGACTTATGCAAAACCCACATAATCACTCCATTTAGATCCCCATATCTACATAATTTATGAAAAATATCTATATTCTATCTTTTTCTTGGGCTAAGGAAATAAGAAATGGTAACAATCTTGTACAATGCATCTAACACCAAATATCATTATCTCTCCAATATCTTCTTTGTTCAACATTATGAAAATAGGGATAATAATTATGATATGGCCACATTAACTAGATTTTTATAATATTCCAAATGTATTATGGGGAGCTGAGTTGATTTTACTAGAAGTAACAAATATAGTATAGAGAAAAGGATGGGAAATTTTTTATTGATAAATTAAAAAAAAAAAAAACTAAAGAAAAAAATGGAGGTTTTATAATTAAAAAAATGGTTATAATAAGTAAGTAGTAGGGTATAGAGTCATGGATACTGATGTTCAGAGTTGCTTATGGTCAATTAAATGAAATTCAAAGTTGTAGAGCCTTTCAACACCATTGAAACATTATGATGTACAAATATGAGCAGCATAGTCTATGACATGAAAATGTCATTAGGCACCCAATGACATGCAAAACCTATTGAGCTTTGGAAATACAACATCCAACATCTATCCTATTAAGTCTTAGCAATTCAAGTTTAATATATGCAAGAAATTGTCTCTTAACCCAATTGAAGGCTAAGAGAAATGATGGAGGGCTAATTGTATTTTGGAAATGAATTCTAGGTTACTTTAGCTAAAGATATAAATCAACATGAGATTGCTTAAATTTTTTGAAATCTCTTGTGATATTAACATGATGTTGTCTTTTTTCTTATAATCTTGATCGTTAATAATACATATTATCATCTTATGATTGACATTATAATAGGCTTACTAAATAGAAAGCTTGACCCATCTTACACTTACTCCAAAAACAACAACGTTCATCATTAAAACATCTATCTCCATTAAGCAAAACACCCTCTAACTCTAGATCTATCTATTATCACGCGGTCAGGTACTGTCCTTCTCTCTCTTTCTTTTACTTTTTTTGTTATTTTGAATCTAGGTTTTATGATTTCTTGCAATTGCAAGACAAAAATTCAATTCTAATTATAGATCTTGAATTTACTCTTTATGATATGTACACTGATAGTAATTTTCTTGTGATATGATGTATAGTACTAATTATGGTTTTATTTGTGCAAGGTTTAAAATGAAAGAAGGACGGAAAACTTAAAGAATGAACAAGTTTCCAAGAGAGTATTTTCTTAACTGACGGGGAAGAATGGTTTCTATTCATTATTTTTCATTTTTATATTCCTATATTCTATAACCTATTTCTGTTTACCTACTAGTAGTTTGTTACACCTACTCTCTATTATGTAATTGTATGCTCTTTGTGTGATTCCTATAATTGATTATTTTACATTCACTTATACCTATATGTACATGTAAAATTATGTAAAATAATCTTTGAGATGTTGAGGTTTTCTTCTAATTCTTTTAATTTTGTCTAATGCTTTGTTTGGTGTTGAATGATTCATATCATTTCCCCCTTCCCCCTCCCCACCCTCCATGCGATAATGAGCTTATCCTCAAGGTAAAAAGTTGGGTAGCCTATAATGGAATCTATATAGTCCACCCATGTAGCCTTTAATGGTTCTACTAACTCCCACTATACAAGTAATTGTGTTACTTTGCATCCTTCTCTCTAAATGTCCCTTATATCCAAAACAACTAGAGGTTTCACTGTAGGATTATTAGTGAAAGCCTCTAAGGGAAGAGGCTTAGATACATCAATAGGTCCATATGCGTTCTTTAGTAGTGAAATGTGAAAAACTAGATGTACTCGAGCCTGTTCTAGTAAATCAATTTTATAAGCTATCAAACCTACCCTCTCTTTAACCATAAAAGGTCCAAAATATCTTCGTACTAGCTTATAGGACAATTGTTTAGCTACTGAAGTTTGTTAATAAGTTTGCAATTTCACATAAATATAATCCCTCACTTGCAGCTCCTTATTTGTTCTCTGCAAATTTTATTTAAGTAATCTTAGAACTTCATCTTTATCCATCAACTCTTGAACTGCAACTTCTATAGCACTCATCTCTCTAATATAATTAGGGATTCTAAACGAATCTCTCTTATATAATACTTGGAATTGTGTCATTCTAGCACTATTATGATAACTAGTATAGAAGCAATAATCTACCTAAGGCAAAAACATTGGCCATTCATTAGGATCATCCATCATAAAAGCTCGCAAATAGTATTCCTAACACCTATTCATTAGTTTAGTTTGGGGATGATAAGTTGAACTCATTTTCAATTGTATATCACTTAACTTAAAGAGGTATTGCCAAGAACAACTCACAAATATTCTATCTTGATCCGAAACTATTGATTTAAGAATGCCATGTAACTTAACAACAATACCCACAAACAATCTTATGACTCCATTAGCTATATAAGTTGGTAGCAAAGGTACTCAATGACAATATTTTGCGAGTCTATCCGTAACAACTAAAATGACCGAGTATCCTTTATATGTGGATAACTTAGTTGTGAAATCCATTGAATTGTTTGCAAAAGCTTATTATGGAATAGGAAGAGGTTGAAGTAATCTTGTTGGACTTATTGTTAAGTATTTAACTTGTTGACAAACATGGCTATTCTTTACAAATATTTCTACATATGCTCTCATTCCTTACTAAGAAAAAGTGGCGTTTGTTCTCTTAAAAGTTTTCAACACTCCCATATGTCCTCGAATCGAGGATACATGAAATTATGATATCAATGATGGAATAACAGTAGAATTTGAAGGAGTATAAATTCTTGTACCTTCGTAAAGTAACCCATCTCTGTAAACTAAAGATGGATGCTATGACTACCCTCTCTCACACTTCTCCTTCAATTTTTGCCAATTCAAATCCTTCTGCAACTATAATTTTAAAAATGTAACAAAATCAGTTGATGGTACAGAGAGAACTAATAAGTGAAGATCTTACTCAAATTGCCTTGACAATGCATTAGCTACTTTATTATCCAGTCTCAGTTTATATTGAATTTCATAGTCATACCCAAGCAATTTTACTAAATATTGTAACTATTTAGGGGTTTATATGACTTTAATCAATATATATTTAAGGCTTTTTTTATCAGTTATGATGATAAAATGCCTTCTTATCAAATATTGCCTCTACCTTCATACTGATTCCTCTATAGCCACCAATTCTCTTACATATGTGGTAGCTTTCTAAAGTCTTGTACTAAATGGTTTTAGTAAAATAGGACTACAATAAATTTATAATTATGTAAGGAGTAGGTATATATATATATATATATATATACAATACCATAAATTAGGAATTACTCATTAAAGTAAAATTATAAAATTTATCAAATATAGTATAAGTCAATATATATATATATATATATGTGTGTGTGTGTGTGTGTATCGTGAAATATGAATGAGTAATAAGAAAATAATGAATAATAAAAATAATAATAGCAATAATTGTAATAAGACTAAAATCTCAATAATAGGAAAAGTATGCTTAAAATAATAAAAATATCAATTATATGATTTAAATAATTATTAAATCATAAATATATTAGAAAAAAATAAAATAAATATTTTATAATTTTTAAACTAAAATAATAAATTTTGTAATATTTTTATATCATAATTCAAACTGTGAGTTACAACGTCCAAAACGAATCACGTTACGAGAAAATACGTTCGAAAACGATCAAAATAGACTATAAGTTTATAACAATCCAAGCTAAAATGAAAAAATTATATGTGATTCGATAAAAAACTTGAATCGACAATTTCACATAATTAGGTAAAGTAAACTTTACAAATTACGATACTAGTTTAGCTTTAAATTCCCAAACTTACAAATTTTTATTATTCTTAAGTGATTTTGATATAGACCTTGAGTTGCCACCAGATTACTACGACCTCTGAGTTGGTTATGGTTGAGTGAGTTTTTCCTAATGATTTCATACTTGTTGTGTTTGTAGTTAGTGAATATAAGTTATGATCGATAAATGAATGTGTATGGGGTTGGGTTATGCTTGTGTACAATAATTGTTGTTAATGGTGAATTTACTTTAATTATAATATTGTATCGATTGTTGTATAGTAGATTCACTATGAATTGATTGTTTGTAACTTAGAATGACTACTAACTAATGAGACTTAATTTTTACTTGACTAGAAAAAGTTAACTTGGATCATGCATAATCATGCACCGTATAACTAATTCCAATAGTCACATTATACAAAGGTAGCGAGAGGTTATACATGGGTTAATTATTGATTGTTATAGATTTTATATGGTACACACATGCGATATGACCTTACCCTAGCCTGCGGGAAGACAAAGCGTTGGAGGTACCAACCATCTGGATAAGGGTCAAGTCTAGAGGCCTTTGTTTAGGAGTGAGTGAGGGTTATGTGAACCTACTCATAATCATATGTAGAGCTCGTTTTGATAAAACTAATAATGGATATACCATTATATTTTAAAAATGAAACGAGGAGTTTCGTTATGAGATAAGTTCTATTATAATACCCGGATCTAATTGTGCCGATGTATCTCCAACCTTGACTTCGGAGGGTGTTAAATTTGAGTTGCATGTAGTACCTAGCCACCTGCATGTATTTGTTTGGCATACTGATTGTTATGCATTCATTTGATTGAATTTAATTATTGTATAACTTGATTGCTATATGGTTGAAGGAATTATCTCACTAAGCTAGTTAGCTTATACCCTTATAGTTTTCTTTCGTAGGCTGTGTTATTTATGGAGCCGGGCCATTGCATGCTCGAGGTTATTGTTCTACGTGGGGTTAATGTAGGAGCTAGATGTGATCAAAGAGTATTCTTGATAGTTTATAGAGCTAAATATGTAATTAATATAATGGTTTAACTTAAGACATGTTTTAGACTTCTTATTTGTAAATTCTTATACATAGATAAACTATGTGTTATGTTCCTATAATTTATTATTTATCATGAAATGATATTGTTTACGCTTGTACACTCTTAGTAGTTAGTTGTAGCTGTAGCTGTAGCCTTATGTATCGTATAAAAGGGTCGTTGATTGTAAGGGAATTCAATCTGCAATCCTTTGTACGGTATACGGTGATTGCCATGACTAACCCCCTAGGATCATGATAGTTGTGTTGAGTTAAATTGAGTTGGGGACTTCACATAAAGCCTTCTTTTTAAAGAATTCGTTCCAATTTTCATCTTTTATTCCATGATTTATTTAGTATTCCTTGTTAAAAGATCTAATCTTTACAAGTTATCTTAACCCTTAGAAGGTTAGATTTTTTAGGGTCTTGATGTGCCTCTAAAGGGTGTTAAGCTAAGAAAGTTGGAAGTTTCACTTAGAAGTTAGTATCCTTTGAGCCCCTTCAATTCTTGTCCTTTACTTAAGAGTTTCATTCAATCTTCCTTCCCTAAGGATCCAACCTTTACTTAGACTTCTCGGGATCTCTAAATGCTTAGCATAGTAAAAATTTTGTGATGTAGAAGAGAAGTATAGGACGAGGTAGGTTAGGCATTCTTAGAAACTTAGTCAGTATTGAATCAAAAAGTAAACTAAGATAAACTTGTTATTCTATTGACTAGGTTGTTGTTGCCGGTTTCTCTATTTCACTTGATTAAAAACTTGTGATTGGGTTTAGTAAGCAAATCAAACTAATTTATATTCAGCCTAAATAAATTGGTTGCTAATTTTGTTTAATCTGCTTGCACTAGGAGGCCAAAGTGGCATATCCCTATAAGAGTAGCTACTGATTATTTGTAAGGATTCTTTAGGAGAATTTCATATGGGACAACACAACTAGACTTCTAAAATTTAGATTTATGAACTCTTATCTATAATTTGGACTCTATGAGTAAAGGACTTAAAAGAAATATATATATTTATATCCACCTATATATGTAGACAAAGATCATGGTGTGCAGGGTCATGACTACACCCTATGTTAGTTGCTAGCTTAAATTAATGATAATTAATTTACTGTTTGCTTTATACTTGATGAAATTTGTATTATATGCATGTGCATGGCTTGGCTTAGTATCTATTTGTGCTTGTACATCACGTACTAAGCTTCAGTTCATTATTTTATTTGTGTAGCTGTAGGTCAATTTGATAATTTTGTGACAAGTATGAGAATTGCTATTATTGGGTTGAGAAAGTGAGGCATTTAGTTCTATATATTGTAAAAGATCAAGATCTAGCTAATAATCATGTCTATGATTGGAGTGACTCACTTATGAGTCACTCAAATGGATGTACTTGGATAATTAGTGTTTTATTCTTAATAAGCGATTATTATAAGAGATTTTTGAGATTATAGTTAATTTTAGATCCTTATCGTATCATTAGCAAACTGGAGACATGTGATGAGTTGTGATACTGTTAGGTCTCGATGAGTTAGGATTTTATAAACTTCAAAAAGTTGAAATATTAATTTTTAGGAATTCACTAAACTTTAACTAATATGGTCTCTCTCCTCGACTTGCCATTATTAATGAACATTATCACTCAAATATGGTTAGGTTTTAAAATGGTGAAATTCTACGAATGTGATTATATTTAATAATTTCTTACAAGTAGTTTCTTTTATTGACATGCATATGTTACAAGCCAATTTAGAAGGCCTAAAATCATAAGGTTCATCCAAGTCCAAGAGAAGATAATCCAGAATATTCTAGAAGATAATCCAGAATATTCTTGAAGATCTAAAAGATTCTAGAATAGGTAGTAGGTAAGATAGGTAGATGCATTTAATGTAAAGGTAGATGGGATTCATTTATAACTGTTAGATTGAATTGATCTTCACCCTCCATCTTGAGAGGCCTCTTGTATATATAGGGGAGATCCCCTTAGTTGTATTATCAAGTTATTTTGAGTGAATACTATTTTCATCAGAGTTTCTCTCTCTAAACATTATGAATTGCTACAGGCTAACTTAACCTTTCTTAGTGTGGTCAAGAATGCTAAGTGCTGCATGGGTTTAAGTAAGGAAATCTACCTGTGATAAGTGGTATCAAAGCTAAGTTAAGAGACCATGTGTGGAGAAGATGTTATCTAGAGGAGACAACAACACTTTAATGGTTGAAGAGTTAGGTAACCAAGATGACCGTAAAGTCACCAGGTAGAGGGCTAAGTCTTGGGACTTACTGAACTCCCTCCTTAATAGGATGGATAGAGCGGAGCTAAGCATTGCTGAAGCAAAAGAACAATTTGATGAATCACAAGGCAATCTTGAAGAGATGGAGGAAGAACTTCGAGGCAAGTTCAAAGGGCATTGAATCAAGCCATTGAGGAGCTGAAGCAGCGTAATGAGGCGATTGAAGGGAAGAATGAAGTACTCTAAGCTCAAGTTATGGCTTTGGAAACTAAGAAAGAAACTTATGAAGCTAAAATGAATGCTGCAATGGTGGCCATGCGCTAAGAGATTGAAGAACTTAAGAACTAACTAGTAGCATGTTTGGTGATAGTAGCAAATGAAGTGACCGTCCAGTTTGCTCATAAGGTCAATGTGCCCAAGCTTGAACCTTTCAATGGGACATGATCTGCTCCGAAGGTAGATAACTTCCTCTGGGGAAGAAAATAATATTTTAATGCTGTAAGAATCTTAGATGACCTCGAAAAGGTACATATTGTTGCTATGTATTTGAAAGATTTTGTTATGGTATGGTGGCGTAGGAGGGCAAATGAAATTAATACTTGAGCTAGCTTTGTACATGAAATTAAGGGGTAATTCTCTCTCCAAAATGCTGCTAAAGAAGCAAAGGTGAAGTTGTGTCACCTAACTCATAAGAGGGACATCAAGCAATATGTGAAGGAATTCTTAGAACTGATGTTGAAGATCCTAAACCTTAACTAGGATGACACTCTAGTGATGTTTTTAGATGGTCTCAAACCTTGGGCAAAGTTAAAGCAGATCGAAGAGGAGTAGAAGGCATCTCTAAGGCTATAGCAGTTGTTGAAGGCTTAATGGAGTTCAAGAAGACAGAACATATGACCTCGATGGGAAGGTGGAAGGGGGGAGTTGAGAAGGAAAAGAGTAGGAGTTCCTTAAGAGGGAAGCCTAAAATGGAAGAGAAAAACAATGATCGGGGAAGGACTCGTGAAGGAAAAGATGGGGAACGATGGAAGCCCTAAGAATTGAAGTGCTATTTCTGTAATGGGCCCCATTATGCTAGGGAATGCCCAAAGAAAGATTGGTTGGTAGCAATTATGGCAAATGAGAGCTTCGATGAAGGGGATGAGGCCAAACTGGGTTCGATACAACTGCTTAATGCTATGAAGATGCAGTAGAAGCAAAAGGGGTTGATGTACACTAAGGTGATAGTTACGGGCCAGAAGTTAAATGCCCTAATTGACATAGGAGCATCTCATTTGTTCATCTTCAAGGTAGTAGTAAGTAAGATCAGAATGGAAGTAGAGAAGACCAAAACATGGTTCAAGATGGTAAACTCAAAGGAAGTCCTTACTATTGGAGTCGCTAGGGAGATAGAGCTCCATATGGGAAGGTGGAAAGGGAAGGAAACCATCGAAGTAATACCTATGGACGACTTTGAATTTGTGATTGGGATGGAATTCCTAGATCGTATTGATGCACTTATCGTTCCTCATGCAAACTGTATATGTGTGCTTGAGACTAAATCTCAATGTATGGTGCCTATCATAAGAAAAGCTGGTTAAGCCATGAAATTCCTTTTTGTTATACAACTAGCGAAGGGCCTAAAAAAGAATGAAGTTATGTACGTTGCTACATTGAAGTAAGAAGAAGAGACAGGAAGTCAAGAGGCAATTCCACATCGAGTGAGGGAGTTACTAAGGGTATTTAAAGACATCATGCCTAAAGAGTTACCAAAGAAGCTATCACCAAGAAAGGAAGTGGATCGTACGATTAAGCTAGAACCAGGTACAAAGGCCCCTGCTACAGTTCCTTATTGCATGTCCCCAAAAGAATTAGAAGAACTAAGGCGATAATTGAAGAAGTTGTTGGAAGATGGATTCATCCAACCATCAAAGGTACCTTTTAGAGCTCCAGTTCTCTTCCAAAAGAAACATGATGGGTCCCTTCGAATGTGTATTGACTATAGGGCCTTGAATAAGGTCACTGTGAAAAATAAGTACCCCATTCCTTTGGTATCAAACTTGTTCAATCGATTGGGAGAGGCAAGATATTTTTTGAAATTGGATCTACGATCGGGATATCATCAAGTATGGATAGCAAATGGAGATGAGCCTAAAACCACTTGCGTCACAAGGTATGGTGCATTTGAGTTTCTTATTATGCCATTTGGGCTCACGAATGCCTCGGTTACTTTTTGTACTCTTATGAATAGGGTATTAGCACTATTCTTAGATTAATTTGTTGTGGTTTACTTAGATGATATCATGATTTATAGCAAGTCTATGGAAGAGCACATAGAACATCTTCGTACAGTTTTCCTAGCTTTAAGGGAAAATGAGTTATATGTAAAGCTGGAGAAATGTGCCTTTGCAAAGGAAGAAGTGGCCTTCCTAAGGTACGTAGTAGGATAGGGGAAGATCAGAATGGACAAAGAGAAGATACGGGCCATTCAAGAATGGAAAGAACTTACTAAGCCCACCAAATTGAGGTCATTTCTTAGCTTAGTAAATTATTATAGAAGGTTCATACATGGATACTCTCGAATGGCTACCTCCTTAATGGATTCACTCAAGAAAGAGGCTCTATGGGAGTGGAGGGGAGATTGACAGAAGGCATTTGATACCTTGTAGGAAACAATCATTAAAGAGCCAGTTCTTGCACTCCCTAACTTTGGTAAAGTATTTGAAGCATGCAGGATGCTAGTGATTATGCCATTGGTGGGGTTCTGATGCAGGAAAACCATCCAATAGCCTTTAAGAGCTGAAAGTTTAATGATACGGAGAGGCGATACCCAGTACATGAGAAGGAAATGATAGTTGTAGTACATTGCCTTCAAGTTTGGAGACACTACCTTCTTGGCACAAAATTTGTGGTCAAGATCGACAATGTAGCCACTAGTTACTTCCAAACCCAAAAGAAGCTATCCCTTAAGTAAGCTTGGTGGCAAATTTTCTTGGTAAAATTCGATTTTAACATGGAATACAAGGCAAGAAAGATGAATGTTGTAGTGGATTCCCTAAGTTGGAGGGTAAAACTAGCTGCTATCAGTAGTCTTGAGAATAACCTCCTAGAAAAGATTCAGGAAGGGATAGAGATCAATCAGTTGGCTAAGGCTCTACTAATCCAATGTAAAGAGGGTAAAACAAAGAGATTTTGGGAGGAAGACGAACTAATATACACAAAAGGGTAACGGGTGTATATTCCTAACTCATCCCCATTAAGGAGGGAAATATTAAGGGAATGCCATGATTCTAAATGGGTAGGTCACCTAGGAATACATCAAACCCTAGCCTTGATTGAAGAAAGGTAATTTTGGCCACATCTAAGAGAGGATGTTAAGAGTTATGTCAAAACTTATCTCATATGTCAACAAGACAAGGTGGAATAAAGACCAGCACTTGAACTATTAGAGCCTCTACCTATTCCAAAGCATTCTTGGGAAAGTGTCTCTGTAGATTTTATTGTAAGCTTGCCCAAGTCAGAGGGATATGGTACTATTATGGTAGTAGTAGACAGGTTCTCAAAATATGCAACCTTCATTCCAGTAACAAATGAGTGCCCTACCGATAAAGCAGCTCGATTGTTTCTCAAGCATATAATAAAGTATTGGGGTTTGTTTAGAAACATTGTAAGTGATCGAGATGGTCGTTTCATGGGGAAATTCTAGACAGAGCTATTCAAGATTCTTGGTTCTGAGCTAAACTTTTCTACTAGTCTTCATCTATAAACGGATAGACAGACGAAAAGGGTGAATGCATTAGTGGAGCTTTACTTGAGGCACTTTGTAACTGCAAGTCAGCGAGACTAGTCTAAGTTATTGGATGTGGCACAGTTCTCTTTTAATCTATAGAAGAATGAATCAACAGGGCATAGTCTATTTGGGATTATCCTAGGGAGACAGCTGCTAACTCCCAATACGGTAACCACAGGATATACAGGGTCTAGTCCCCTAGCATATAAATTTGCAAAAGAGTGGCAAGAGAGCCAAGACTTAGCTTAGACTTACTTAGACAAAGCTATCAAGAGAATGGAGAAAGTTGCAAATAAGAAGGGTCGGCCAATGAAGTATTAAGTAGGGGATTAAATACTTGTGAAGTTATACCTAATCCAGTAGACTAAGGGCCAATTACACAAAGGATTGATGAGGCGTTATGAAGAACCATTTCTTATAATGAAATGGATGGGATGAGTATCTTATAAGTTGGAGTTGCCCTCAAGATTAAAATTCGACCTAGTATTTCATGTTAGTATACTCAAGCCATATCATAAGGATAAAGATGACCCTAGTAGAACAATATCACAGAGGGCTATAGTTGGAGTTTGAGAATCATACGAAAAAGAGGTTGGAGAAATTATTGTTGATAAATATGTAAGAAGATGAGGCCACTCCCCTAAGCACGAGTATATGGTCATTTGGAAAGGAAAGCTAAAGAGTGAGGCCAGTTGGGAACTTGTTGAAGCTCTATGGTAGTTTCCAAACAAAATTCAAAAGTTCCATGAAGAAAATACGACGAGGACGTCGCCAAAATGAGTAGGGGAGAATGTTACGAGCAAATTTAAAAAGGCCTAAAATCTTAAGGTCCATCCAAACTTGAGAGGAGATAATTTAGAATATTCTAAAAGATCTAAAAGGTTCTAGAATAGGTAAAAGGTTCTAGAATAAGTGGTAAGTGAGATAAGTAAATACATTTAATGTAAAAGTAGGTGGAATTCATTTATAACCGTTAGATCGAATTGATCTTGGCCCTCCATCTTTTTATATAGGGAAAATCCTTTCGGTTGTATCATCAAGTTATTTTGAGTGAATACTATTTTCGTCAAAGTTTCTCTCTCTAAACATTGTGAGTTATTACAAGCTAACTTAGCCTTCTTTAGTATGGTCAGAAATGCTAAGTGCTGCACGGATTCGAGTAAGGAAATCTACTTGTGACACATAATAGATGGATTTAATCATTTTTTTTCTGTAATATTCGATGTACTTTAATATGATTTTTTTTTTTTTTTACACATTACAGGGTTCACATGCGTAACCTACGACATGTAGATTACGGAAAACTGGTCATAATTGTTTAAATCACATATGTCGGCATAAGATGGAGATAGAGATTATACATTTAAGATGGGGCATTAGGGTATGAGAAAGGCTAATATGTATCTGCTATCC
Organism: Lumnitzera littorea; assembly: GCA_024138015.1. Classification (NCBI taxonomy): domain Eukaryota; kingdom Viridiplantae; phylum Streptophyta; class Magnoliopsida; order Myrtales; family Combretaceae; genus Lumnitzera; species Lumnitzera littorea. The sequence goes on from JAMXBB010000003.1 coordinate 108,966,304, forward strand.
ATTTCCCACTGATTTTATAATTTTATCTAAAAGATCAATTTCCGACTGGCATCCTGCATGTTATACCACACAGGAGTTTCCTATTTCTTTTTATCCTTATTATTGACATGTATCCGTCGCCTCATGTTCACAAAATATCCTCTTCATCGTATGTTTTCTCTCCATGCACACGAAAATGTACTGGATATACCTCCTTGAAAATCAATAAAGCCTTCAGGAACTCAAATAACGCTTGCATTGATTTCATGGGTCCCTGATAGTTAGACTTTTTCTTTCTTGTGCACAAGATAATCATTTTTACCTCTTTAAATTGCAACTTCACTGAAATTTAGATGATTAGCCGACAATATTGATTTCAGATAAAACAAAGTATTGCTGTCAAAAACCCCACAATTCCATTTGTTGGAATTTTTCCTCTTTCACATAATTCAATGCACATTGACTATCAAAGAAAACCGTGGGGGTCGACCATGTTCACAACTCGCCTCTCCGTGTCATTGTTTGCTACGTCTCTATTTTGTGATCTAGGGGAATATCCATTGTAGACATGTGTGGATTCAGTTTTGCCACTCAATTTCCTTTTCCTTTCACTATTATTAGCTTTGTATTTATTACATTATTAACTTGATTCATCGGAAACATCTGCTGGTCTTTCTAAAACTGTTATTTTATAATCTGGCCTTTAATACTATAATCTTTCAATATTAACGGGGCAATAGTTGGTAATGGTAAATACTATATGTCGTACCTAAGTATAGGTGAGCAGTTTTAGGACAAGCCCTTTCAATCTACAGTATAAAGGGTCAAGTACGAATTTATGTATTGGCAGATTGCCTGCCATAAAGAGGAAACCCATGGGAGCCAAAAATACACTGGTACCTAGGGGTGGTTACTAGGAAGCCCACGTATTTCTATGAGTTAAAATTTGTGTATTTTAGGTACTCATACTTTTCTCATATCAGGCCCATCATGTTCATGTGTCCCACGTGCTTAGGCTTCACATGCTTGTCCCCCTCGTGTACGACTTATTTATTCACATGCAATCCCAAGTGTTCTTACGTTTTTGTAATTAGGCTCCAATATAATATCGAAAATGACTTATTGACATTTTCACGTATTTGCGGTAATTACGGTATTATATATTTTTAAATTTTGTGAGTTTGAATATTCATCATGTGTATTATACTGTTATTACGTATTTATGCAGTAAATTATAAAGATTATTAATTAATTAGATTAGTAAATATGGCGCAAAAAATATTAATTACATATACGTATTTTTTACGAAAACATTTGTTTACATTTACTTTATACATTGTGTATGAATAACACATATGTCCATGCTACATATTGTATATATGTATTTTTATATGTAAATAAGTATAACGTATCTATGCATATTTAGAAAATTTGTATAATACATTTTTGTAAAAAAATATGTAAAAGTATTTTGTGCATATATATATTTATTAGAACGTATGTATGTTTATATAATTATGCAATAGGGAAAATGAAAATAATCCTTTTAAACATTGACTTAAGTGCAAATTGATTTCTTAAACTTTCAAATTATGATTTTTGATCCTTAAACTTTGATAAATTAGCAAATAACTATTATAGGTTAAGATTAACCTCTTTAAACTTTGATTTTTATATGTAAATACCTTTAAACTGATTAAAATGTACATTAAGACCTCTTATATTTTGATTATAGTATGACTTTTTTTTAACTAAAAAAGGAAATATTCTTTATATTGTTAATTTATCAAAATTTAGGGGATTAGAACCACACTTTAAAAGTTTATGAGATTAATCCATACCTAAGTTAAAGTATATGAGGGTTATTTTTAATTTCCCCATATGTAATTGTATGGATGTGTACATTAATGCATAAATAAATAGATGTTATTATGTACTTATAAATATATGCGTAAATATATGAAAATATGTATGTATGTATATAAGTACGAGACATACAAATATGTATTAATATATATGACTACGTATATACAAATATGTATAATCGATTATGTATATATGTACTTATTTATGTACGTATAAGCATGATGTAGGGAATGTAAGAAAGAAATTCGAAATTCTATTATTTCTTAAATAATTATTCATAAAGAAACAAGAAAAGATGCAAAGAAACTATTTATATCTAAAAAAATCCGTAAAATATTTCTAAAATATTGTTTAAGAATAAAAAAGGTTGGTGACGAGTCTTAAAGTGCGTTTTTCAAGCCCAAAACAGTATCAATTGAGTTTACTTAAAAAGTGCCTCGATGATTAGAGTTTTATCACTTAGTTTTTAAGAGGTACTATTGCCTACCTCCCTAAGGGGTATTATAGACCACCTCTCTTAAACAATTGATGTTCTTGTCAATTTTTTTATATAGGTCTAAAATTACCAATAGGTAGGGACTATGCCCTCCTAGCTGGTGGAGCACTTTGTTATCACCTGTATTATAACCCTAAGGGAGACTTAGTAGGATTGTCTAAATTTTTCATATTATGTATGTATCCGTAATATAAAAACCGTCTTGTATGTTAGAGATTACAAGACTATAATTAGTTAGTCTATAGGGTTTCAAATTTTTTATTTACAAACTTACCCTATTATATAAATAACTAAGAATATCCAATATTTCATAATTTCTTATAACTGTAGAAAATCGATATCTCCTACCAAACAATAAGATCAAGTAGTAAAAGCCTTAAATGTAAACTTACTAATATTATAAAATTTAAGTATAAAACTAGTAAATCACAAGCAATGTTTCAAATCTACTATACAAACTATGTTTGGATTACATCTCTTAAGTATCTTAATACCTGCACTCAATACTCAACTCTTAACCCATACCCAATTATCTATCAACCTGCAAAAAAAAAAAAAAAATTATTGAGGAGTAAGCTAGAAGAGCTTGGTAAGTTATCCCTCGTACTATACCAATAAGTAGGTTATCAAACAATTTATTACCAAACATATAAATGCATGAATAAGTAATATGCTAAACAATATATATGTAGTTAACCGGTGTTGCATACAACATCAAATTTAACACCCTTTAAAGTAAGGGTTGAAGATACATCGGCACTAATCACAACTAGGCTCCAGTACTTAGGATTTTTAACTATAAATTTAAATTCCATATTTTACGTAATATGTTTTCATTTCAAAGAAGTCCAATAATACACAAAATCTCAAGTTTAACGGTGAGGTGGCTCTCATAATCCACGCTCATACTCGATAGTGATAGTCTTTAAACTTCAACTCCTAGTCACTTACGGTTAGCGTCTTCAGTGCTAGGTAAACTCACGGGCTAAGGCTAGGGTCTTGTTGTATCAATACTCTTATACTATAATAATCAAATTATATGAGAATCTATTCCTCCAATGCTCTTCATTACCAACCATGTGAGGTGACAGCCAAAACATTATATGCAATGTTCGTGCTTATGCATGATCCATGTAATCTAAGTTAAGTCCTATGTGATTAAGTCAATTTATGAGGTGATCAATCAATATCAATAAACCATTCAATTATACAGTAATAAATTAAGTAGGTAATTATTCAGCTATTATGTTTCATAACATTTTACACAATACACAACCAATATTTAAGCACATGCATAACTCAAACCCCTATACATCAAGTTATTAATATTTGCTCTAAGTACACGAATTATAAACACAAAATAAATATAAAGTCATTGAGAGTACTCACTTAGTTAATGAGTCTATTAATAGTCTTAATAGTCCTCTTGGAGAGTCGATATTTATATCGAGGATCACTTAACATTACAGGAATATAAAAAATAATAAGTATATAAGTGGAATGATTAAGCTACTCATATAATTGGTATTAACTACTTAATTTAGTTATCTATTCCTATAATATGCTCATTTTGAGCGTTTTCGTTAATCGCATATAACTTTTCTAATTTAACTCTGATTTTTATGAAATTATAGTTTATTTTGATCATTTTTTAACGTAATTTCTCATAGTGGGGTTTATTTTTAGACGTTATAACTTGCAGTTTCATTTATGATACAAAAATATTACGAAATTCATTATTTTAACTTAAATAATTATAAAATATTATTTTAAGCTTTTCTTTGTATATTTATGGTTTAGTAAATATTTAAATCTTATATTTTGAATTTTTTTTTATTTTTAAGTTTATTTTACCATAATTTACTTATTTTGCTAATTTTTAGGTTTAAGACTTATTTAATTCATTTTTACTACCTTATTAATTAAATATTTTATTGTTATTTTTAATTACGAATTTAATTAATTCCATTAAAGGCTAACATGGCAACATAGGGAAACGCTATATGTCACTTTCGAATTTTTTTGTACTTTTTCCAAATTTCTTATTTTTGTATTTTTATGTCATATATATATGTATAGTAATATTTATTATTATATTTTACTAAATTTTATAAATTACTTATTTCTTATATTTTTAAGGATGTTAAGGTATATATGTATATATTCATATTTATCATTTTACTTTATTTATTAAATTAATATTATAGTATATTATGTGCTATTAAAATATACTCGTATTTCTAACTATACCATACTATATATTATATATACTATACACATGGGTATATATATATATATATATATATACATATGTAATTGTATTTCATACATATACAAACATATATGATTATATTACATATATATATATATATATACTAAAATACTTAATATACATAGTATTATACATAAATTCATATATATATGCATCACGTCTAGGGTGTATATATATATATATATATATACATAATCTATATAAAAATACAATATATATACACTACTGCATACACATATACATACCGAATATATATACACTTTATTATACATATACTATATTATACTAGTATTTTATATTTTATAGTTATATATGCATATTTTTTATTACATATACATATATATATATATGTATATAAATAAGTAAGGAAAATATATATTATATACATACTATTATATGCGCATGTACATATGTATATTTACACAATTTTTGATACCTAAATATTTTGGTAGAATCTAATATAACATATATAAATGTACATGAGTAGACTTATGTGTTTATACATATATAAACATATGAAATTCCATTTCATGTACACTTGGTTTTAATACAAAACAAAACATTCCTAAATACAAGTATTTCTACAAAATACATATATACACATGGTACATGAAATTTAACAAAATACATACACAAAAGGCTACTTAATTAATCCTTTGGATGTCTTGATGTATAGTTGTTCTAAGTGCTTCCTTTTCCCTCCAATTATATTGATTGAAAATTGAGAAGAAAGTTGGAAAGAAAAAGAACTAGCAAAAAGAAAAACGGAGAGAAGCTTTCAATGGAGTTTATTAGTATAAAGTTGTGTGTTCGAAAACAAGAAGAAGAAATATCCAAAGACAAATTGAACCAAGAATGAGACTTACGGTGGAAACAAGAAAAAGAAAAGAAAGGATAATGGGAAGCATTAAATGGATGGGATTGCCGTTATTGTTTGATTTGTCCTCATCCACATAATTAAGCATATGAGGAATTAAGAAATCACATAAGTAGCAGATAGCACACACTAGAACCCAACGTAGTAATGGAGGAAAAATAAGGAAAGGAAAAGGAAAAGGAAAAAGGAAAGGAAAAGAAGGAAAAAAGGGAAAAAAATTAGATTTTTCCAAATGCAAAGATTATAAATTTAGTATTTATAAAATAATATTGCAATTTTATAAAAATTTATTAATTAATTGTTACCTATTATGTTTATAATATTTACTAGTTATTTCAGCGTGTACATTAATAAGTTTATGCAATTATGCGTTTTGATCGATTATTGTATTTGACTAATGTTTCATTACTATTAAGTTATATTTATTTATTTTATAAGTTTAAAGTTATAGTTTTATGGTTTTCGTCAAGTTTAAGTTTGATTTTGTGTATTTACATGTACATAAGATTTAGGATTTTTGTATACAATTTAGGTTTCGATCGAATTTTTAGAGGTTTTATTACCAATACTATATTTGATTTCATAATTTAATAAAACTTTTATTTTACTTAGCCTTATCGACTCATTACATTATCTAGAGTACTCAAATCTAATTTATGGCTTAAACCACTAACTGTATAGGGTTTACAACTTGTAATAACTTAGTTCGAAATCCTCCTAGCAAGATATTACTCACTTTGGCATGAAATACCTCATGGTTTTGTCTCATGATGCAACAACTTCTCAAGAGGTCACCCATTTTGGGATTACTCTGACTTGAACATGCTTAACTTCAAAGTTTTAACATGATTCAAGCTGCTATACCGAAATGCGCCTCGATTATTAGAGGTATATTACCTAGTTCGTAAGTGGTACTATAATCCATCGTCCTTAAAGAACTAACGTCTTCGTTAATTTCATTACAGAGGTCTAGGTTTGTTACTAAGCACGGATTATGCACTTCTAATTGGTAGAGTACTCTAATACCACCTGTAACGATCTGGCCAGATCTCCTTCTAACGAGGTATTGTCCACATAGGTGTGAAATGTTGTACAATTTTGTCCCATGGTACAATAGCTTTCCAAGAGGTCACTTATCCTAAGATTACTCTAGCCTGAGCACAGTTAACTTTGGAGTTTTGATGTGTTTCGAGCTGTTATACCAAAAGGCATATCGATTATTAGAGTTCCATCGCATAGTTCTTAAGGGGTACTACACAAAGGGTCTTTACATACATAAAAAGGATAAATGTTAGCTACATTGAATGTTTTCAATATACCCATACTGTCTAGTAATGCAACAACATATACATTGTCATTTATTTTCTAAAGTATTTGATAAGGACCATACTTCTTAGGTTGTAACTTGTTGTACACTCTTGTCAAAAACCTTTCCTTTCAAAGAAATACCATGACCTCATCTCCAACAGAAAACTTTGTTTTCCTCTTGTGCTTGTCTGCTACGTCATTATACTTAGCATTACTTTCCTCTAACTTCTACTTCACTTCTATAGCAAATCTAAAGCATGTTAAGGCGGCTTCATGTAGACAATAGCAAATGGTACCTTTCTAGTTGAATAATGTACAACACTATTATAAGTGAACTCTACCAATGCCAAAGCTATACCCCATTACTTCAATTTGTCTCCACTTATACTTCGAATTAAGTTTCTAAGTATCCTATTAATCGCATCAATTTGGCCATCTATTTCAAGATGTATCGTACTGCTAAAATTTAGTAAGGAATCAAATATCTTTCATAATGTTCTCGTCACTTAAGAATTTGTTATCATTGTCTAAAGTAATTGACTTTAGTACTCCATGCAAGAGAATAACTTTGTTGAATAATAATTTGGTTGTACCAATCACATTTGAGGTTTTCTTGCAAGGAATAAAATGCACCATCTTCAAAAACCTATCAACAACAACAAAAACAAAATCGAATCCTCTTTGGTTTTGGGATAAGCTAAGTACAAAATCCATGGAGAGATCTTCCCATATATTCTTAGGTACTGGCAAATACATGTATAGTTTAGTATTTTGAGATTAACCCTTCCCCTTTTGATAAATATAACATATCTACACAAATTTAGAAACATCTCTCCTCACAAAAGGCTAGTAATACCTCCATACAATTGCAACATCTCACCCTAAATGTTCAGAAAGTCTAGCTCCATGCAAATCTTGAATCAACTTCTCCTTAAGGATAATCTAGGGACATAAAGTTGATTACTACGCATCAAATATCCATCATGAATGTAAAAATCATCACAAACCTGGCCTTTACTACACTTAACCTAATGTTCCTCAAAATCATCGTCCTCTCCATACAATTCCTTTAAGCAATTAAACTTAACAATTTCATTACGGTAGCTCAAGGCATCTAAAGCTTTATTCTCCACCCTAGCTTGGTGCTTAATTCTGAAAGGAAATCTTGATAAAAATTGAAACCAATAGGCAGGCATGTCTTTGCTAATCTAAGTTCAACTTTTCAAATGCTTCACTATTTGGAAATCAGAATAAAAAATAAATTCCTTACCAATTAAGTAATGCTCCAATATTAGACAAAAAAAAAAAAAAAAGCAATGCTCTAATGTCTTCAAAGCTCACACAATAGAATAGAGCTCTTTATCATACGTTGACCAATCCTGTCTTGCGTCGCTCAACTTTTCACTGAAATAAGTAATCGGCTTCTTCTCTTAAAAAAGAACTACACCTATTCCTACACCATTTGCATCACAATCAACCTCAAATAATTTATCAAAATTCAGTAATGCTAAAACTAGTATAGAATACAGCTTCTCTTTCAACAATACAAAACTAGGCTTAGTCTCCTCTCATCAATTAAACATGCCTTTCTTCAGACATTGAGTCATTAGGGCTACAATATTACTAAAATTTTTTATAAATTGCCTATAAAATGTTGCCAACCCATGAAAACTCCTAGCTTTAGAAACTGATTTAGGAGTAAGCTACTCTTTAATAGTCCTTATTTTCTCCTCATCCATCTAGATACCAAAAGCACTAACAACAAACCCAATGAAGAATAATTTCCTTAGCATAAAGATGTACTTCTTCAAATTAACATATAACTTATTCTCTCTCAAAACAGTTAACACTTCACGTAAATGCAACAAATGCTCCTCTTCTAACTTATTATAAACTAAAATATCATTAAAATAAACAACTATGAATTTGCCAATAAAAGGTATCAATACTTGGTTCATAACCCACATGAAGGTACTTGGTGCATTTAACAAGTCGAATGGCATAACAAGCTACTCGTACAACCCTTTCTCCATTTTGAATGTTGTCTAACTCCCATCTTTCATGGGCATTAATAAAGTTGGAACTACATAAAACTCCAACTCTCTTGAATATTCCTTTTGTTCAGTAACTCTTCTACCTTCTCCTTTAAAATCTCACTATCCTTTAGACTCATCCTATAATGAGGAAATTTGGTAAACCAACACTTGGAATCAAATCTATTTGATGCAAAATATCTCTCAATGGAGGTAAGCCATCTGGAAGCTCATCTAGCATAACATATGTGAACTTTACTAATAATGGTTTAACCACCTCTAGCTGCTCATTTACCATCTTCTCTTCTCTAAAGCTACTAATTGCTTTATAATTAAAGCATAAACCACCCTAGACTTCCTCACTTCTACCTCCTTCTCTTCTATTAAAGTTCTGATGGTAAAGAAATTACATTCCTCTACTTTAGAAGTTTTAAAATGACTTCCACTCTTTATTGGAATCAAAGTAAACCATATACCCTCTCTTTCCAACTTGTATACATTGTCTCTCCTATACTGAAGTGCTAATGGTAAAGAAATAATATTCCTCCACTTTAGAAGTTTTGGAATGACTTCTACTCTTTATTGGCATCAACATAAATCGTACACCATCTCTTTGCAACCTATACACATTATCTCTCCTAGAATGCTGTACATTTTGATCAAATTGCCAAGGTCTACTAATAAGGATATGATAAGCATCCATGTCAACTATATCGTAATACGTCTCATCTCGATATTTACCTATAGAGAAAGGCACCTTATACCATTGCTTATCCTAAATCTTCTCTATTGCCTTATTCCACCTAAGCATATATGGATTAGGATGGGGTTCAATTAGTAGCTTCAATGCATCAATGACCCCTCTATTGATAATATACTCACAACTTCTACTGCTAAAGATTAAATCAAAACAACAATTTTCCATAGTACACCAGGTTCGAAACAATATATGGCACTAGTTGTCCTCTTCTTTCCTGGGGATGAACATAAGCTTCCTTATGACATATGACTACATTTCCTCTTCATCTTCATAATATTCTCTACCATCATCATAAGGTTTATACACAACATTATCTACCTCCTGGCTTTCTCACTCTACTAAATTCATAACTTGTCTCTTGGGGAATTTGTTGGACTTATACTCGAATTCCATACACCTAAGACACTTCCCATTAAACAAGTTAGGTTTGGTGTAAGGATTCTTTGGCTTTTGCTCCTCCTTATCATCTACTACTCTTAACTTTCCAACTAATCTCTCCCCATTTATTTTATCACTGCAAGATGGGGTATTCTAAATTGCCTTCCCTCTATTGCCTATGCTTTGATACTCACCACCATAACCCCCACCATAACCTCTTTAATTAAGATCATATATCGCCCTCACTTATAACATTAATTACTCCTTTAGTGCCATGTTTTTAGATTTGCTCAAATTCCTCATAACTTATACTCCAATTTTATCTTGAATTTGTGATTTCAACCCGTCCAAATATCGTACCACCTGCTAACCCTCAATTTCTCTGAAATAGTTTCTCTATGTTAGTTGCATAAATTCTGTTGTATATTCATGGATAGATCTTTACCCTTAATGATATAACTAGTATTGCTTGAATAAGATCTGATAATAATCAAGAGGGAGAAACTTCATTTTCAATAACTACTACATCCTATACCACGTTCTCACACGTACTTTACCTTACGAATTCTTTAAATCTGAAACCTTTCCCACCATGCAGATACAAAGCCCTTCAATTTACGCCTAACTAGTCTCACTGGTTCTCTTCTAGAACTCTTATGTAATCAAAGAACCTATCTATTTTGACGATCTAGTCAATAAAATCTTCAATTCCTAGGTTCTCATTGAAGTATGGAATATCAACCTTCAATTTAGAAACGCCATTTCTTAGACTTACATAAAACTCATTATAATTACCTCTACCTCTATATTGGCCTCTACAATCGACATAACCCCTTTCTCGTCTACCATAATTATGTCAGCTACTATAGTAATTACCACCACCATCATAATATGCATATCGAATTTCTATTGCATATTTGTCTTCTTTAGAGTCATAATCATAGGCCGCATGAAAAAGCCTATTAATAGGTTCTCCTAAGGAGATGTCTTCCTTAGGGTTTACTTTATCACCATCCTTGTTAATAGCTCTAATCGATAAGTCATCCAATTAATCTACAATCTCTTGAATACACCTCTCATGCATCTGGATTCTATAATCAATTGTTTGCTTTAATGCAGTTATGGCCATACACAAAATTGCCACATCTTTAGCAACATTTGGGATAGGGGGAACTTGCTTTGATACTACTTGATGTAGGGAATGCAAGAAATTCAAAATTCTATTATTTCTTCAATAATTGTTTGTAAAGAAACAAGAAAAGATGCAAAGAAACTATTTATATCTAAAAGAAATATAAAAAAATCATTAAAATATCGCATAAGAAAAAAAAAAGCTAGTAACAAGCTTTGAAGTATGTTTTTCAAGCCCAAAGTGGTATCAGTTGGGCTTACCCAACTACTTCACTATAGTGGTAAAAATCAATTCTCAAAAACATATAACAAAAAAAAATTCTCCTTAGATAAAAATTTATGCTTGTTTGAAGTATAACCGGAAAAACTACCTAATTTATCATGTCTACATCAAAACACATGTATATATGTAGAAATATGTACGTACAAATTTGTATATATATATATATATATAAATATGTATAAACATGTACACATTATACATACCTATTTATGTATGTATAAACATGAGTGTATGTATGGAAAAATATTTATGTATAAATCTGTATAAATATACATGCAAATATGTGCATACAAATATGTGTATATGTACATTCATATTTATGTATGTACGTATAGCATATTTATACGTATTTATGTTTAACATATTTATTTTTATACATAAAACGTATCTACATATAACAAATTTGTATAAATATGTCATAGACATTTATGCATAGATGTGTACAACAAAGAAAAAATAATAACAATTAATTAATAAGAAAATGAGAAGGGCATTCTATTAATAAAAAGTAACTTTATTAATCCATTACAAAAAATTAGAGTTCTAATAAGGAATAAAAATTCCTACATAAAGGCAAAAAGGTCCTTATGAAAAGCTATCATAGGGAATAATTGCACCATAATACTTGCTTAGTTGCAAGTCTCAATTTAAAACCCCTAGTAGGGACATCTCCCTATGAAGAATATAGTTGTGGGGAAACCATCCTATAAGAAACTAGCAAGAAAATCCTAATTTTCAAAATTTGGATTCATTGCATAAAATGTCAATAAAAAAGGAAGAAATGCACATAATTTTAACAAAATTTAAAACCAAGGAATATCATCTATGATAAGTGTATTATTTATTGAAAAGTTAAAAGGAAATATATGTACATCTTCTAATTTATAAAGTCATAACCAATTACACAAGAATATAAAGTAAAAGGCAAAACCAACTCCATAAAAATCTTCATAAGATCTATATTACTATATTTACACCACAAATTCTCCATTGAAAAAGTGGAAGTAGTCACTTCTTCATTGTCAAGTGTTAATAACTCCATGAAAGTGGATTCCACATAAATCTTAAGAACTTTAAGAATTTATTCCCCTAAGAGCAAAAATTTACATATATTTAAATATATTTAAATGTTAACAATTTAAGTCCCTAAAACAAACTAAACTTCAAGAATAGGTAGAGAAAAGAATATAGTAAAGAAAAGAAAAATGATTCAAATTTCCTTACCTTCTCTTCGAGTATCTCTAAAGTTCTTGCTATTAGAAAAAGTCAATCTAAATAGTATTGCTCATCTTGTAGCCACCTACTAAAAGTGTTCTACAAAGAATTTCCATGTCGCAAAACTTGATCAATAACAATATCATAACTAATGAAGAAAAATTAAATTGTTCACTAAAAAAAAAAAAAACGAAAGAACAATTTCCATCAAATTTAAATAAGATTGCATCATTTCTTTAGTCAACTTTACCTAATTTCGTCATTATATATATCATGAACCCTAGCTCTCTTTATATATAGTTTTAAATAAAAAATTTGCAAAGACAAAAAACCCATTTTATGTTCACATCTAGAATTGTAAAAAGAAAAAAAAAATTGCATAAAATTTAGTAAATTAATTCATATCCAATTGCACAAGTATAAAATAACAAAGAAAAAATAGGAAGGGGGTGGGGGGTGTATTACAACGAAGGAGGTCAACATTTAGGGCTAAATTCAAATAAGAAATTAACATTTCAAAAAGTTTAAATAAGAAATTAACATTTCAAAAAGTTTAAATGAGAGATTAATGTTTTATAAAGCAATTCAAACAAGATACTTATAATAGTCAATCTTAAAATTGTTTTAATCACTTTATGAAATGTTAATCTCTTATTTAAAATTTTCGAAATGTTGATTCTTTATTTAAATCATTTTGTGAAACATTGATCCCTTATTTTAAGATTTTGAAACGTTGATCCTCTATTTCAATTTATCCCTAAATGTTGATCCCTTTTGTTATAATTCTCCCAAAAAAAAAAGGTATTAACCATATACCGATCAAAAATCACCTTCATCGAGCTTACAACCTAGGTGGAAATTCTTAATAACAACTAATTTTTCAAAAGAGAAATATTGTTAATCAAAACAACAAATAATCATTAAATAGAACATGAATTATAGAGATAGAATTGAAGTAGGTAATTGTTAATCTTACTTCTACTTGAATTGGATTTGAAGAGTCTACGAAGATAACATATAAAGAGGAAGTTTTTAGGTTTAGATTTCATCTTGGACATTGTTGAGAAGGATTATGCCCATGAAAGAAAAACAACTTAAGTGTCTTCCATGAGTAGCTTTAGTTGTTAAATCTTCATTTAGTAAAAACATAATCGATATAGAAACTAAATAAACCCTTAAATCAAAATTTATTATTTTCCTCATAAGAACATAACCTTGAACTATAATTTGGCTAAAAGAAATCTTAAACCATACATTTGAGAGAGAGAGAGAGAGAGAGAGAGCCCATGAAATGAGAGGGAGCAGTGAGGAATGAAGACACTGTGAGAGATAAAAATGTCGAAGTACAAGAGAGGAGAGGGAGAGAAGAGAGAGAGGGAGATGAATGTGTGGGATAAGGAGAGTCAATGGGAGGGAAATAGTTAGTAAGAAAAGATAGGGAGGAAAAATTTTCAAAAAGAGGGGAAAAAGTGGGGTGAGAAAATGAAAATTATTGTAAGGGTTAGCAATTTTTCTTTCGTTCTATTATCATTGTTATGATCTATGAGTTTTAAAGTTATAATTTTTCTTATGAATTAAGATATGATAAGTTTTACTACTATAGTTATGAGCTAAATTAAGTAATTTTTATTGGTTAAAATATTTGTCAAATATGATTTTGTTTATATATTATTATTTTGTAAGATGGTATAAATAACATGTATTATGAAATGTGTATAATGCTTTGAATAATGTCTAGTACATATTTATTACGTGTTTTTTTTAATATTATTATTAATATTTGTCTTCCAATAAAAAAATATAGATGTAGCTATAATAATAAGAAAAAACATAATGTAAAAATTTATATAAATAAGATGATTGCATATCAATGTGTATTTATTTAATTTTATTGTAAGATATGGTGGTTTCGAAGAAAAAAAAATTATGATTACATGAATAAGAAAAATGATAATTTCATTTTAAATGAGGTAAAGTATTTAACAACATAAATTAATATAGTGAGTGCAAACATCTAAAACATTTATTTAAATCATTATAAATTGATGGTATTTAAAATGATCCAAACTTTCACAATAGTGTATAGATTTAGAATTTGAGTCAAAGTCCAAACTTAGAGTCCAAATATTCTAAATACATAAACTAAGCTTGGAAGAATATAAATATGTAACCCAAAATAAAAATTATCATAACCTGGGTTTAACAACAAAGTTCAAGTAAAAGACATCATGGGTAGCTTTTAAATATGAAAACCATATACAAGTCCATTGATTAGAAATTGAGGAAAAAAAAAAAGAGGAAAGCTAATCTCTTTGTGAAGATTTATTAGATTGCTCAAGAAAGGGTTTGTGTACTCCACCCTTCTAAGGTAGGTAAAAATAAGTTCCTATATTGAAAACAGTCATATTGCTTTATTGCGGCTATTGGTGAACCATTAACACTTGAATACGTACACCTGTAGATTAATAAAACACTTCAATGCTACCTAATGATAAACACCATTATTTTGTAATTTTAAGTTAGCCTTCTTGAATGTCGTGCTAAATATCACCTTATCAATTATGCACCTACTTAAACTTTGATAAGGCAAATAATACCCTAAGATAATGTGTCAAGCCTTTTTTTGGTCATTATCTTTTAATTTAACCTATACTAAGCCTGGTCCACTTAATATAAGTTACTAAATAGTAAAATTAAGGAAAAACTTAAGTTTTAGAAAATTATTCTAAAAATTAGAGTCGCTATCAACCAAAGTTGGAAAATGGAGAAATTAGGACTAATCAGGTGAATAATCTTAATTTGAGTTATTAGTCCATGAATTTGCTAAAAAAATAATTTTTTAAAAATAGTTAACTAAAGAAAACAAGGGTTTGAGGCTTAACTTATTAAAACCTTAAGGTTATCACATGGGAATTTTAAAAAGATTAATTATAATGTCTAATTCTAAAATTTCCTTCATTTAATTTTCTTAAATGACTAAAAAATGAGAAGATGCATTTTTCTATCGTTTTTTTTTTTTTTCATTTTTTGGCAAAAAATACTTTGTTTTTTAAGGACGTCTAAAGTATCTATGTACCTTTAGCTAAGATGAAGCCTATGATATTCTTTTTTAATAAAACTTTTGTGCGTTGTCACATTTTATTTAAGAAAAACCATTAGGTTTATGTTATTAACTAATTTATTTTTATTTAAGAAAAATCCTAGAAAGCTCTAAGCTTTATTACCCAATTTTGAAAGATCAAAGAAATACCTTAGTTTTCATGAAAAAAAAAAACAATAACTAATTAAGGTTATAGTACTTATGAAAAAAATTTTCTATGTAATAAAATTTTCTATATTTTGTCTTAATGCATAAACACTTACAAAACAAGAAAATGGCTTTGGGCGGGTAAAGGTACCAAAGGGTGCTCTAGCGTAACTACTTCAATGCCTAAATTAGCCCTCTATCATAATAGTAAACTTGTAGCATAATATGATGAGTGAGAGAGAATGGAAGAGAGCCCCCTTACCTAGAGGTCTTTCTAGGTATTTGTAATGAGTCAATAGAGATTGTCTCTCGACTGGATCATTGGACTGGGCTTAAATATTAGGCCAACAAATATAAGCCTACATAATAATTATCTAAAAATACCTATCAACACTTGGCCCCTACATTCTTTGGTGACAAAGTTGGCAAAAAAAGTATTTAGGGAGGTTAATTTTGTGGGATTTCTAGAAAGGTTTGTAATCCTAGCTTAACGAGGCTAGAGTGCTTAAAGAAGTAAAAGCCTGAAAAGGTAAAAAGCAAGAGTGACGATAACACTCACAAATATTGGTATGCCTAAAAAAGTGAAGGCCCAACGAGACTAGAGTGCTTAAAGCTTGAAGAAGTGAAGGCTTGAAAAGGCAAGGGCGCCTGAAGAGGTTGGAGTACCTAAAGAGGTGAAGGCTTAAAGAGGCCGGAACGCTTAGAAAGGTGAAGACTTAAAGAGGTCGATGTGCCTAAAAAGACTAAGGTTTAAAGAGTCGGAATGCCTAGAAAGGCAAAGGCCTAAAGAGGTCGATGTGCCTAAAAAGACTAAGGTTTACAGAGTTGGAATGCTTAGAAAGGCAAAGGCCTAAAGAGGCTGATGTACCTAAAAAGGCTAGGACCTAAAGAGGCCAGAACACTTAGATAGGTGAAGGCCTAAAGAGGCCGATGTACCTGAAAAGGCTAGGGCATAAAGAGGCTGGAACGCCTAGATAGATGAAGGCCCTAAGAGGCTAATGTGCTTGAAAAGGTTGGAGGGGCATGTAAGTTGTTCAAGTTGAGCATAGCTTATGCTAAATAAAGCCCCATGATAGGTTGCCTCTAGTCCATTAACGTGTGGGACTTTATAGCTATTGAGGAGTAACCCATTAGTAGAGTATGTTTACGTAAGCTTAAGGCTAAGGGTGTTTCTTTAGCCCTCGCTTGTTTTTGAATTTCCATATTAGTCCCCAAAGGAGTAGTAAAAAGAAGTCTACAAAGGACTAGATAAGTCGTTATAAGTGTTGAATGGTCGATACCAAATCATTGGACTTATAGAAGTTTATATCATGCATCGACATATAGATAAATATGACTTAATACGTAATCCATGGACCAAGTATAAATGCTGACAAGTGACTAACACAAGGCACAATATGAGCACATAATAAGTATAAATGATTGAACGAATCATAAAATATCAATAATGGAGTTTTACATATCTTTTATCAATAAGAGATGTGAGTGGGTACTAAGTTTGGTAGTAAAGTGTGTGGTTGGAGTTCGACCTATAGTGATTGAAGCTTAGCCAAAGTTTAGTGTTCACATGAATGGTTCAGCACATGGACCTAGTCACTTACGTTCTTCATCCTGCTTGAAAGCAACATATGTCTGTTTTGTTAGTTGATTGCATTAAACACAAACTTTTCTTCCTTAGCTCATATAAGAACTTAAGTTCCATTGGATAAATTTCAAGTAACTTCCAATGTCCATTGATGTGTTCAGCAAGCTTAGGTTATGGATTGCTCTAGATTAGTTTAGGATTTGTAGATGTTGGAGAATTATTAGGCCATTGTGCTCGAGGAGCTCAATTATCTGCTATGCAGTAGTGTCTGAGCTTATTGGTCATTCAAGTGCGCAGAGTTTCATTAATTCTTGGCCAGCTCACAAAGAAGAGGGAATAAATTCAATGTTGCTAGACTTTCAACTAGGTCAATGAAGTTCTCAGCCCTATTATTCGATATATTGCCCACAAAACTTAATTGTCAAACATTAAACAAGTCTTGTTCGGAAGTTCCAAAAATTAACAGCTCGGCAAGTTGTTTCGTTCTAAGTGAAGCCATGTAGTAATTTGTAAGCTTCGGGTCTTTGGACGAGAGAGAAGCTCGACTTAGATAAAATTCTGTCCAACGATTGAGATATTGAAGTTTTAATTAAGGCTTGTTAAGGTCGACTTGGACATGCTACGATTATTTGGTTTCTCTAACTCAAATAAAAAATAATCAACGGCATCTCAAGTTGTCAGAATTAATGCAAACCCAAGTCAAGCCAAACTCGAATCAAAAGCTTGTCGTCGGTGTTATTGTACTGCTTGGCAACTATACAATTTCAGCTTCTCGGCCATTGTTGCAAGCCGATAGAAATTGCTCAGTGTCCATATTTCTCAGCATCATAGATCTCGGCGTTTCGACATCAATAGCTCAATGACTTGATATGAATTGAGAAGCTCGGCTTCTCGGCTTCCCAACATTTCAGCATCAATAGCTTGACGTGCTAAGCTATGTTGAACGAGTAGTGGAGATTGAAAATTTGGGGTTTAGGTCAACACGATAGAGCGTAACCATGATTCAATTCTATAGATTGCCAATAGTTATATGAATGAAATTGCTTCACATGGAATTGTTGTGAGGTTGGTGCATATAATAGGAATCAACGACAACTTGCTGACTATTTCTTACACGACCATGCCAAACAGTCTCGGTACTTAACAACTTGGCACTAGGGACAGCACTCGGCCTTCACGGGATACTGTTCAGCACTTGTAAATCACACAATATTTGAATACAATTGTAACTTATACACTTGGGCATGCAATTTGTTAGGCTCTTCATTATTCTATCATAAAAAACATAGCTTGTACACGTTCAGTATTCTCATTGGATGAGAGAGGACGGCCATGGGGCTATCTCGGCCGAATACTTTGAGCTTTGAGCTCCATACTTAATGAGTTGATCCTGAAGTTTAGTGTTCGAAATTCGTTGCGAAGCTTGGAAAAGTCACTTTTAGATCGATTGGATCATCATAACAGTATCAAGGCCTGAATCTAGTCGGGTAGTTGCTACATCATATTATAAGCGGCATGGAGCTCGAAACTGCAGTTGTAAGATACGAATTGGCATGGAGCTTGACGCTTTTACATTATTTGGCTTTGTATCGAACCGTAAAGCTTGCTTTGTAGCTAGGTATTATAGCTTTGATTGATTATTCGAACTTGAGCTGTTTGTTGATAATAAGACAAAAGCTTCGGCAACAATTAACCTGGTCAGACAAAATGGCCACCACAACATAGCAAGTTAACCTAAGTTGATCTGTAATTCAACGAGCTGCTATGCTCGCCATGAGTCATGTTGGCATAGTTCATGCTCGAACTCGGCCACTCTGATCCCACCAATAGATAGGACAGCTTATGTGTGTTGTAACTTAGGAGCTTAGAACAGACTGGAGAAGGTGAGTCGGTTGCTTGGCCATGTAATTTAATCGGCATTAAGCTCATTTTCTATACTTGTTTGGCAACTTACACTATTCGGCCCTTCGTATTACAGATGAGCAACTCGGCAAAAAGCTAGTAGCTTAGCACACTAGGAGTTACTCAATAAGTGCGAGAGACAAAATGACAAATAAAAGTATTCAGTGCAGCATACTATGAAAAAAGCATCTTGAGTCAGCCAGGCTTATGATGCTGGTCGTTAGGTTGGCACCAAAACTGCCGTTTGACCCAAAAAGTGGTTAAAAAAAAGCAAAATGTGTCCACCATGAATTCTCTATGAAGTTCAGTCGATCGTGACCCTTTTTGATCGTTAAGACCAAAGCAATAAATTAACAAGTGGCCATATGAATACCCTGCTACGGATATGATTATTGAATACACGCGGGTTACCGAACTTTTGGTTGCCACAACGTAGCATGACAATTGTAAACAGCCATGCATCTTGGCACAAGTACACTTCATTGACATATGAATCAATGAAAATTAAATATGTATGTCTATCCAATTTCTATTCAAAGTTTAACATTAAATTCAAAGATCTCTAGAATAGAGGCTTGGCGGTTATTAAGCAGTTAAGTTGTTACCAATTTGGTGGTGACAATTATGAACCAAGAGAAGACGAAGTTGTGGTTACCAAACTCTTGAAAGGAAAAAACCAACAAAGCCCTTTGTAGTTCCTAGATTGCATATGGAGGCCAATGATTCTAATTAACATTTAGGATCACATGAATATGATCTAGCGCCACGAGAAGCCAATGGCCGAAAAATACCAATGGACTACAAACCAATTTGTCTAGATCTGAAGAAATAATCAAGAAAAAGTAGTGTGAACCATAAGAGGAGAATCCATTAGAAAGGGAGAAACATCCCATTAGTCCCTCTCAAAAGAACATTTGGAATCGTGGAAATATATTACACATTTCCATAGACAGTACCAATTGCTGATGATTAATTTTTATCTTGATACGCAAACACCTGCAAAATGAGAAAATGGCTATCGGAGGACAATGGAGGGTGCTCTGGTGTATCACTTTGACAATGCTTAAGTTAGCTCTCTATTATGAGAGTAGACTTGTAGCATAATATGAAGAGTGAGAGAGAATAAAAGATGATCTCCTTACTTAGGGATCTTACTTGGTATTTATAGTGAGTCAATAGAGATTGCTCCTTGACTAGATTATTAGACCAAGCTTATATATTAGGCCAACTAATATAAGTCCATATAATAATTACTTAAAAATGCCTATCAAGACCTTTGACTCAATTTATTCTTTACAAACATAAAAAAAATTTTGTTATCATTTTTTTATTTAATATTTATTTTTTTAATAAATAAAATCTAATATGGGACCTAAACTTCCTTGAGTAGTAGTCATATGACATTGCTTGAATTCTACACAATCATAATTTATTTTAATTGCGACAAAATATGAAAAAAAAATTTTGATTATTTTATTCTATTTAAAAAAATTATAATAAAATCTAAAACAAAACAAACAACTTTTTTATTCTATTTGAAAAATTGCAATATATGTAATGCCCCATTTTCCAAGTATCTGCTTGAAAATTTTTCTTAACTTTTGATATTTGAAAACGTTTCGTTACTGTTATTCCTAAGGTAAAGATAAGGTAGAATTTGTATTTCACTTGCCATTCAACTTCATAAAATACTTGTTCTAAATTTATTATCATTTGACATAACAAGCAACTACAAAAATCTTTACAATAGTAGGCTAAGCTTAGAGTATCATAGCTATATAATCTTTTACATGATTAATTACAAAACCTAAGTAATACATTACAATCTCTAACTTATAATCTACACATAATATGTTGATACTTCTTATAAAGTGACTTTCTAGAACTTCAAACAAATTCTACAACGACTTGATCTATCTCAAGAGAAATTACTTCACTAAGCATTTCCAAGCCCTTCGTTCGTGTAATCTAATCTCTTATTTAAACTTCTTCCTTAACTTAAGGATAAGGAAACTTATCTTCTCAACTTACTATAAACTAAGTGAGAGTAGATAAATAAATAGCAATATAAGTAATATTATGTCACAATCATTAAGTTATCATCTCATTTACAAAACTCTTTACTCTAATCAAGCAATGCATATGTAGCAAATGTATATCATGCCAATGCACGTGATATGCATCAATGTTAATATCTTAGCCTAACCCTAGCACTCATCCAATTGGTCAACTTTAACTAAGCATCTAAACACAAACCAAAGTATAGGAACCTAGTAATGCAACCAAGAGTTACCAGAACCAAGCAACCTAGTGAAAACTACAAGATATGGTTAGAAATGCAATTCTATATACTTAAAAACCCATCTTTTAGAAATTAAGTTCTTACTCAATAAACCTAGCTTTTAGAAGTTAAATTGTTTGCTTCTCTTTAAAAAATTAACTTTCACAAAATACTAACCTAGCAAAATCTTAATTTTAGAAAACTTAACTCATAGTTCCTTTTCATGCTATGCCATGAATGTATTAATCACATACCTAACAATTACTAAGCAATATAAATAAGCTTACTTATTTGCTTTTTAGCTAAGCCTTCACTTAATTTTTATTTTTATCTCTAAGACCTCAGTATCAAGTTCACTTAAGTGAAAGTGAACATCTTAGGAGGTAGAGTTAGTACCTAATCTCTTTGTTAAGTTAAAATAGAACCAAGAACAATAAGATTAGTCAACAACCCAGCAATAGCATATATTGCATTCATGAAACATAAATCGATTAGCAGTACACATACCTAATAGATTTGAAATCATCTTAGCAACTCATCAAACAACATGTAACATTCACAAATAAGGTTAATCAACTAAATACAATTAGATAAGTGATAAGTACATAAAATCTACTCTAGCATACAAGTATCTACTTACCTGGGCTTACTCTTATATTCAAAGCCTTTCCTAACTTACTTAGGAAGTATGTTACTTAAGTTAAGGTTTAGATGTTGGTATTATTCTTTTAAACACAACATTTATCTAGTTTACCTTCTGACTCAATTTTTGACTTACTTTATCTATACAAGATTCATCTAGCATAGCTTCAGACATACTTTCTGATATCATCCAACATTATATTGATATCATTATATCCTAATTCCTTGCCACACCACTTTGATTCTACGATAAAAGTTTTTAGTAAAACACTTATCAACATCCAATTACTTTAGTACTATTAATGTATCATTTAAGTTAACTATATAGAAAAGCGCATATATGAGACACTAAAGAATTTTTTTGAAAATACATATATGCATTTAGAAATAAGCCAACCCATTGCATCAATTTTTAACCTATGTTTTGTACATCAAATTATTTCATATTTTCACCTATTTAACGTTTCAACTCACATTCTGACCTACATAATACATTTCTTAAATCATCAAATCACCAAACTTCACCACTAAGTCCCCTGTTTCTATGCTCCACCGGACTAGTCTAGTATTCCAAAACTAAAATATAACCAGATTATAACACATGTACATCAAATTACTTAAGGAAATATTACTTTCATACATTTCTAGCTCACTATATTTATATTAAACCAAACTTATCTAAAATCCAACTTTATAATTTTTCAAAAATCTTTATTAAAGTAGACCCTTTAACTAACATGTATACAAAAATCAGGATAGAAACAACATTGTTTGCTATTTTTAAGCTTGATTTCTTAAGGAACCCATATTTTTGCTTTAAATCCCAAAAAAAATGGTTTGATATTTAAATTATACATGCAAAAATACTTAGTAAAATCAAGTTTCAAAATTTGTCGAAAACATTTGCTATTTTTATAATTTAATTGAAAATTGGAGGAAAAATGGAAGCTCACTGGCTTTTCCAATGGTCCATGATGACTAGGGTTATGTTAATTAGGCTAGACGAGATGTTTCCTATAAAGTGGTAGTCTTGGTTTGTTCTTAGATCGTGCTTTGCACTATAGAACCTAAAAAACCAAAAAATTACACTATTTTTTGTAAAATTTTGTTAAATTTCCTTCTCTTATCTTTAATGCTTTACTAGATTTTTTTTCCTACACTCAAACTGACTATGCTTCACTTTGAAAGTGCTCTTAGGAGTTTCAGAGAAAACTCTAACTAATGGGTGAATTTTTAAAAGAGATCAATGTCTTTTTCTTCCTATCTTAGGTAAATATGTGTCCAAACTCAAAACCTAGGTATTGTTCTATTATTGTGTAGGTAATGCCACACCCAAATCTTGATTCCTACTGATCCTCTAGTTGTCCTTTAGTCCTTTCATATGTTTATACTTCTATAAAGTGCTAATTTAGATATATTAGTATATTATATGTTATTTTTTTTTTATCAAATCTTGATTCCTACCATCTTTATTTCATACATTTCTAGCTCACAATATAAGTCAAAACAATTCTTTTACCATTTTCCCTTTCATTTCCTTTTTTCTTTTTTCTTTTTTTTTAGTTTTGCAAAAAATACAAAATAAGTCAAAATACATGTTCTACATATCAAATATATATGGAATTGTGATCAGATTTTGTTTTAGTTGTTTAGGTTAACTTAAATAACATCAACTTCAATTTCAAGATAAATCCTAATTTTCAATTTTGATTTAATCCATTTTAATTAGTTTTTAATGCAAATCTTTGATATATCTTGAATTTGAATGTGTTAATTTTTACATTTGTATAAAAAAATTGGCCTCAATTCGATAAGATTCTATCAAATCTATTAAACCTATCTCATTTCTCTCTCCCTTCTCCTTCCTTAGGCTTGTTAAAGGGTAAAGGTAATGCATGCTTAGCTTCCCACATGCTTGCGTTTGTTTGACACATGCTTGACAAAAAAGATATTAGTTCATTGTTTTTAATTCGACCTATTTAGTCATTTTTCAAAATTTTCTCCTTACATATTATTTCTTTCTCTTCTTCTTTATTAATTCAAATTTTCTCTTTATTTTTGTGTTTTCAAATTTCTTATCTTTCTTGTGTTTTAAGTAGAATTAGCAAAAAAAATTTTAAAAAAAGAAAAGGGACATAAATAGGGTGCCTACTTCGTGTGTCAAAGTCATTTAATGCCTTTGTTTCTATTGCAACTCGGAGTAGGAGGCTATTGTTTTGGGGTGGTGGGGGTTGGTGGGGATAGGGGTGGAGCGATTTATATGCATCGAGTTGTAGTAGTACCGCCATGTAATATAGGAAGAACCAAGATCAAGCACCATCCTTAATCAAGATCCTTCGACGTACTATGTGAAGCATCTCACAACTATGATTTCCTCTTTATAACTAGCATTAAGTAATAGCTAAACACATAAATTGAAATCATGTCATCCAATTAAAACTAACATAAACATAGATAAGAGGGAAATAAGGTTTCCACTTAATAGAAGTCACACGGTACTAGGATAAGTTATCAATAGAAGTATGGGCTACTTAACAAACTAAAGATACTTAATAATTGAAAATATAGAGAGTTCAAATATAAATAGATTGTTTACTCATGCTCTCATCTTCTTCACATTGGTTAACCTTAAGCTGGTGCAACTAACCTCAAGTATCTTGCGGCTCGGATCTAGCCAAAGATCTTGCTACAATAACAAGCTATAGGGGGAGCTTAACTACTTAGTGAGTAACCGTCCTACTTTACTAATGAACAATATCAATCAAGTTATTAATCAAGCGTATGAATGTATGGTTAAGCATAATAATGCAACAATATATACACTCAGCTAGTAATTGTATACAACATTATTTTAACGGCCACCATTGCTAGGGTTGGGAAGTATTTAGGCATGTTAGGACCTAACTATCCATGTCCAATTTGATGTCTCTTATCAATAATATCACCCTTAGTAGTAGACATGGTATAGCCTTAAGCAGAAGGTGGCACTCCCTAGATCTAAGTATGATGCGAACCGAAGCCAAGAACAGATAAAGTTGATCGTAGGGATGCATCCAAACTTGCCAAAAGCTTGAAATAAGTAATGGCAAGTGCACATAAAAGAGAGAAAATAAGAAAACCCACGAACAACTTCAAAGGATATGATGCACCAATGGAACTTCCGAGCACTCATGGCATAGCTCGAGACACACGAGTTGGTCTAATGAGGTTGCTTACTACTTAGTCTTACTTAAAGGTTAGGATAAGAGTAAAAAAGCAAAGAAGCTAATGAGAGCAATGTTCACAAAGAGAAATATTTAGTGTATTGATGATGATAATCTCTTCCAGCTACATGTATAGGAGGTATTTATACTTGAGAAACTAGGGAAACTTATCTAAAAATGGAAAAGACCAAAAGGATAGTATCCAAAAAAAGTAATGTATAAGGAATGATAAAGGGTATGATGGGAAAGTACAACTAAAATGAACATTTTACACGAAGGGTTCTCGCACATGGTTGCTGGGACATGTGGCTTGCTGTGGGTAGGTGACTTTTAGGTAGAAAAGACAATTCTGTATGATCAGCTTGATTTTTACCAAGTCAAGGTACCAAGCAGGGGCTTTAGACAAATGTGGGCTTAGTCGAAGAGGAATAGCTATGGACATGTGCAGGGTCCCTCATCATCTCAACATAAATGTTGCCAAGCTGGGGGTTGGTTCGGACATGCCGAGCAAGAGTGAGTGGAAGGGCTAAGTTGTCAATGAAAGAGATGTGTAGTCACTTGGCTCAGTGTATGAAGTTGGTCAATAGTAAGGAGCAACTTAGCCTTAGTAAGGGTCGGTTGGAATAGGAGGATTCATCAAGTTAGTCCTTTTAGTCATCTAACTCAATTATTGGTTAAAGGCCCAATAACCTGATTCCTATCACTCCCTTTGAGTTGATTTGGATTTAAGATCAAATTTGAATGGTTTTCATTTTGTTCTCCTACAGGGTGATAAGGGCTGTGGTCAATAATATTGAAAGTGTTTGGGACCCCATAATATTTGGGTAGCTCTAATTTATAGGCATTGTTGTGGATCTTCTAAAGGACTCTAAAAGGGTCTTTAACTTAGGCGAATAGCTTGATCTTTCTCTTGTTTAGGGACCCCTCCTTGCTCAAGTGTAACTAAATGAAGTCTTTAGGTTGAAACTACTTTGTCATCCGTCCCTAAGCCTTTTCTCGCATTTTCTTAGCAACTTGGTCAATTTGCCCCGTGACTTTATCGTAGTTGTTTTATAAGGACTATATTCGAGCTCTTGTGTTAGGGTCTTCTTGTCTAGATATGGTATTAGGGTCTAATTAATGGGCAACTTAGGATTAAAACCATAGACCACTTTGAAGGGAGTCTGTTTGGTGGTGTCATATATTATTTGGTTGTAAGAAAATTCTACCATACGCAAACAGATTTCCTAATCAATCAAATTCTCACCTACTATAGCTCAAAGCAGTTATCTCAAAGTACGATTAACCACCTCTATTTAGCCATCAGTTTGCGGGTAATAAGAAGTGTTGTATAATAGTTTAGTCCCCATCCATTGGTACAAGGTTCTCCAAAATAGCTTAAGAACTTTGGATCTTTATCTAAAACTACTCTTTTAGGCAAGTTGTATAACTGAATAATTTCTTGCAAAAAGAGATAAGCAATAGCCAAAGCATTGTTAGTCTTAGAGTAGGGCACAAAGTGTGCCATCTTACTAAATCTATCCATAATGACCATAATGAAATCTTTGCTTCGGACAGTTCTAGGTGATCTAAGAACAAAATCCATGCTTAACTCAGTCCAAGGTTTGGTCGAGACAAGCAAGGGTATTGCTTCACTTATTCAATTCAGCACTTGGCCTTCTTACATACGATACAACCCTCAACAATCTATTGTATGTCTTACCTCATCCTTAACCAAAAGAATCATCCATTTAGTAGCTCATATGTTCTTCTCTCATCGAAATGTATGGATAGTCATCCATTATGGGCTCCCCTGATGGGCAATTCTTTGATTGAAGAGGTCGGTACACACAACTTTCCACTCTAAAACAAGCAATCATCTTCTATATGATAATCATCCATTGTCCTTCCATCTACACATCACAAAAGTATAGGTTCAAAATGTAGGTCCTGGGAATACTTGTTTTTGATACTTACAAACCTAAATAGCTTAGTCAAAAGTGCATGTCTTCTTGAAAGAGTGTCTGCAACTACATTGCTTTTCCCTTGCTTATACTTGATCACAAAATTGAATCCCTAAAGGAATTCAACCCACCGCGCTTGCCACTTCAATAACTTAGTTTGACTTTAGGGGTGCCTCAACGACTCATGGTTGATATAGATGGTAAACTCTCTTGACAATAGGTAATATTGCAATACTTAGAGCGCTCGGATAAGAACCATGAGTTCTTTGTTGTATATGGAGTAGTTTAGTTGAGGTTCGTTGAACTTCTCACTTTAGTAGGTGATTAGTCAACTTTCTTGCATTAAGACAATGCCTATACCAATGCTTGATGCATTACATTTCGGCTTGAATATCTTCTCAAAGTTAGGTAAAGCTAGTACAGGTGTAGAGGTTAGTCTTTTCTTCACTTCAGCAAAATTCCTTTCCTCTTTTTCTCCCCATTTAAATTCAATGTTCTTCTTCATCATCTCGATGAGGGGTGCAATTATGGTACTGAAATTCTTGATAAATCTTCTATAAAAGGATACCAATCCATAGAAACTTCTTACCTTAACACAAGTGATTAGAGTCAGCCACTCTATAATGGCTTAGTTCTTCTCATTATCCACTCATAGGCCTCCTCTACCAACTACATAGCCTAGAAATACCACTTTCTCCTAGCAAAAACAACACCATTTGACTTGTAGCAAATTTAGTGTGGCATGAAGATGTTCACTATGACTCAACATATCGGCATTACATATTAGGATGTTGTCAAAGTACATCACAACGTACTTCCATATCGGATTTCTCAATACATGGTTCAAAAGTTGCATGAAAGTACTCGGGGCATTTGACAAGCTAAATGGCATTACCATCTACTTGTAGAGTCAATGCCAAGTTTTTAATACAATTTTTCACTCATCTCCTAGCCTCATTCGATTCTAATGGTAACCACTTCAGATCAATCCAATTGAAGATCTTAGTTCTACTTAATTCATCCAGCATGTTAACTAACCTTAGGATAGGATACCTGTATTTGATTATAATCTTGTTTACAGCTCTACTATCAACACACATTCACCAGGTACCATCCTTTTTTGGCATTAGGAGTACTGGTACAGCATAAGGACTAAGACTTTCCATTACATAACCCTTTTTCTAGTAGTTCATTGACTTATCTTTGAACTTTAGCAGCTTGTTCAGGATTCATCCAATGAGTTGGTTTATTTAGCAATGTAATGACTAGCATTAAGTTAATGCAGTGCTCAATGCCTCTAAATGGTGGTAATCCTTCCAACAACTATTCTGGGAACAAATCGGCATATTCACTTAACAGCTCCTTAACCTCTAAGAGTAGTTCACCTCGATCCTTAATTAACAAGAAGGTCGACAAGTCAGCCTTGATAGCTTCTCGAAGTTCGGCTTTACTTAATATTAAGGCCTTCTTGGATCCTCAAGCAAGTTAAACCTACAATTTGCCAACTTAACTTACCTTCATTGGGTTTAAAGTGAACTTCTTTCCATCCTTCTTAAATACATAGGTGTTCCTATACCCATTGTGCATAACCCTCCAATTGAAAAGCTATAGTCAGCCTAATAACACATGTGATGCATATATAGGAGATACATCGCAAAGAATATCGTCAAAGTAATTTCCAATTGAGATCGGTAGTAGTACTTATTGAATGACATGTAGTGACCCTCTCTTGTTCAGTCAATGTAACTTATATAGCTTCGGATGTGCCATAGTTAGCAACCTCAACTTCTTGATTAAGTTAACGAAGCCTACATTGGTGTAACTGCAACTATCTACAATTAATGTACACAATTAGTCATTCGCCATGCATGTGATGTGGAATAAGTTCTCTCTCTACTCCTCCTCGTATAAGGGTTCCAAAGTCATTATATGCTGAACAACTAGGACCAATAGATCCAAGTCTTTAACAAACACGCCTTCTTCAATTAGGTTAGCATTTACATTAGCTTCTTCCTTCACTTCTTTCTCCTCAAGTTTCTCATCTGTGTTATCTAATTTGACCTCTAGGGCATCTCCCTTAATAATCATAGTCCTTCAATTCAAATACTAAGTGGCCATATGTCTAAACCCCTAGCATTTGAAACAATTGATTTGACTCTTTTTCCTTTCAGATCCTTATCCTCTCTCATATGTTCGAGTTGGTACGTCACTGTTAAGTTGGCCCTTCTATTCAAATTGGACATCTACTTTTTTAGTCAACTTACAACTTGGTTGGGCTCAGTAACTTCCCTAACTAGGTCAGCTCAATTGACCAATTTGGCTTGCTGGAGGTCGGGTCGGTGTTCTATTTCTTCTCTACCTCTCTACTCATTGGGCTATTCATATAGCCTCATCTATTGTAGTGAACTATTGGAGTTCCACATTGTCTCAGATATTACTCCTCAACCTAGTAAGGAACCTAGAAATTGTTTACTGTGATGGTTCCTCTACTTCACAGTAAATCATAAGCATTTGTAATTCTTAAACACACTCATTAACAATTCAGCTTCCTTGTCTTAGCTCTTGAAGCCGAAGAAAAGTGTCTTGTAAATAAGTATCCAATACAAACTTGTTTCTGAGTATTCTCTTCATCTCATGCCAAATATTGATCTGCTGGTATCCTTTTCGCCTTCTCATGACCTAAAAGTTCGTCCACCATATAGCAACATATCTTAAGAATACAACCATAGCAGTTCTTACTTTCTCGTAGTCGCCATATTAGTAATACTCAAAAACACGCTCTACCTTTTCCTCCCAATAAAAATAATCATCCATACTTCTAAAACCACTAAAACTTGGAATTTGAAACTTTACATGGTCGATAGCTCAAGGTGCTCGAGCTCTCTCTTCTCCTTCAAACTCTTCTTCCCTTATGTCATCTAATTCCCTCAAATCAATCCTTTGTCATGCACATCCAGTTATACCTCTACCTTAAACTTATTGAGTTGGAATCTAGCCTCTAACAAGTCGAGTAACCTATGGGGTGTTCTGTATGACCTTGGCATGTCGATAGGCCATTGCCTAAACAGCCCTAGTTAACTCAACCAAAAAGTTAGCCACCTCATCAAGTCTTTCGTCTGTACTTCTAAAGGTACCCTAGGATTATCAACTATGGTGGATAACACCACTATTATCATCCTCAATATGACCATTAACACTCAAGTCATTTTCCATAGCAATTTCGATTTCAATCTTCAAGTTTCAACTACAATTGACACTGTTTCTCCAAATTTAACAACACAACACACTCTTCATGCTATCGATCAATTATGTCGTAACAAAGTAACAATACTGACAAATAAAACGCTTACATTGTACTAGCTCTGTTTTCGAAAGTTAGAAATAAAGTAAAATAAAGTAAACACTAAACAACTACTTCTACTGAATCTTTACATAACTTACCTAGAGAAACCTCCACTCTAATTCTAAGATAATGTGGACTAGAGCAAAGAACAGACAAGGTTGGTTGTAGGGATGGGTCCAAGCTTACTAAAAACTTGAAACAAATAATGGGAAGTGTACGAGAAAAACAGTAAAAGAAAGAAAATAAGCAAATCTAAGAACAACTCCAAAGGATCTGATACATCAATGGAACTTTTAAAGACTCATAAAATAGCTTGATATGATGCATAAGTTGGTTCGGTTAGATTACTCGTCACCTAGCATTGCTTAAAGGTTAAGATAAGAG
This sequence comes from Lumnitzera littorea, assembly GCA_024138015.1. Lineage (NCBI taxonomy): Eukaryota > Viridiplantae > Streptophyta > Magnoliopsida > Myrtales > Combretaceae > Lumnitzera > Lumnitzera littorea. Next base: position 108,997,432 of record JAMXBB010000003.1, read on the forward strand.
TGAAAAAGTAAACAAGCTAGTGATAGCAATATTCACAAAGGAAATATTTAGTGTATTAATGATGATAATCTCTTGTAGCTACATGTATAGTAGGTATTTATACCTAAGAGACTAGAACAACTTACCCAAAAATGAAAAAGACCAAAAGTATACTATCTAAAAGAAGTAATGTACAAGGAATGATAAAAGGTACAATGAGAAAATATAACTAAAATGAACATTTTACATGGAGAATTCTAGCAAATGTTTGCTTAAATACGTAACTTACTATGGGTAGGTGACTTTTTGGCAAAAAAGACAATTTTATACGATCAGCTTGATTTTTGCCAAGTCAAGGTATCAAGCAAGAGCTCTGGATAGATGTGGGCTTAGCTAAAGAGGAGTAGATACATCTCGGCACAAATGTTGCCGAGTTAGTGGTCAATTCAGACATGCTAAGTTAGAGTAAGCGGAAGGGTTGAGTTGTAAACAAAGCTTTCATCTGGTTAGTAGATAATTTTCAAGAAATGTAAGTCACTCGACTCTATGTATGGAGTTAATTGACAACAAGAAGTAGCTCGGCCTTGGCACTGGTCAGCTAGACTAAGAGTATTCAACGGGTTAGTCTTTCTAATCCTTTAGCTCAACTACGAGTTAAAGGCTTAGTAGCTTGATTGCTATCAAAGTAGTTCCCAAAGATTAGGGCAAGAACATGTTGTACAAAATATGTTGTATGATAACAATCTCAATACAAAATATGTAGCATGGATCCAACTAAGCATGATCTCTAGTTCTACTGTGTGATGCTGGTGCCCTAACTCATGTTATAAGATGCAATGCATGTCCGGTTTTAATTAAGGGTTAGCTATTTATTAGCTCAAATTCATGAGTAGCCAACAACTATATTCAATCACTCAAATATCCTAAATTCTAATGCAGCAAGCATAGACTTTCGTGATAACTTTAGATATTTTGAAAGCAAGATCAAACATATCAAGCACACATAATATCCCATTCATACCCAACATGCATCAAGTTCAATTATTTGATATAATTGAATAATTCGCTAACTACAAGCCCAAAACAAGTAAAGCAAGGAGTGGTATACTTACCCAACCATGATACTTAGCAATCCTTGTAGTCAATGACTGCATCTAACTTAGTATCCTTGTCACCTAATAAATGTAATTAATGTCTATGAGTATTCTATTTGCATTAGTTAGCTAAGCCTATTACTCACTAACCCTAATTTAGTTGTTTTCGTAATTCAGACTTATCTTCTTTGTCTTAACTCCGTTTTTTATGATCATATAGTTATTTTCAAATGTTCTTTCATTTGGTGAAGTTATCTTTGAGTGTTTAAGTCAGCAAGTTATCTATTTAGGCTTTACAAGGTTATAAGCCAAAATGGTGAGTTAGGTTACTTTAAGATTTAGGCCTAGTTTTGGGTCTTAGTCTTGGTTTTTTACCTTAGGCCTTATACTTAATAACTTGAGCATTCTTTTAAATATTTTAAATAGATTTTTTCTACCTAACACCTTAAAATTTTAAAGTTGGCCTTGGTGATACTCTTATGGGTCTAAATGGGCCTTTTTACTAAGTTTAAGGCTCTAGATTACTAAGGAGCCTATGGTAGGTGTCTTAGATGCACTGTTGGGCTTAGTGGGCCTCTTAATTAAGTCATTCTAAGCCCTTTATCTTAAGGTTTAGATCTGATCACTTATGTGAATGGGCTCTAAAGTTAGTTCTTTTATTTAGGCTTTTTGAGCCTAAATCATCTTTTAGGGCCTTAGGTCTAAACCCACTTATCTTTTTGAGCTTAAGCCTAATATTGGACTTAAGTTTAGCCTACTTTTATTTGGTTTACATATCAAGACATTAAAGTTTTAGTGGTTAATAATGCCATTTTTAAGCCTGTAGTCATCAACTAAGCTAGTTTAGAGCCTTAGCTATACTTTAACCTACTTAACTTAGTCAATTAGGTCCTAAATCATACTTAATGCTAATTAATCATGTTATTAAGTTAACAAATCACATTTTACAGATTTGGTGGGTTCATGTAAGTGGTGGCCACTTGGTGTTCTTAGGGTCATTTCCTTTATTTTCATGTAACACTTGATTTTATGATGATCCTACTTAAGTATCCTATGTATTTACTCATTTTTAACTACAATCAACACATAAAAATGTGTAGAAATGTAGGGTGGGGGATGTATGAGTGGCGGCATGTAGAGGCAAATGGGGCTTCATCAATTTTCTTTATGATCTAAACCAAAAAATCAATACTACACTGCAACATTTTAACAATTAATGTTATATCACTTACGAAAGTGTGTTTTCTTTTACTAACCTCTATTTGCTCTTCATAAAACTCCCTAGAATACCTAAAACATTGATGTAAAGTAAAGTTTAGCTAAGAAAATACAAGTTCTCAGTGCTATCCTATAAAAAAATCAAGAGAAAAACTAATATAATCACTTATTAGAGCAAGGAAATAGATGTCCTCCTTATAGGTGTTATGCTGTGAGCTTATGTATGTGTGTCACCCAACAAAGGGGACATATGTGGGCGGTGTAAGGCTTGTTGGTGAGTGGTTTGGTGTGGTGGTGGTGACGGTAGGGTGGTTGGCAGTGGCATGTATGTGGTAGCTAAGAGGGTAAAGATGAAGGGGATTTAAGGTTTGATCCTTTGAGAGTGTTTTAGGGTTTATGAAAAAGAAAAAAATGAGTGAGGGAGAGGGGATGGCTAGTCATAAAGGAGAGACAATAGCAAGGAGGACAAAGTGTATGCAATATGGGTCGACAAGGACATAGCATAAAAAGAGACCAAGTACTCCCTTACTTTATTGCTACTTAAGGAAAGATCTTGTCTCTTAAGGGTACAAGATGCATTAAGTGTAATTAAAGGATTATCTTGTAGCTCTTAATCAAGTTTGACTTGTAGTTAATTAAGATGTAATGATAGTTAGTTATGCATTATGGTTCAATTAGGGTTGTAAATGGTAGTTAGGCATAATTAGGCTCATTAAGTGTAATTAGGATATGTTTAGGGTTTTGTTAGACTTTGATACTATACTTTAGTTAATCTAAGTGCCTTATACATGTACTTAGGGTTTTCTTATGGTTTGGTGTTTGTTTATAGTAATTTGATTAGTGTACAATCTCAAAAGTTAGGGTTTTAATCGTCTAGTGATATCAGTTACTTTTATTGATCAATTTGACCTTACTATTAGTATTAATCTATAATGTTAAGATGTTTGATCATTTAATTAGGGCTTGACAATCTTTTAGGATTTCATTATCATCCTAGGGTTTTTCAAGTATTAGGGTTCTTGCTCATTTAGTTAGGGTTTTAGGGCTTACTTCATTTAGGGTTTTAGGTTAAACGTTTAAGGTTCGACTCTTTTTCCTAGGGTTTTATTATTATGTTTAGGTGGCTCTAGGGACTATCCGAGGAGTTTTTTCATCCAATTCCACTTTTGGGTGCTGAAATTTCATAGAGTTTATATCCTCCTCCCCTTAAAGTAAGTTTTTTCCTCAAACTTAGAGAAGACTGGTTGTCTCAAACATCTCTAGGTATTTATGCCTTATCTCTTCTTCAGCCTCTTAGGTAGCCTCTTCCTCTTTTTTGTGATTCCTCCGTAGCAACTTGACATACTTATTCTCTTTGGTTTGTAACTTTTGATTCTTGTTATCAAGGATGTAGACGGGGTGCTCTTCATAGGTGAGGTTTTCTTTTAATTGCACTAGCTCTAACTCTACCACTCTATTTGGATTCGAGATGTGCTTTTGTAACATTGACACTTGGAAGACATTATGTAGTCTCAATAAGTTTGGTGGCATGGACAACTTATAAGCTAGACTTACGACTTGGTCTAATACTTCAAAAAGTTCAATGTACCGAAGGCTTAATTTTTCCTGTATCCTTGCCTTATGCACACTCTTTATCGGCTTAACCTTGAGGAATACATGATCGCCTATTGAGAATTTTACCTCTTTTCTCTTTAAATCAACCCCACTTTTCTAACAGTCCTAAGTCTCCTTCATCTTTTTTAATAATAACTACTTTCTCCATAGCCTCTTGTATCTATTTGAGGGCTAACTTTTCGATATCATCCCAAAATAAGGTACATCTATACTTTCATCCATATAAGGCTTCATAAGGCGCCATCTAAATGCCCAAATGGAAGCTGTTGTTGTAAGTAAATTCGACTAGGGGGTAAATGCACATGTTAGCTTCCTTTGAACTCTATAGCTTAAGCTCTCAACATATCTTCTAAGGTTTATATGGTTCTTTCACATGGTTCATCTAACTAGGGGTGATAAGTGGTACTGAAGCTCAATTGAGTGCCTAAGTTCTTTTGTAGACTTCCTTAGAACTTTGATGCAAAACGTAGATCTCAATCTAGAACTATGTTTATAGGAACACCATGGAGTCTCACAATTTCTCTTACATAGATCCATGCTAACTTTTCTAAGGAGTATGTCATGTCGATATGGATGAAATGCACTGACTTGGTGAGTTTGTCTACAATCACCTATATAGCTTCAAATCTTGCTTGGGTCCGGGGTAGTCTACGAACAAAATCCATAGTAATCTACTTTCACTTCCATTTGGGATTTGGTAATGGTTGTAATAATCCTCTTAGCCTTTGATGTTCTACCTTAACTCTTTGGCATATCTCACATTTTTGTACATGGTCAACTATGTCCTGTTTCATGCCATTCCACCAAAAACATTTCTTAAGATCTTCATACATTTTTGTTCCCTTAGGGTATACTGAATAACCTAAGTGGTAAACTTCACTCATAATTTCCTTCTGAAGGAAAGCATCTTTTGGTAGAAATAACCTTCCTTTCAACAGCACAATTCCCTTCTCATCGATACCATAATCAAGGTACTTCCCATCTACCATCTCCTCCTTCACCATCATTAAAGCCAGATAGACATCTTAGGCATCTTGAATTCTTTCCATCAATGTAGGTTCAACGACTAGGTTTGACAATTCTACTTCACCCTTAGCCTAAGTTAATTCAATATTAAGTCTTTCGAATTCCTTGATCAACTCTTGCTTTTGGTGAGGAGTGAAGCAACTTCTGCATGATTCTTCTGACTTAGTGTATTTGCAACGGCATTTACCTGTCCTAAGCAGTAATTCATTCCAAGGTCATAATCCTTGATCAGTTCAAGCCATCTTATTTACCTCATGTTCAAACCTTTTTGAGTGGAAAGATACTTGAAGCTTTTATGGTCAATGTAAATTTCATACCTTTGGCTATACAAGCAGTGCCTCCAGATCTTGAGAGCAAAAACTACAACAGCTAACACTAAGTGGTGTATAGAGTAATTCTATTCATGCGGCCTTAATTATCATGAAGCATAGGTTATGAATTTTCTATTTTGCATCAACATACAACCTAAACTTTCTTAAGGCATCATTGTACATGGTAAAAAGTTCATTAGAATTAGGTAGGACTGGAATAGGTATAGATACCAATCTGTGCTTTAACTCTTAAAAGCTCTGCTCCCTCTTGTTGACCCATTCATACTTCACATTCTTTTGAGTCAACTGGGTGAGTGATTGAGTTAAAGTGAAGAAGGTCTTGACAAATTTCCTATAGTACCTAGCTAATCCTAGGAAACTACACACTTTAGTGACTGTCTCCGACCTTTTCCACTCAACTATGGCCTTTACCTTCTCGAAATCAACTGTTATTCAATCACCTAATATTATGTGCTTAAGAAAAGAGATCTCTTTCAGCCAAAATTGCACTTAGACAGCTTGGCATATAATTTGTATTCTATCAAATTTTGCAACACCTTTTTCAAATGTTTCTCTTGTTTATCAGAAGAGGAAGAATATACTAGGACGTCATCGATGAAGATGATCACACACTTATCTAGTAATGCTCGAAACACAATTCATTAAGTCCATAAAGACAATTGGGGCATTAGTCAAACTGAAAGGCATCACTAAAAACTCATAATACTCGTACCTAATTTTGAATGTAGTCTTAGAAACATCGTTCGGCTTGATCTGTAACTAATGATATCCAAACCTCAAATCAATCCTTGAAAAGTTCTTTAGTATCCATTAGTTGATCAAACAAGTTATCTATACATGATAGGGGATACTTGTTCTTAATAATGACCTTGTTCAAGTCTCGATAATCTATGTATAGTCTCATCGGCCCTTCTTCTTTACAAACAATATGGGTGCTCCCTAAGGTGACACATTAGGTTGGATGAATCCTTGGTCAAGTAATTTTAGCAATTGCTTTTTCAATTCTTTTAATTCTACTAGAGCCATCCTATAAAGGGCTTTAGATATAACCTTAGTGCCTAACAGTAAGTCAATAACAAAGTTAACCTTTCTCTTAGGTGGCAACCTAGGAAGTTCATATAGAAAGACATCAAGGAATTCATTAACCACTTGAATTTCTTTTAATTGGGACTTCTCTTTGTCGACCTTAATTGTGTTTAAATCGACTTATGCCCAAGCTTGGAATCCTTCATTTGGAATTAACTCAAGCAAATATACTTCACCTAGCTTACTAATTGCTGACTATTCCTTAAAAGTGGCCTTTAGCCCATTCAGATTTTTAAATTCTACTTCCTTGCTTTAGCAATCTACCTTAACTCTTACTGCTGCCATCCCATTCATGCCTAAGATGACTTCATACTTACTTAACTCAAGCACTATCATGTCAGTGCAAGTCTCACCATCTTGAATTTTTAAAGGGCAATTTTTCACCATCTCTCGAGTTACCATCACACTTTCAATAGGTGTCTTAATCCTAAAGCATGACTCTGCATTCGTAACTTACAGTCCTACTTGGTCGATAGCTTTAGGCATGATAAAGGAATGAGTCGCTCCTGTATCAAACAAGGCATACATAAGTAGTTAAAGACCTGGATATTCCTTGAACCATCATAGTTTTCATTATTTTAGCTGGTTAGTTTTAAAGCATCTTTTAATTCTACAAAATTTTTGCTACTTCCCACATTCCTCATACTTTATTTCTACTATTGATTCTAGAAAAGAAAGTACGAGTTAAGTTACATAACTATAATAAGTCCAATATCCATGGTGTCTGCTTCCTTGTAGGCAGTAGCATCCACTTTAAGTCCATCATCCACATAGTCCCACTTACCTTCGGAGATATAAACTTTAGTATGCATAGGTGCTCCTGGTCTAACTTGCATGGGTCTTGGGCCTTCTACCTGTCTATAGGCTATTAGGCGACCAGGGAGGGCTATAGGGTGAGCAAGTTAGGTAACTAGTGTCACTCTCCTTTGCAAGCAATTTGAAGCAATATGCTTTGCTTGCTTCATTATGAAGCAGGTTATGGTAGCTTTCTTGGGACACTCAACTATCTGATGACTACCATCTTTACATAAGAAACACTTGTGTTGCAATAAGGGGCACTCTCTAAGGTAATGTCCTCCTTTGCACTTCTAACATCTGATTGTACCAATCCTTGATCTAGAACCTGACATACTTGGCCTTAACTAATGACCAAGACCCATCATGATCCTCTTTCCAATCTTAGCAAAGTTGGGTCCTTCAAATGGTCTCTTCTTAAAAATGTTTATCCTAGGCCTTCCCATTTTATCTTTAGAACTCCTAGCACTCTCAACAGTCCAGGTTATCTCAAGAGCCTTACAGAAATCTCGAGGTCAAAACTTGCACATACGGTGCCTACTATCAGAATCTAATCCTCTAATCAAAACCTACATCCTCAATCTATCATTGACCTAGAAATCCTCATCAGCAAACTATATCAACCTATTAAACTCTATCTCATAATGATCTATGGTATGGTTCCCCTTTGAATAGAGAGAAAAGCATCACTGTACCATAGCTTCAATGACTTAGGAAAATAATTGGAAATATATTCTCTCCTAAATGCCTCCCAAGTGATTGGTTCTAGCTATCCTTCTCTTTAACCCCTACGATTTCCTAGCATGGAGTCTTAGCAAATAAGTATCATAAGTGACTCGCAAGTGATGAGAAATCTCAAATGCTTCAAATGCTTACTCAATCTATATGAGCAAATCCTCTGCCTCCTTTAGGCGGTTGGCTACCCCATTAAAGTACCTAATATACTTGATAAACTTTAGCATCAAGGACTTATGAGGCCGGGGATCTAAAGGTGCTACAGGGGCTAATTGAAATCACTTAGCTGGAGGTAGTGGTGGTAGGGGTAAGGGTATCTCCTCCATCGGTATAAGGGGTGGGATGGGTATTGGTAGGGTCCTATCCCTTTCACAAAAGGCTCTTAGTATCTCTTATAGCATAACCAGCATCTCTTCTACATGATCTCTAAGGGGATTCTACTCCAATGAATCCACTAGATGATATTACCTCACTGTATGCCTACTTCATCCTTGCTTGTTCTTAAGGTCAACACAATTCAGCAAGTTCTTTAAATACAAGGAATTTCTTAAACTCAAATTCACATTTATAACACAAAAGGAATACATTACATCTTAGACAAAATAAACATTACATTTCATTAATTCCATCAATAATGAGGTTACACCAAGTGATGGTCACTTCTAGAGAATGAGTCTCCACTAGCACTATGTGTAAACATAATCTTAACATTGCATCAAAACTATATAACATCACAAAATAATTTAAAGTATAAAATCAAGATAAGTTCATCCCAAAATCTGGTGACCTCATACAAAAGCATATAAGCATCTACTATATCTATGGGCAGGAGGTCGAACCCATTTCGACCTCTGCAAACTCAACATAAGCATCAGCATCCATGGAATCCGACTGGTCTAAATCATTGAAGATATCTCCACTAGAATCTACATTGGAGTAAGCTGACTACTCTAGCCAATCTTCTTTAGGATCTTGGAATGCAAGTGTAGGAGGCTCAAGGACTAACTCCCCAATGTCTATCTCATCTCCTCCTCCATCAACTCTATAAGGTGATTAGGATCATCACTTGGTATTACTAAGGGTAAAGCCTCTTGTGGAACCTCATCTTAGAGTAACTCCTACTTGACTCCGTCCATCTCCATCATGTTTGGAGCAAGGGCCTCTAGCATTGGCTATTCCAATATCTCGGTCTCATCGTTCGAAGACTTCGTAATACCATACTCTAACTCCATCTCCTTCTATAAGGCGTCTATAGTCCATTGGATATTGATCTTGAGTAACACTAGGTGTTTACCCCTATGATCCCTAGCAAATACAACTCTATGCCCAACCGGCCTCTACTCACCAAAAGCTGAGGCTAAGGGTTGATAAGAGTTACTGACTAATAATGCAACCTTCGAGGGTAGTCCAATGAGTCCTTCAACCCAAGACTTATGCTCCAAAACATGAATAAGCTCAGTATCCATATAAACTAGCATGTTTAATACCACGAGTAGCTCCTGGCATTGGAATCTCCAATAATCTATAAGTCTGCTCCTCCACCACGATAGTATAGTGCTCATACTACAAGGTTCTCCCACTAGGGCCAAATCCTCATAAATTAAGTGGAGACGACATCGATAGTTTAGAAGTACCTCATCTTCATCCATCTGGAACTTGAGCCATCACTATATGAGGGTTGGAAAGTCCTCTTAAAATAATGAGGGTTTTCTTCCAATGGAGACTTCTTCTATGTCCATTGTGTCTGCTATGTTTTCAACTTAACAATAAATGCTAATCTTGAATGTAGTAGTTTGACCCCTTATCTTGTAAGGATCCGATGTGTAATTAATGCTATGCGTACTTCTAAAAGGAAGCTTCCCAAGTTTTACCACATTTGTAGGGGCAATGACGAAAACAAGGATGAGCAAATCCTACCTTTTGATTGCCCATCGAAATGAAATTCAACTTATAAGATACCCGCACGTGTATTGGGTAAAGGATAACATATTGCCTTTCTATAATTGATTCATAGCTACTAATCTTGATATTACCCTTAGTTCGATGATCAAGAAGGAGTAGAAGTTATGCAAAAGGATGAAGACAATCTTAAAGGTCTTCTCAACAGTGACTAAAAGCCTATTTGACTCATATTACCTTATGAGCAATCTCACTCTCCCCTAACTAATCGATATGTTGGTGAAACACCAAAGTTTTCTTGTTCTCTAGTCTATTATTAGATGTATGATTTAAAAACTCAAAAATTATTTTGGACAATTTCCTTTCCTCTTCTATGTGGAAACCATGTTAGATGCATAATACAAGTTTTCCACTACTCATGATCTCCTCCGCAAATTCTATTGAAGCATTTGGGTTGAAAATGCTGATTATCAAGCAATTGCACTCAATGCTAAAACATAAAATATGCTTACAACTTTGTATACTTTTCATAGGCAAAAGTTGCAGCATTCATCCCAACTAACATAGCTTAGTAGTCATGCACCCAATAGACTAAGAGAAGTAATAGAGATTTGGTAGCACCTCTGATGTTAGTAGTGAATTTGGTGAGCTACTAATATATGAGGTATAGTAAAGGGTGAATACAGAAGAGGATGACTTTGATGTTCTATCTTAGAAGCCTAGTAAGACAAATATGATGCCAATGTTTTCTTTGGTGGTTCGAGATAATTTGGCACCTCTAACTTCAATGGTCCTTTTCCAAGTTTGCTTTCAGTTTGGGTTGGTGAATCCTTAACCCTTACTACCTTTTTGCTCAATCCAAACATTGTCAAAGCTTACATGTGCTTAAAGCATTGGATTGATTTTAAGGACCGAAATTAAGAGGAACATCCATACTCTTACGTTCTGAGTAGTGATAGCAATATGACTAGCTTAGATTCAACACCAAGCATCTTGCAAGGTGATGAAGGATGTAGAGATGATGGTAAAAATGATTATGATTGACTTACCTTTCTATCGGATTATTAAATATTTCTTTTTGTAAATATTCGAATGACCTTAGCCAATATTTGTTTTGTCCTATGGAAATTTATTAATAACAATGTTGATTAATGTTGTCCTCCAATTTATGTTTCTTGCAAATAGATTATCTTACTAAAAAAAAATTGTAATGATATTAAACCATTTAAATATATGAAAAAAGGACAAGCAAAGGATACATTTGTTATTTAAGATCTTAATACAATTATTAAAGAATTTAAAAAAAATTCAAAATATAACTCATTGAATTATATTACATTTGCCAATTAAGTAATTTGTTAATAATTTATTTATTAAAAATTTATTATTTATTTGATTAATAATCGAGTTTTTATTACGTAATTTATTTATTAAATAATCAATTATTTAATAAACAATACTTTTATTAAACAAAACAATTACCTTGTTTACAATAAATAAAGGTCTACATGATAACTGTATGCTCACATGCTTGTACTTGAGTGGCCCATGAAGTAATCATGCTTGACGTGCTTGGGCTTTACGTGCTCATGCTTTCAGATTTTCTCGTGTGCTCGTACTTGGGCTGCCCTTGAGCTTGTGCGTGCCTTGCTCCATTTACCGCTCGTACACTTACCGCTGTTGCTGGAATGGACGCAGTACCTGAAATATTGGAAAAGTTGTATGCCTATTATTAGCTGGTGGAAGATGACAAATTTCTTACAAATCAAGTTGCAGCTCAATGAAAGATAAGACTATACAAGTCAAACAAGACAACTCCTATAGCAAACAATATTAATTTCTACGGCAAACAATGAGGTCCACATGTGATAAGTGTATCAATATTTGTAAAACATGCATATACTACTTACCACTGTTTTCATTGCAGTCCCCGTAATGTGTGAAAACTATTCATCAACAAATGTTGACTTCGAGTATGGCATAATAACAAATTGTCTTGAATAGATTATGGAAGATAGCTAGGCCAACGAATTGGAAAAGCAACAACTAAAGAAATTTATTTGTGGGTAGGGTAATTAAGTTAGTTGCATCACCCTTCTCATCACAAATTGGATTTATGCCTTATATAGATTTATTCACTTACATGTTCAATACAGAGGAAACAAATAAAAAACAGAAAACCCAAAAAAATTCCAACATTATCAAGCAAGCTTAAATTATCAAGCACACATGATTCAAAAGTTCAATTAATTTAGTCTCTCTATGTTTACTAGACCTAACATGAAACGATAGATGAATTTAGTGTTAATTAAGCAAGTGAACCGACTCCTATTCTCACATATCCTAATTGCTATCACAGTCCTATATTATTTGCTAGTGAAAGATGATAAAGCTCTTATCATCAAGTTGCAGCTCAACCAAAAAGATAAGGCTAAACAAATCAAGCCAAGACAAATTCTCTAGCAAACAACATTAATTTCTGTGAGGTCCACATGTGGAAATCTTACATGCACTCCATAACTTTGGCATCTAGAATCAATCTCACTCCATACTTGATCCTTCCGATTAAGCCTATAAATTGGAGTGAAAGAGGCTGGCATTTTCATCCCTCAACTAGAAAACATACCATTATATTGTTCTGACAGTCATCAAGAAAATGAGTTCAAAAGTTTTCTTTCTTCTAGCTCTAGCAGCCATTGTTCTTTTCGTCTCTTCGGAGGCGGCTGCCAGGGACTTAGCTGAGACCACTACCCAGACAACAGATGGTGAGACTCTTGCATATTTCTTGAAATTCCAATTTGAAGTATGATAGATTGACACATTTTGAGACGTAAACTTTTATTAAAAACAATATTTTTAGGATTGGGCTTTTATCGTTAAGATCATAAACTGCACAATATGTAGGAAGTGTGTCTGTGGTTTTAGCCAATATTTATCATATATTGGATGCTTACCACATATCTTGCAGTTTGTGACCAGATTTTCGTACAAGTGTTCTCCCACTGTTAACCCCACGTTTTAATAACAAGCTATACCAACATAAATGAAGGTTTGACTGAACCCTTTTGAACATTTTAATTATGTTTGAAAATATCCTGTAATTTAATCTAATATTATTAAGTACGAGGATCCCAGTAAGTGCTTTGTCAAGCCAACTTCTGATGGCCAAGTTCAATAAGAAACAAAGCGAAATATGCGAATAGCTATGGAGAATAATCCATATATTTCCATAATAATAATTATTTTTTTGCCCAGTTTTGTTTATGTCATAATCTTATGTCCATGTTCATCTATACAATACAGTGACTGAGGCCACTACAACTGACACCAATGGTGTGGATGATGCCAAGTATGGTGGATACGGTGGTGGCTACCCTGGCCGTGGTGGATATGGTGGCTATCCTGGCCGTGGCGGATATGGTGGTGGTTACGGAAGAGGCGGCTGCCACTATGGGCGTTGCTGCCGTTATGGACGCTGCAGATGTTGCGCTTATGCTGGTGAAGCTACTGATGCTGAGCCCAAGAACTGAAGTCTGCGAACTAAATAAATATATAATTGTCTAAGCGAAGGGCTACGATTTCTATCACGCACACCGCACAATTCACTATGTGATGATATTTCGCTTGTATGGATGATGAATAATAAATATAATGGGTACTTTCAATAGTGGCCTCAATGTCTCCCATTTACATTTAATTTTGTTTCACCAGCTTTTACCACCTTGATAATAAAATATTTCATCACAAAGTTTGCCTCAAACTCGTAAATAAATACAATAAAATCACTTATCAACAATATCCATATATAAGTATACGAGTGATCTGATGCGGTAAGATATATGTACCTTCATAGAGTGATTACATAAGTACATATCTAGGATTATTATTAAGTCCTAATAAAAATTGACATTGTTTGGGCACTTGGAAATTTTACCAATAGCTGACAAGTTATGAATCTTGTGTTACTTTCAAAAATAAGCATATGCGGAAGAGCTTCTCAATATAAAGTTTTGATGAAATCAGGTATAACTTAAAAAATTATATACAATTTATGTGGCAGGGGAAATAATTGATTACATAATTTCAATATAATATAAAATAAATAATTAAAAAAAAAACCATTATGTTGGTGAAGGAGTTCGAATGTGAAGATCATATGTATGTCATGGACTAATTTTTCAAGACTCTTAAGATACACCCAACATAACCTTGAGTATGAGGTATTAGGTAAAGAAGACATATCTAAGAGGTTTTCATGGCCTTTCAAAAGAGAAAGACTCAAACGTGAACTTAGTGAAGATTCTACAAGTTAGAAGGTTTTGAGAAGGTTTCGAAATTGTCCAAATTCAATGTATAATAGTAGGTAGAGTAGGTAAGATTCAATTATATCAATTATATCCGTTAGGTTGAATAAATCTTGGCCATCCATTATAAGGGTAATTTGTATATATAAGAGGTCTCCTCTCATTTGTAATCATTCAGACATTGAGTGAACTTTAGTTGATAATCAGAGTTTCTCTCTCTAAACTTTGTGTACGTGGCTTTCAGGCTGAACTTAGATTTCCCAAAGGTAGTCAAGAACGCTAAGTGCCATACGGGAGTGTCGAGAGGAAATTTGCCCATGACAAGTGGTATTAGAGCCAGCTTTCAAGGAGAGAATGTTGTCGTCTAGAAATGAGAACAACAACTCCACAATCAATGAGGTAAATGATCAAAGAGAAAGCGGAATGACCAAGTAGGGGGCTAAGTCTAAGGATTTGCTGAATTCCCTTGCCACTTGAGCGATCGAGGTTGAGCTAAGCGTCGCTGAAGCTAAGGAGCAACCAGATGACTATGGAGCTACCATGGATAGGTTCAAGGAAGAACTTCGAGGTGAGCTACCGGGAGCTTTAAACTAAGCCTTAAAGGAATTAAGGAAGTGTGATGGAGAGCTTGAAGAAAAGGAAGATATCCTTAAGGTACAAATTGGTGCACTTGAAGTGAAGGAAAAAGTATATGAAGCAAAGACTGATGCTACCATCATTGCTATGCATCAGGAGATTGAAGACATTAAGAATCAGATGGCAACGTACTAAGTTGCTATTACTAATGGAGAAACTATCCAACCAGTCACAAGAGTAAAAGTACCGAAGCCTGAATGCTTTAAGGGAACACAATTTGCAAAGGAAGTAGATAATTTCTATAAGGAGTTGAATAGTACTTTGGGGTATTGGGGCTTGTCGATGATGGAAGTGAAGTAAGAACAGTAGCCTTATACCTAAAGGATATAGCATTGATTTAGTGGAGAAAGGGGGTCCATGAGATTGCTTCGTGGCCATACCTTATAATGGAGTTTCGATAACAATTCTCTCCCCAAAAATGCAAAGAGAGAAGCCAAGGTCAAACTCAGGCACCTATAACAAAAAGCTAGTATGAAGCAATATGTTTAAGAATTCTTGAAGCTGATGCTGGAGATACTAGACCTAAACCCAGATGACGCTCTTGTTATATTCTTGGATGGCTTGAAACCTTGGGTTAAGTAAGAGTTAGAATGTCGTGGGGTGGAGAACACCTCAAAAGCCATTGCCACAATAGAAGGCCTTGTAAAACTTCAAAAGGAGGAAGTTTGGCATTCCATTAGCAATGAAGGAGAAGAAGATGAAGAAATGGAAGGTGGAAGATCTTTAAGTCCTCCAAGGGGAAGGAGGAGGATGGTAGATAAGAGAAGGATACGGCAACTTAAGTACTATTTTTGTGATAGACTACATTATGCTTGAGATTGCCCAAAAAGGGAAAAATCAGATTGCCATGGATGAAACCAATGAAGACGATAAGGGTAAGCTTGGTATCATCCATCTTCTTTATGCTATGAAGATTTAAGATATGAAGGAGAAAAAAGGTTTAATGTATGTAGAAGCCAAAGTGGCAGGAAGGAAGATAAATGCTATAGTAGATACGAGAGCCTCACATTTATTCATTTCAAAGGATGCTACTTCTAGGCTTGGACTAAAAGTGGAATGGAGTAAAGCTCGACTTACGATGGTTAACTCCCAAGAACTCCTAACTTATGGGGTTACTAAGAATGTAGAATTCAACATTGGATATTGGTGAAGAAGGGAGAATATTGAAGTCATCCCCATGGATGATTTTGAGTTTGTTATTAGCATAAACTTCTTGGATAGAAATGATGCCATCATTGTTCCTCGATCTAATTGCATTTGCTGGCTTAATCAAGGTTCTCAATGAACAGTCCCAATAAATAGGAAGCGGGATGAGCAACAAAGCTTATTACATCAATGCAAATCATAGGAGAAGAGTCTATACTAATGAAAGGAGATAGTTTGACTTTAGTGAGGTAGATAGAGGAAAGAACAATTAATAAGATCCCAAAAAGTTCAAACCCAATAGATCAGGAAAAATAGGATAAAGTATCAACAACTAAGGTTAAGACTAAAAAGGGTGAAGAGCAACATTAGGCTTCAAGAAGAGAGGTTGTCAAGCATACCCTTAATAGGGGCACACATAAAGAACCAAAGTCAAGGTATAAAGTGGATTAGAATTTAAGATGAAAGCCACAATAAGGACGTCATTGGATTAAGTAGGGGAGAATGTCACGGACTAATTTTTCAGGGTTCTTGAGATACGCCTAACATGACCTTGAGTATGAGGTACAAGGTAAAGAAGACATATGTAAGAGGTTCCTATGGCCTATTAGAAGAGAGAGGCCCAAGCGTAAACTTAGTGAAGATTCTAGAAACTGGAAGGTTTTAAGATAGTTTCAGAATTATCTAGATTCAATGTATAATAGTAGGTAGAGTAGGTAAGGTAAGTAAGTAAGATTCAATTGTATCCATTAGATTAAATAAATCTCGACCATCCATTGTAAGGGACAATTTGTATATATAGGGAGTCTCCTCTCATTTGTAATCATCCGAGCATTGAGTGAACTTCAGTTGATAATCAAAGTCTCTCTCTCAACTTTCTCTCTCTAAACTTTGTGTGTATGGCTTTTAAGCTAAACTTAGCTTTCCTTAGTGTGGTTAGGAACACTAAGTACCATATGAGAGAGACGGGAGGAAATTTGCCCGTGACATGTGCTGTATAACAAACACATTACACATAATAAAGGAAAATAACTTAACTTAAGCAGTACTTTTGGGATAATTAAGTGAAGATTGAGAGAGAGGAGGAATCAGCAATAATAACAAGGCTCTAATATAGGGTATAGCAGGTGATGGGGTGAATGGTATCAAACTCCACAATTTGTGATGAGGAGGGTATGTGCTCTTAAGGAAATTATGTCTTTGATTTGTATAAGTAAGAAATTCAGTAGAATAACGATATTAGTCTAAGTTTTCTTATGTCCAAATGAGGAAGGTATAAACCCTAGGAAATCAGGAGTTGAACCCTAATTCAAGTCCAAATGACTTAAACTGTATAATAAGTCAATAAGGCTAGTAACAATAAAAGATTATGGAATGTAATAAATCAAATATAACACCGATAATAAAACCCTAATAATTGATCTAAACCCTAGATCGCATACTAAAACCCTGAAATTGATTTACACATCATTAATAAAAAATTGAACCCGAATTTGTTTAAAACCCTAAAATTATAAATATAAGTCTATAAAATAATTAAATATTACTCAATAGTGATATAATTATAGTTGATCACAATTTTTGACTAAATTACCTATTCGTATGAAATTTTAACGAAATTACTACAATAACTTATAAAACTTATAATTGTAACGGATATTAATTAAATTGATAAATTTTCACAAAAATTTAAAAATTAATTTATGATAAGTATTGTTATAATTTATATGTTTCGAAAAATTACATATATTTATTATTAATTTTTATTTTCTTTCACTTTCTTTTTTTTTTCTTTCTTTTCTTCTATTATCCACATTGTCACGTCCTGTAAAACAAGAAAAAAAAAAAATCAGCAAACCAGCAGCCCGCATGAGGAAATGAAAATGCCAAGTGTTGAACTACAAAAAAATAAAAATTTGGAAATGATTAATTTGTCTCATCCTCATCAATGCAATAGATTAGATAATATCTCAATTTATCTTCTAGGCTTACTAATCACGTGAAACAAAAGAAAGAAATAAAACCTGGAAATTTTTTTTTAAAACAAACCGAAACCTAGAAGCAAAAACGTGAGGAGAAGAAGAAAAAGAAGGAAGGAAAAGGAGTAGAAGAAGAAGGAAGAAAAGAAGAAGAAAAAAGTTAAAAGAAATAGGTAAGGAATTATTTTGTAATTATAGATGTATATTATATAGTATATACATGTATAAATTTAGTATTTGTATGGTATTTTTATA
>JAMXBB010000003.1:109018009-109028123 GCA_024138015.1 Lumnitzera littorea
ATATATATATATACATACATAAATATGTAGACGTATAGTATATAAGTAGTGGTATATTTCTATAAGTGGTATATATATATATATATATGACATATATATATTGAGTATATATTGTGGTATACTACATATACCATATAATACATGTATAATATATAGTATACATATTTTATAACAAATACTATGTAAATATATATATACCGAATATATAAAACATGAATAGGTATTTGTATATTATTTATATATATGTATTCGGTATTTATATTTATATACACATGTAAAAATTATATGTATAAATACAAATACATAAGTATATGAATATGTACATAAGAGTATGTTTGTTTTCAATAAATATATATACATACATATGGTGTATAACATATAATATACCAAAAATATATATAATATAATAATATCTATAAACTAAAATAAATTTATAATTATGTAAAGAGTAAGTATATATATATATATATTACCGTAAATTAAGAATTTTTCAATAAGATAAAATTATAAAATTTATCAAATATATTATAAGTCTATATATATATATATATATGTATAAATTGTGAAATATAGATAAATAATAAGAAAATAAGAAATAATAAAAATAATAATGATAATAATAATCATAATAAAGCTAAAATCTCAAAAATAGGAAAAGTATGCTCAAAACAATAAAAATATCAAATATATGATTTAAATAATTATTACATCGTAAATATATTAAGAAAAAGCGAAAATTAATATTTTATAATTTTTAAACTTAAATAGTAAATTTTGTGATATTTTTATATCACAATTTAAACTATGAGCCATAACATCCAAAACAGACCTCGTTACGAAAAAATACGCTAAAAAATGATTAAAATAAACTATAAATTTATAACAATCCAAGTTAAAATAAAAAAGTTACGCGTAATTCGATAAAAAGCTCAAATCAGCAATTTCACATAACTAGGTGAAATAGACGTTACAAATTGTGATACTAGTTAGCTTTAAATTCCTAAACTTACAAATTTCTATTATTCTCAAATGATTCCGATATAGACCCTAAGCTGCCACTAGATTACTGCGACCCCTGAGTTGGCTATAGTTGAGTGAGTTTTTCCTAATGATTCCATACTTATTTGTGTTTGTAGTTAGTGAATATAAGTTATGATTTATAAATGAATGTGTACGGGGTTAGGTTATGCTTGTGCATGATAATTGTTGTTGATGGTGAATTTACTTTAAACTTCAATAATGTAATGTTTGTTGCATAGTAGATTCACTAGGAATTGATTGTTTGAGACTTGGAATGATCACTGAATAAATAAGACTTAATTTTATTTGACTAGAAAAAGTTAACTTGGATCACGCATAATCATACATTGCATAACTAATTTCGACAGCCACATTACACGGAGGTAGCGAGAGGCCATACGTGGGTTGATTATTGATTGTGATAGATTTCATACGATGCATACGTGCGATATAACCTTACCATGGCTCACGGGATGACTAGGCGTTAGATACGCCAACCGCCTGGCTAAGGGTTGAGTCTAGAGGCCTTCGTTTAGGGGTAAGTGAGGGCTGTGTAAACCAACTCACAATCATATGTAAAACTCGTTTTGATAAAACTGATAATCGATGTGTCATTACCTTTTGATTACGAAACGTGGAGTTTCGTTATGAAATAAGTTCTAATATGATACTTAGATCTAACTGTACCGATGAATCTCTAACTCTGACTTCAGAAGGCGTTAAATCTGAGTTGCATGCAATACCTGGTCACCAGCATGTATTTGTTTGGCATACTGTTTGTCATGTATTTATTTGGTTGAACCTAAGTATTGAATGACTTGTTTGCTGTATGGTTAAGGGAAATTATCTCACTAAGCTAGTAGGCTTATACCCTTGTAGTCTTCTCTCACAGGCCGATCTTTTTGTGGAGTTGGGCCGTCACATGCCCGAGTTTAGTTTTCTACATGGAGTCAGTATAGGAGCTAAATGAGATCAGAGAATACTTTTGATAAATTATAGATCTGAATATGTAATTGCTATATTAGTTTAACTTAAGATACGTTTCAAACTTTGTATCTGTAAACTTTTATACAAATAGACTATGTGTTATGTTTTTATAATTTTATTATTTATCATGAAATGATATTGCTTAAGCTTGTGCACTCTTGGTAGTTAGTAGTAGTTGTAGCCTTATGTATCGTATAAAAGGGCCGTTGATTGTAAGGGAATTTAATCTACAATCCTTTATACAGTATACGGCGACTGTCATGATTAGCCCCCTAGATTCGTGATAATTAGGTAGTATCAAAGCATGACTCAAATTAGGTTAAATAAAACATAACTGTAGATAGTAGGATACCTTACTTGGAAAGATTGAGAGGGCTAGAACCGAGTTAAGTGTTTAAGTTTTATTTTACATACTAAGAGCTATGATAAAGAAATTATAAAAGTAACTTTATACCTTATTGATTTAAAGAACTGAGTTAGAGTTTTGGACTTCTTTTGCTCTATTCTGTCCCTAGGAGGGAGAGAGTTTACGAAATTACCGGCATCAACTCAGGCTTGCTTGTAAGGACTTGGCATTGGTTGGCCAACCTTGTACTGTCGGTGAGGTACTATCTGCCTATTACTAAGGATTGAGCCCCTATTGGATTGATAGGAGGATTTATTGGATCTTTGCCTTAGTCGGTCGTTTCCCTACGGATAAGGAGATGATCTATTACTTAGAGTCGGAGGAAAATATAGATTATACTCAGGAGATTATGTTTTTGGTTGATGTTGATTCCTTCCCACTATTACCATCCTTTAGCCATAGTAGGATAGTAGGATAGTTGGACATGGGATAACCCTAGTTGTAGATCACCGTGCCGATCATTTTTCTATTATTGCTCAGGATTAGGCTAAAGCTATGGCTGATATAGGGACTAGTAGGGAGCCGGTATGATCATACCCATGGCATCGATGTTCTAGTACTACAGCCGAGGTTTGGATTTGATGGACTTGGTTTACTATTGGATACCCTTATCATACAAGCCGAGCCATTACAACAGATACCCCCAACTGACGAGTTTGAGTACTATCAAGTAGACCTTGGACTTCTACTTATAGTTTTGGTAGGCGGTGACTCATCTAATATACTTACCATCACAATAGATCTGTTGGATTTTTAGCTACTGAGAGAGTGGGCTCGACAGATCCCTAGTGAAGAGTCTGGTATATATTCCAATATTGGATCGACTTTTCCCAAATGCAGACAGGAGGAGGATACAACTGCAGGACCTTCTACTCGATACTAAGAGATGTTGAGGATGATTGTGTTGTATTTTGTTTTGGCCGTTAGTATCGGAGTGATCATGCATGCTCGTTTTGTTGTATGTATTAGAATCATGACTAATCATTTTGTATTTTGAGAGTTTTCATATAGTGAGGTTAATTTATATTTTGAGAGTTTTAATGTACTCGAGAGCCTTATGTATGGTGAGACTTATGTATTATGGAAGCTCTTTTATACTTTGAAAACTGTATATTTTGATTTGGTCTATATATATATTAGTGGAGTTTCACTCGTTAAAAGTGACCACTATATAGATGTAACCTCACTATATTGATAAAAAATGAAAGATTATAGCCTGTGTTATTATTGTTATGATGTATATATACATGTATGTTATCTTCATTTGGTATTAGTGGTTTTTACAATTATTTGGAATAAGTTGATCATTGAAAATTAGTTATGAATTTCTCAGTCAAGTTAGACGCAGAAGACGGCAACCGGATGAGCAAGCTCAACCTGTTCAAGATAGAGAACAACCTGTACAACGAAGACCACCGAGAAGGCCTCGAGATAGAACAGATGAGATTCTCGCTACTATCCATATGCAGAATAAATTGTTGAGAACATATTTAGCTTGGGAGCCAATACCACCTATACAAGTACTACCTCCCATAGAAAGCTCAGAGATTCCGTTACCACCTCCACCAGCAGCAGCTATACTAGTAAGAGTGATGCCTCAGGTACCTATGGATCTCAAGCAACAGCGTAGCTTTTTGCCAGAATTTATAAGGTATAACAAACATTTTGAGGGTGTAGCCAATAGACTTGACGAACCAAAAGATTGGTTACATCAAATTGAAAGATTATTTGAGGCATTCGAGATTACACCGCATCTCAGGCTTACCTATGGTACATATATGTTGAAAATGAGAGCGCGAACTTGGTAGGAATCAAAACAAAGGAATTTGAGAGGACCAATAACTTGGGAAGTTTTCCGATATGAATTTCTGGAGTATTACTTTCGTGGAAGTTTAAGGCTGAAGTATAGTGAAGATTTGTTGGACATTACAAAAGGGATGCGTACTGTAGAGTAGTATGAAGCAGAATTTAATAGGTTGTTGCAATTTGCACCACCTAAATATCAAATGAGTGATAGATTGAAGATGAAAATCTTTTTTAGGGGATTTGATGCTGACATTAGAAGAAGAATTATGGAGTTTGAACCAAGAAACTTTGCTGATATGGTAGAAAAAGCACGAATACTGGATAATGCAAAAAGGTAAAGTGAGGATGCAGGAAAACATAAGATAAGTGTATTTGGGAAGAGACCTTTTAAAGGGCTTGATGGAAGTAGTAGTAACAAGATGAGAAGATTTGTAAGACCGCTAGGAAGATTTCAAAGAAAGAGTAATGAACCACCGAAGTGCTGGAAGTGTAAAGGGACTCGTTACCTTAGAGATTGTTCCCAATTACAAGGGAAAAACTTTTATTGTGGTGAAAGCTCGCATCGGCTAACAGATTGCCCTAAAAAGAATGCTGTTACTTGTTTCATCTACAACAAAGTTGGACATTATTCTACTACTTGTCCATAACGTACAATTGCAAATGCTCAAGTTACTAAACCACCACCAGCTGTTGGACGTCTTGCCATTAGAAGAGCGATTGGAGGACCAAATGCAGGAAATATACGTCCAAGTGTAGCAAATGCCGCCAAAATATACAATTTGGAAGGTAATTGGAGTTATGAGGACTATGTAGAAGAAGATTTAAAAGTACCCAAAGGGATTGAAGAATTTGTGGATTACAAGCTAATAGCTGATATGTATCTTAAATTCTCACCGTTAAACTACTTTAGTTATTATGAATAGTATATGAAGCATTGAATAAAAATAAGTAAATAGAAATAGTAAATGAAAACTTATAAAGCGATAACATGAGAATAAGACTTAAGAATTTTATGATTAAAAAAATATCGACGTAGTTGGACATTCAGTTTATACCTTATTTGATACGGGAGCTCCACATTCTTTCATAGCTCCAAGAGTAGTGAAGCAAACTAGTTTAGTTGCAACAGCTACAGATTTGAGTTTAGGAGTGAAAACACCTACTAAAAGTGTAGTAATTACAAGAGAAATGGTGAAAGAATGTCCTTTAAAAATCCAAAATTTTGACAGTATAGTAGATATAATTATTTTTGATATAGATAAGTGTGATGCCATGTTAGGAATGAATTGGATGGCAAGTGTGAAAGCTATAGTTGACTGTAAAGAAAAGCAAGTGTTGTTTGAGGCTTCAGGAGGAAATAAAGCTATATTTCAAGGGAATTATGCAGCAACAAGAGTATAAGAGCTAAGTACTCTAGAATTGATTACGGATGTTGGTTGGTTAAATGCTTTGGATACTGATTCTAAAAGGTCAAATGTAGAAGAAATTTTAGTGGTAAATGAATTTTCGAATGTATTTCTAGATAAATTACCTAGATTAGCACCGGAAAGAGAAATCAACTTTGTTATTGATTTAATTCTAAGAACTGAGCCGATATCTAAAGCTCCATATAGAATGACTCCAATTGACTTACAAGAGTTGAAAAGGTAATTACAAGAGTTAATGGATCAAGGATTTATAAGGTCAAGTGTTTCACCCTGGGGAGCACCAGTATTATTTATCAAAAAGAAGGATGGATCACTTAAGCTTTGTATTGATTACAGAGAGTTGAATAAGGTGACCATCAAGAACAAATATCCACTTCCGAGGATTGATGATTTGTTTGATCAATTGTAAGGTGTAAGTGTCTTTTCTAGAATTGACTTAAGGTCAGGCTATCATCAATTGAGAATTAAGTTAGAGGATGTTCCGAAGATAGTGTTTTAGACAAGATATGGTCATTATGAATTTATGGTGTTGTCTTTTGGTTTGACGAATGCCCCTGCCACATTTATGGATCTAATGAACCGTATGTTCAGAACTTTATTGGATAAGTACGTAATTGTGTTCATCAATGATATTTTGGTATATTTTGCTACATCTAAGCAACATGAAGAACATTTGAGAATGGTGTTGCAGACATTATGAGAGCACAAGTTACATGCAAAGTTGTCTAAGTGCGATTTCTAGTTAAAGGAAATATCTTTTCTTAGACATGTCATAATAGGAGATGGTATATCAATTGATCCTGAAAAGATTAAGGCTATAGTGGAATGAAAAAGACCAGAGACGGTTACTGAGATTCAAAGCTACCTTGGACTGGCTAGGTATTATAGGAAGTTTGTTAGAGACTTCTCAAAGATTTTGAGATCACTCACCTAATTGAC
Source organism: Lumnitzera littorea (assembly GCA_024138015.1). NCBI lineage: Eukaryota > Viridiplantae > Streptophyta > Magnoliopsida > Myrtales > Combretaceae > Lumnitzera > Lumnitzera littorea. The sequence goes on from JAMXBB010000003.1 coordinate 109,024,595, forward strand.
ACAGAAGAATGTAAAATTTGAGTGGGGTGAAAAGCAAGAAAAGAGTTTCCAAGAGTTGAAGAAGAGATTAGTGTCCGCCTCGATCCTCATATTGCCAAATGATAAAGAGCCTTTCACTGTATATAGTGATGCTTCTAAAAACGGATTGGTATGCGTGTTTATGCAAAGCGGAAAAGTGATTGCATAAGCTTCAAGACAGTTGAGACTACATGAGCAAAATTATCCAACTCATGATTTGGAACATGTGGCTGTAGTGTTTGCATTAAAGTTGTGGCGATACTATCTGTATGGACAAAGATGCGAAATTTTCATTGATCATAAGAGCCTTAAGTATTTGTTTACTCAAAAGGAGTTGAATATGAGACAAAAAAGATGGCTTAAGTTGATTAAAGACTATGATTTGGGAATTAATTACTGCCCAGGCAGAGTAAATGTGGTTGCCGATGCATTAAGTAGGAAGAATTATGGTGAAGTTGCTTCTCTTTTGACTAATAAAAGGAAACTCATTAAAGAGTTTGAAAGGTTAAATTTGGAGTTTTCATGGCATGAAGAAAATATTGAATTATCAAATTTGGTGATAGAGCCAACGCTGATGCAAAGAATTAGAATTGCTCAACAAGGCGATGCTGTATTTAATCGAATCAAAGAAGAAATGGGAAGTAGGAAATACATCGATTTTCGAATGGATGAACATGATACACTTTGCATGAATAACCGATTGTATATACTGGATGATGAGGAGCTTAAGTGAAGCTCATTATTCAGGCTATAATGTACATCCAAGAGGAACAAAGATGTACCAAGATTTGAAAAAGAATTTTTGGTGGAATGGAATGAAACAAGACATAGCTGATTTTGTGCTTAAGTGTGAAACTTGTCAGAGAGTGAAAGCCGAACATCAATGACTAGGAAGATTGCTACAACCCTTATTTGTTCCAGAGTGGAAATGAGATCAGATATCTATGGATTTCGTGAGTAGTTTACCAAAGACAATTGCTGGTTTTGATGTGATTTGGGTAATCGTTGATCGACTTACCAAATCAACTCACTTTTTGCCAATTAATAAGACTTTTTCTTTTGAGAAAGTGGCAAGGATATATATCAAGGAGATAGTGAGACTACATGATGTCCCAATATGAATTGTATCGGATAAAGATCCAACATTTGTATCAAAGTTTTAGGGAAGTTTACAAAAAGTGATGGGAACGAATTTACAGTTTAGTACAGCATATCACCCCCAAACAGATGGACAGACTGAGAGGACTAGTTAGACTTTGGAAGATATGCTGAGGGCATGTATTATAGAGTTTAAAGGAAGTTGGGATGCTCATTTGTCTTTAGTTGAATTCGCCTATAATAACAGTTATCACTCAACCATACACATGCCACCTTATGAAGCTTTATATGGGAGAAAGTGTCGATCTCCATTATTCTGGGATGATGTAGAGAAAGCTGTAATAGGTCCTAATTTGATTCAAGAAACAGTGGATAAAATCGTGGTGATCAAACAAAAGATAAAAGAATCCCAAGATAAACAAAAGAGCTGGGCTGATTTGAAGAGAAGAGAATTGAAATTCCAAGTAGGAGAACATGTGCATTTAAGGGTAAAACCGATCAAAAGTATTCATCATGCTAAAGCCCAAGGAAAACTAAGTTCAAGATATATAAGCCCATTTGAGATTTTAGAACATGTTGGGACTCTGACTTATCGATTAGCATTGCCACCTAATCTATTGGGAATTCATAACATTTTCCATGTGTTAGTTTTCAGAAAACACATTCTCAATCCCGATCGTATCGTTGCATTGGAACCAATAAGACTGCAAGAAAACTTGACATATGAAGAACACTCAATGAAGATTATAAACAGAAAAGTACAACAATTGAAGAATAAACAGATACATTATGTTAAGATATTATGGAGAAACCATAAACGAGAATCAGCTACCTAGGAAGTGAAAGATGAAGTATCCATACCTATTTGTAGAACTAGGTATGCATCTCAAGTTTTGAGGACAAAACTTATTTGAAGGGGGAAAGAATGTAAACTCTAGGAAATCAGTAGTTAAACCTAATTTCAAGTTCGAGTGACTTAAACTGTACAATAAGTTTATAAGGTTAGTAATAATAAAAGATTATGGAATTTAAGAAATCAAATATAACACCAATAACAAAACCCTAGGAATTGATCGAAACCCTAAATCGCGTACTAAAACTCTAAAACTGATTTACGCATCATTAATAAAAAATTGAACCCAAATTTGTTTGAAACCCTAAAATTATAAATATAAGTCTATAAAATGATTAAATATTACTCAATAGTGATATAATTATAATCGATCACAATTTTTGACTAAATTGCCTATTTGCATGAAATTTTAACGAAATTGCTACAATAACTTCAATTACTTATAAAACTTATAATTGTAATGGGTACCAATTAAATTGATAAATTTTTACAAAAAAATTTAAAAATTAATTTATGATGATTATTGTTATAATTTATATGTTTCGAAAAATTACATATATTTATTATTAATTTTTATTTTCCTTCTCTTTCTTTTTCTTTTTTTTTTTTTCTTTCTTTTCTTCTGTTCTCCATGTTGTCACGTCCTGCAAAACAAGAAAAAAAAAATAGCAAACTAGCAGCCCACGTGAGGAAATGAAAACGCCAAGTGTTGAACTACAAAAAAATAAAAATTTGGAAATGATTAATTTGTCTCATCCTCATTAATGTAATAGATTAGACAATATCTCAATTTATCTTCTAGGCTTGCTAATCATGTGAAACAAAAAAAAAAAATAAAACCTAGAATTTTTTTTTTAAAACAAACCGAAACCTGGAAGCAAAAACGTAAGGAGAAGAAGAAAAAGAAGGAAGGAAAAGGAGAAGAAGAAGAAGGAAGAAAAGAAGAAGAAAAAAATTAAAAGAAATAGGTAAGGAATTATTTTGTAATTATAAATGTATATTATATAGTATATACTTGTATAAATTATTTATATGATATTTATATGGTATTTTTATACATATAACATTGCTAGTACATGTATAGATGTATAAATACTTAGATTGAATTATATATGTATGTATAAGGCTATGTATGTATATATGTATGTACATAGGTATATTATACGAAAGGGTTATGTATTATGTATTTTTTTAAGAATATGTATAATTAATATTAAGTATTTTTACTAAATAACTATAGTATATATATATATATATATATATACATATATATATATGTGTGTGTGTGTGTGTGTGTGTGTGTGTGTATGTGTACACGTAAACTATGTATATATATACATGTATAATTATTTTCGTATATATATATATATATATACATACATAAATATGTAGACGTATAGTATATAAGTAGTGGTATATTTCTATAAGTGGTATATATATATATATATATGACATATATATATTGAGTATATATTGTGGTATACTACATATACCATATAATACATGTATAATATATAGTATACATATTTTATAACAAATACTATGTAAATATATATATAC